>CAXKVI010000001.1:180305506-180788006 GCA_964058755.1 Campiglossa producta | reverse complement strand
GTAATGTGTTGGGTGTTCGCAGTTTTTTGTTGCTTTTGCTAAATGGGCCTCAGGGCTAAAACGTTTTCCTATAATCTTTGTTGCGTGTGACTCTTGTAACCATTTAGGAAGTTGCTTGTCAGCAACAGCTGAGTAGTCGAGCCAATGAGACCTAAAGCTCAGATGACAACATATACCACAGCAAGTGAGAGCATGTATTTGGGTATAGGTGCCTTTTTTGTGTGCCTAAAGTGTAAAGTACCCTGCTGTTTAGGTTGCTGTGAGCGACTTTTAAGTGCAGGTAAACACTTGTAATTGCTTTGGTTTAAATAGGTTTCTTACTATATAGCAAGCAGCTTCCCGTTGATTTCTATCCACATTATTATGAGCTTCCACAAAGTTTACGCTTGCTATATCTTATATATAAATGCGCAATGTTCAAAAGTGTTTCCCCCTTTTAGCAATAGCCACAATTCTAAGGTATACAAAGTTTTATATGTATCGATAGGTATCCTCGAGCTGTGTGTGCCTCAACAAACCATAAATTAAAAAAATTAATAATAATATGAACAAATTAATTTGAAAGTTGCACCACTACAAATGCTAAACACGTATTCACCCTATAGAGCCGCTGTGCATGCATTGGTGTGTTTGTAGAAGAATCTGGTTTTGAGCACCAGATTTTCTTTGTTGGCAGCACACACAAGCAAGTACATAAACTTGACATACAGTGTTTAGGTGGGGTGTTTCTGTATTAAAAAATAATCCAGCAGCAAAAGCAAAAGTATGGGAAGGAAATAAAAGGAAAGAAAATGGAAGGAAGGAAAAGGTAAGGTTATGAAAGGAAAGGAAGGGAAAATAAACGAAACGAAAGGAAAGCAAAGAAAGGGAAAGGTAGGGAAATTACGGGAAAGGAAAGAGAAAAGAAAGGTAGGGTTAGGAAAGGAAAGGAGGGGAAAATAAACGACAGGAAATGAAGGGAAAGGATGGGAAAAGACGGGGAAGGCAATGCCAGGAAGAAAAGGAAGGGGCGGGAAAGGAAATTAAGGAAAATAAAAGGAAAGGACAAGAAATGACTGTAAATAATTGTAAAGGATAGAAGAGGAAAGTTGAGGAAAGGACAGCAAGGAAACGAAAGGAAAGGGCAGACCAGGAAAGGGAATGGAAATAAATAAAAGGAATGGAAATAAATGACAAGGGAGGGAAAGGAAAAAGGAAAGGGAAAAAGGAAAGGAAAGGAAAGGAAAGGAAAGGAAAGGAAAGGAAAGGAAAGGAAAGGAAAGGAAAGGAAAGGAAAGGAAAGAAAGGAAAGGAAAGAAAGGAAAGGAAAGGAAAGGAAAGGAAAGGAAAGGAAAGGAAAGGAAAGGAAGGAAAGGAAAGGAAAGGAAAGGAAAGGAAAGGAAAGGAAAGGAAAAGGAAAGGAAAGGAAAGGAAAGGAAAGGAAAGGAAAGGAAAGGAAAGGAAAGGAAAGGAAAGGAAAGGAAAGGAAAGGAAAGGAAAGGAAAGGAAAATAAAGGAAAAGAAAAGAAAAAAATGGAAGGAAAGGAAAGAATGGAAAGAAAAGGGAAGGAAAGGAATGGAATGGAAAGGAAGAGAAACGAGAGGAAAGGAATGGAAAGGAAAGGAAAGGAAAGGAAAGGAAAGGAAAGGAAAGGAAAGGAAAGGAAAGGAAAGGAAAGGAAAGGAAAGGAAAGGAAAGGAAAGGAAAGGAAAGGAAGGAAAGGAAAGGAAAGGAAAGGAAAGGAAAGGAAAGGAAAGGAAAGGAAAGGAAAGGAAAGGAAAGGAAAGGAAAGGAAAGGAAAGGAAAGGAAAGGAAGGAAAGGAAAGGAAAGGAAAGGAAAGGAAAGGAAAGGAAAGGAAAGGAAGGGGAAGGAAAGGAAAGGAAAGGAAAATAAAGGAAAAGAAAAGAAAAAAATGGAAGGAAAGGAAAGAATGGAAAAGAAAGGGAAGGAAAGGAATGGAAAGGAAAGGAAAGGAAAGGAAAGGAAAGGAAAGGAAAGGAAAGGAAAGGAAAGGAAAGGAAAGGAAAGGAAAGGAAAGGAAAGGAAAGGAAAGGAAAGGAAAGGAAAGGAAAGGAAATAAGGAAAGGAAAGGAAAGGAAAAGGAAAGGAAAGGAAAGGAAAGGAAAGGAAAGGGAAGGAAAAGGAAAGGAAAGGAAAATAAAGGAAAAGAAAAGAAAAAAATGGAAGGAAAGGAAAGAATGGAAAGAAAAGGGAAGGAAAGGAATGAAATGGAAAGGAAGAGAAACGAGAGGAAAGGAATGGAAAGGAAAGGATAGGAAATAAAACTAAATGGTATAAAGGGTAAAAGACAGAAGGAAGAAGAATATGAAAAGAAAAGGAAAAATAGTAAAATGAGTAAGAGACTTCCAAAAACGTGGTAAATTAGAATAGGTTTTGTGGTTGCATTTCAACCACTGTGCAAACTCTAGTAAACGAAAAAGAGCAAAGCCGGGCCCTTGATAATTTTTTAAGTACAAATGACTCGTCAACCTCTTTAAGTTACCACCTGACAACATTCTAAATTATAATCTGCTAGCTCTTTTGAACTTAACCCCATTAACGAAATAATGTGTTCTTCCCAACTCGCCACCAAAACTGCTTTTATTTTATCCTTACATTTTAAAGGATTCATAATAAGTTAATGTGTTTTTTTGTTACCTTTCCAAATGCTCAGGATCTTCTTTAAAGGATCAAAAGAGGTAACACATCCCCAAAAATTTCAACAAATATGGGGCTACTAATTTGAAGAATGATAGGCTAAATATACAATTTTTTTATTTATCCTATCGGGACATGGAAGTAGTGTCCTTTAATATTATTTTCCTTCAACTTCCTTAAAACTCGATGTGTTTTAAAAAAGTTGTAATGTAATAAAAGTCCTCAAAATGTATAAAATATTATTGAAGGTTAAGCCTAAATGTGGACAGGATATGTCCTAGAAATTGATTTTACAATATGGGTATCAAATGAAGGTGGAATAAAATTTACATCAACTTACTTGCAAAACTAAATGTTACTCATACGCCATGTATGACTTTAAAAAGTTCACTTGCTAGAAAACATATTGTTACGCAATCTACTACAATACTTTTCAAATTCAAATATTCTTTTCTCGTGAATATGTTTTTCAATATCCTTGTAAAGGATCCTGTTGTCCTTATAAAAATTCAAAGATGGAGATTTGTTACACAGTTCTTTATCTATAATTTTTATTTAATATTTTTATTTATTCTTTATAACTTCAAAACTTTTCTCTCAACTTAAAACTACAAGTTTACGCTGTCTTATTTGATCAAGAGCCATGCATGCAAACATCAGCTAAGAAGTAAATGCAAGGTAAACATTTGGCTACAACTATCTGCATACTCGCTTGCGAATGCATTGCATACCGTAAGCCTTGACTGTGTGCTTTATAGTTGATTCTATAAAATCGAGTCGGCGTCGCCTGCATTGCTTCTTTTATTCGCTTCATATCTTTTTTTTTATAGCTATTATTTTTATTGGTAGTTTGTGGTTATGTTGCCGTTTTATTAATCCAACTTCATAGCTATTCGTTGAAAAATGATTGCAGAATGTTTGCTTTGGCTGCTAGGGCTTGACTGTGTGGCTTCTGGGAATTTCTTTTTTTATACATTTTTTGGCGTTAATTTATGCTCACAACCATCCACGATTTATAGCTTGTTGTATGCAAAATGGATCAGTGCATTTATGGCTTCTTACGCCACAACGATTATCGGCTTGTTTGCACATCAATTGGCTATATTTGTGGCGGTGTGTTATTTATGAGCGAAATATTAATTTTCAAAGTATTTACATGCCAATATTATATTGGACCAACGGAAGGGTCGACAAATAGCATACTCAAGTTCTGCTTTCGCAATTATTTGCTTATTCATATTTATTTGCATATACAGCCTTTGTCCGAACAATTGCTTCTTGTGAAATCCAAACCAACAGTAGCCTCTAGCATCGCCATCGCTTATAAATAAATAAAGCAAAAAGTTGAAAGTGAATTTATAGCTGGGCAAAGAGAACGAAATCTTTACAAACTTGTAGAGAATGTTTTCATTGTTTTACAGTCACTGCTGAAACTGTGCATTCTCTATTAGCACACATGCATACAATTTGTTGCAGCACAGCACTCGCCATCATCAAATCTCGAAAGGGGATCCATTGATTTCGTTCGTGTTAGAGTCACTGTTTTCATCCATGTGTGAATGTTCGCTCATATTGCCAATCGGATTTATTACCATATGAATGTTGAAATATGTGTATACTTAATCGAGTTCGTTCAGGTGAACAAGAACATGTGCAAATACGACTTTTGTTCACATGTAAAGTCAAATAAAAAGTTATTACTCAAAGTGGTAAGAAAAGTTTTTGCATTTGTCAAGCATGCAAACATTGGACAAGGCAGAAGACAAAGAAAAAGTTCTATTATAACTTGTAACCGAGAGAGAAATCAGCTAATCCCACACACACTCATTTTTATGAGGTTAAAGATGTTCGGAAAATGTGTTGCGGTAAAAAAAAAGAGAAAGTAGAAAATTAAGCTCGAATTTTTCACAAGACTTTGTTCGCATTTCATTAAAAATGTATGTAACTAGATTTCCATTTCGCAATGGTAAGTCTTGATTCAAATTTAAAATTGTTTAATGTTTGTACGTTTGTTTTTTGCCCATTGACTTCGAAAACTTCATGGGTAATTCTATTTTAGGTTTAAACCAATGGCGGATCCAGGATTTTGGGAAGGGGGGGAGGGGGTTTCAAATTGTTTTTTTTTTTTTTTAATTTCATTCACAATTTCAATTTTATGCTTGTATATATCTCCATCTGTTAGTATGGGAAATGTCAGATTCAAGGTATCACTTATGTAAATCGTTGAAAACGTTACCGAATGTGTATTACATAAACGAAAAACTATGAGTTGGCAGCTTTACTACTTTTTTTTCGTAATTTTTCCTGTATTTTTTGGGTAATTTTTTTAATATTTTTTTTCTAATTTTCAGTATAATTTTCACGTCATTTTTACTCTTTCTTTGCGTAACTTTTACAATATTTTTTCGTAATTTTTATTGTATTTTTGTGTAATTTTTAGTATATTTTTTGCGTCATTTTCAATCTTTTCTTGCGTAATTTTTACTATATTTTTTGTGTAATTTTTACTTAATTTTTGTGTAACTTTTACTGTGTTCTTTTGTGTGTAGTTTTTTCTATATTTTTTGCGTTATTTTTACTATATTTTTTTTTGTAAATTTTACCGTCGTTTTTGTGACTTACTATATTTTTGTGCAATTTTTTCTTTATTTTTCGAGTATTTTTTACTGTAATTTTTGCTTAATCACACAATTGTTTTAATGCTTGAACCGAATTGTACTTGTCAGGTTCCAGGGATAAATACATATGGAAGAATTACTGTGAAAAATATGACTTTTTGGATTCCGAAGGGGGGGTTTGAGACTGGGAAACCCTCCCCGTGGATGATCCCGAAGGGGAGATTTGAACATGAAAACCCACCCCGTGGATACGCCCCTGGTTTAAACCTATTTTTTATGTGTGAAGCGACGCCTTTAAAACTGATCTTTTTAAAAATAATGAACTATCTAATCAGATTCTAAAAAACTAAATGGCAAAAGTATTCCTATTTAGGTCCGGTTTTTCAGTGCAAGTTTAAACAACAGACAAAGTTGACTAGAGCTTATCCCATACAAATTGGCAGGGATAAACTCTCAACTTTTAAATGTGCACTGAAAAATCAGGCCTGAGGCTTCTTACGAAATGTATCAGAGCGATGGATCGTGGTTAATTTTAAGGTCAGTATTTTCCTAGCTGAAGGGGATAGCAAAGGGGCAATTTGAAAGGTTTTGTAGTTTCTTCAGTTTTCGGAACAACGTTATATTTTGCGCTTGGCCAAATAAGGATGGAATGGCCCATATAGCAGCAGTTAACTATTTCCGCAAAAGAAGTCAAGTTTTGAAATTGTATTTACATTAACGCCAGCATGCTGTTGTCGTGCTACAATCTCAAGCGAGTCTAACTGCCGATGTAACGACAGCACAACCTATAAAATAAGAAACAAACTGTCAAAACTGTACTAAAAGAAAAGCAGCAGTGAAAGCGAAATTAAATGAGCTGAAAAGAAAAAAATGGAAACGCAAAATCGAGTCAGTGAAACTTTTTCCAAATGTCGGTGACAGGATTGAGCCCATCAACAGCCAGCAGCAGTCAACTCAATTGTAACTGTATTAAATAGGAGTCGTGATAGGCGTCTACGCAGCGTACAGGCGAACATATCACGTCGTTGGTGAACAATGCCACTGAGTACTTTAATCCACGGCGTGAATGATTCTGTGCGGGTGGGGTCATATGCGACTGGCTTCTGGCAGCTCAGATGTGTACGTGTGTATGCAGGGCATGCTGAGTGGATTATGTAGCATTATCGGCGATATCCGGCGTACTGGCAAATCACCATTTGCATTGTCTTTTATTGGAACAAATTGTAATGAAGCCAATGTGGCAGACAGGCGCAAAGTCACGCACACATGCAAACAAACGCACATAGGGCCCGACGAGTGTGTGGGTGGCGGGCGTTTGACACAGACGGTTGGGATCTGTGTTTGGCATAATTTGTATGCAACACATTAAAATGTGGTAAAAGTGATTTTTTGTTTTTGAATTTTACTCTGTGAATAGCATCCGACTTAAGTGTATTTATTTTCAATTGTTAGGGATTTCAAAGTGTGGAAACTCATGTGAAAACAAATTGTAACCCAAATTTGCAAGTATTATTCTTTGCAACTTTTATTCGCCATATGCGAGGGCGACTTCTTTGCTCCGAGCGAAATACAAAAGACTGTCAGGATTTGCTCTGTGTATGCACTTCTTTTGTAGTTTTTGTTAGTGTGGAGCACTTTTTATACACTTATGTACGTATGTATAAATTTTTCTTAAAAATTATTGAAGTTAACTTCTAAGACTGCGATGTGAAGTTTTGATAGAGAATAAAATTTGAGAAAATTGCTGATGATGCAACGGAAATAGAAATTGCAGCCTTCTTTCATGTGTATGTTGCAGACTTTCAGGCGTGGGCGATTTTCACCACGATGTTTAGCTGTGCAAATCAAATAGGAGGTGAACTCTCTTTCTTGCTAACGCAATCCATTCGCAGAGTATGTGAACCGGCGTTTCATCGTCCAGTTCGCAAAATCGACAAATTGTTGTATCTGACAGATTCAATTTACTTAGGTGCTAGCCAATGCTGCCTAAACTGTTTGTCTTCCCACCATCTAACCGCAATTTATTTATTTTTTCGTATATCCCGGGAACTGCTTGACCGATTTGGCATGTAGACAATTTGTCGAATTTAACTTAATTTGACCTAATTTGGTGATCAAATTCAATCTGCGGATGAACGGTCTCGAAAAAACTTGGTCAAAAGTGACGCTTTTGGTGCAGTGTAAATGTAGCTTAAGATTATATACATGGGTGTTGCCAGTTGGGGAGGTTTACACGGTTGCCAACTATCTCCATTTTTTTATATAGAGCTATATATACCAATATGGGTATCAAATGAAAAGTATTTTCGGCCGTATTCCAAATTTGACAATTTCAGGCAGGATTCCCACTTACCACCTAATCGCAATTTACAATCTCTTTTACAACTCTCCTTCCTATCTTTCTTCCTCTTCACACTATCTTCCTCCCTTTTTCTCTTAATTCCCCTAATAATAATAATAATAATAAAAAAAATTCCCCTCCTTCCTTCTACCACGCCCCTCCTCCTCTATATCTCATTCGTATTGGCCCCTGTTAATTTAGGCATAATTCTACCCACGTACCGAATTTGAAGGAAAACGCATCACGTATAAGATATTTTCGAATTGATCGGTTCCCTGGTCTACTTCCCGGAAGTAAGAAACTGTGAATCGAAACCATTCTCGAATACACCTTATTCATATTTCGTTATTTCTGAATTTAAGAAGTTAACTTCTTTCACGTGTACTGGCTACAAGCGGGTTTTTTATTACTTTTTTTCATTTGAATGTTATCAATTTGTGCAGAAATGTGGGTGGGTCGGTGCTTGCTTACATCTTTTTCGAGTTTTTTGCAAAGAAGAAAACTTTTATGTTCAGTTTTGCTCTGCGCTTTTGTCGTTTGGCTGGGCGGTACTAATACATTCACACACCTACTGAGTAGTACCAACAAACACATACCTACACCCAACTAAAACTTTCCAAAACGTATTATCATATAATTTAACTGCATTGGACTATTTGCTTTCATGCGGGATTTAATTTTGAAATTTCGCATTTATTTTGCCAATTTCGTCTTTCCATCTGCTATTGCCCTTTCCCCTAGAATTCGAAGACACAATGCACTTTCTTTTTGATTTTTTCGCTTTCTATTGTATTTGTCCACTGTTTGTTTGATAGCTTATTTTTCATCGTCACATACTTGATCTTGTTTACTTTTGCTTAAAATGACCACTCCTTCGTTCAATTCACACATGTCAAATATTTTTCCAATTTTGCTTTGCTAATGGACTTTAAAGTATGTTGTTTGAACAAGCATTCACACGCGGTTCTTGTTTGTACATAAGTAGTCACACAAAAGTAAACTTTTCGCTTGCATTTGAATTCTTACTCAAGGACTTTGGCTTGGGTTTTGTGACAACCAAATTCGTGGAGTTAACGCCCTCAATTCTATATTATTTCACTAATACCTATTCATTCTTTGAGGGCTATTTCTCTAACTCTTTCTCGAGCTTATGTAAGTCGAAGCAACTTTTTTGTTACAATTCTTTAAAATTAGAACAGCTTAAAGTAATCAGTACCTGGGTGACCGAGCTTGCTCGGTGTTCTCGATTTTTACACTTTTCCAATATTCTTTTTTACCAACATAAAATTCTAAAAATAAATTTCCGAAAAAAAATATCAAATAGGTGGCAACTTTATAAACCGACTAAAGTGGCAAATCCAAGTAGAAAATCTAACGCATATCTACTATCCAACACATTTTTAAGAAATCATGGTTGGTATCCGGCTGAAGGTACCTTTGATTTGATACCCATATTGGCATACCTTGCTCAATATTTCATAAAAAATTAGATAGGTCTCAACCCTGTAAACCGCCCTAAGTGGCAACACCCAATTGGACAGTCAAGAATACTATCTTTAAATATGCCAAATTTCATCGAAATCGGTCAAGCAGTCCAAAATTACCCAAAAACGATCCCAAAACGACCTCAAAATGATCCCAAAATGATTCCGAAATGATTTCAAAATGATCCCAAATTAACCGTAAAATGACCTCAACATGGCACAAGAATTACCTCAAAATGATCCCAAAATTACTCACAAAATTATCCCAAAGTGATTATAAAATTATCCCCAAAAATGATCCCAAAAAAACCCCAAAATTATCCCAAATGATCCGAAAATTATACCAAAATGATCCAAAATCGAGATCAAAATGATCCTAAAATAGCTCCAAAAATACCCCAAAATCACTCCTAAATGATCGCAAAATGATCCTAAAATAGTCCAACTATAATCCCAAAATATACAAATATAATGCGGTGAAATGGTAACCTTGATCGGCAACCCTATTTTAGTTGGATGTCGGTATCGAAAATTTCGAAAATCACTTAATTCGGTAAGATAAATAGCTAAAATAGTATAAACTTTTAGGTAAATCCTCCTGAGGCCTATATCATTGTTATCCCGTTCTGGAAACAACCGCTGGGAATTTAATGTTCGGTTCACCCGAACTTAGACTTCCTTACTTGTTTTAATTAAAAAACTTGTTTCGTCTATGGAAGACCCAATCATCAACCCCGTTCAGTATTAAATAAAAGTAAACAATTCAAATTCAAAAAGCGATTTACAAACTGTATCACTGTATCTGAAGATATTGCTTTCGTTTATTTTTATCAACGCAATCGATGTGTGGCGCATGCTGAGAATCCATTAAACCATTCACATGCCGCCGCAGCAAAAGTTGTTGACAATTTTATAGCGCTGGCATGCAGCCATACATATAAATGTACAAGTAAATGGACAAGTGGAAGCAGAGATCAACAAAGCATATGAAAAGAAGGATATGCGAGTGCTGCACTTATGGCATACTACGTAGGTTGTCATGTACAGCTGCAACGCAACTGTCACAATGAAGGCGAAGTAGATAGTATTGGCGCTTTTCATTTCATCGTTCAATTGCAATGCAACAATTGGGAATTGCATATAAAACAAACAACAAAAATATAACAACACCAACTTGTTTTGATTACATTTTTATTTTCGTTTTTGTCTTTTGCAACAGTCACTCGCTCACTTCTCTTCCCTTTGTTGAATTTTTCAATTCCGAACATTATTCCCAATCAGTGCATTATTGTGCGTTTACGTGGCCACAGCAAGTCTATGTTGTAAGACATACAATTAACCCAATTCGGAAGACTACACCAGCAGCAGCAACATCGTGGCTAACACGTAATTCGCAATGAATTCACAAAATAACAAACGAACGAAGAGCAACAACACACCAACAATTTATAATGCAACCGCTTAGCGCCTTGGGATATGCAATGTATGGTGCGAACAAGATTTCGAAAAAAAAGAGGGGAAGCAAGAACAGCATTAGCTGCGATAATAATAGAAATTACCAGTACTTGGATCATTTAGAAAAGCTGCCACTGTCGGCACTGCTAATGACGGGCGTGTTGCAAGTTAATCTGCTGTAGGAACATTTTTGGAGTGAAGATGAGAGGATATTAGCAAAGACGAGCGGTGTGCAGAGCTCTACATAAACTTACAAACGGTATGAACATATAGGAAACGGAAACGGCTAAAATTATAATTTCCTTGGGATTTGCTAAGGGATTGCACATCATCAACAAACGAAAAAGTGCGGTAAATGCAAACAACGAATAGTAGCAGCTGAAATGAAAACATGGGAAGCTGCATCAACGAGTGCCCTGCAAGTTGCAATTTGGAAGCTAAAAAGTGCTGCAACATTAAAATTGTGCAGTCTTGTGTATTTTTAATGGTCGGTCTCGTGATTTTTTTTTTGTATACCGCTGCGGAAGTCAATTGCGACGTTGTGAGAATAGAAAAAGAATTTGGGTCATTGCGTTGGTTGCTTGTTGCTGCGTAAGCAATAAAATCTAATTGGCTAGATTGTTCTGCCTTCAAGTGAGATATGAGTGAGTTTTTTAAATTTTGCACCAATATGTAAATATTTTTCGTTCTAACACTTCTTCGATTTTCCGTAAATTGCATAGAAATTCCTTTAAGTTTTCCTTTTTAAAATAACAAACACATAAGAATGTTACAAAAATGTATGGAAACATGTGGGCGAAGTTTTATTGCTCTAAGATAACGGTAACCCGTGCCGATTTTTAGTTAAAGTTTTTGCTAGCAGCTTACACTAAGTTCGCAAAAAATTTCATTAATTACATCATTTTAATATTTGGCTCACATTTAAAAGACTGTGTAACAAATCTCCAAATTTGAATTTTTAAAAGGATAACAGGACTCTTTGCAATGATATTGAAAAAATGTATTCACGAGAAAATGACATTGGAACTTCAAAAGTATTTTAGCATATTGCGTAACAAAATGTTTTCTAGCAAAAAAAATTTAGTAGATACATCTTGAAACTTTGCAAATATAGTGCATTTTTTATAAGTCATACACGGCGTATGAGTAACAATAGAATGTATTAATTTTTTTTGTCGAGCTCTCCGAAACGGATTGCGAAATCGAAATAAAACTTAAACTACGGTCAGGGCTGCATAAACACCTTTTACTTGATACCCATTTTGTAAAATCAATTTCTGGGGTGTGTCCTGTCCATCTCCTATGTATCCTTAATCATTTGTATACACATTTTCGAAACTTTTATTACAACACAATTTTTAAAACACTTAGAGTTTTGTAAAAGTTGAAGGATAATAATTTTAAAGGACATTACTTCCATGTCCTTGAAGGATATTTAGCCTATATTATATCAATTATCCTTTTAATTGGTAACCACTTATCCACATTTTGTTGAAATTTTTCGGGATGCTGTATAATCTTTGATCCTTTAAAGGACATCCTGAGCATCTGAGTACATAAATCATTAAATTAGGAAAACGCAGTGAAATGTAGTACGAAAATAAAACATTTATTTTTGCTCGTATTTCTCAAGAATGTGAAGAAGATCTGATAGAAAGCATTAAAAACACATTACGGCCAATTAGGTTTTTAACAGAACAATATTCATATTAAATGTGATTGATATGCTTGGCCAAAACCATTGTCTCCGTCGTCCGTGGCAGCTGGAAACCAAACAAATTTTTTGTTGCCAATTTTTTTTTTTTTTCACGGATTTCGGTAGAATGTTTAAATTCTACAAATGTTTGTTTCCGCGCCTGGACATTTACATTAGCAGAACCCTTCTTATACCCAGCGTACTAGTACTAGTATAAGGGTATTATAGTTTTGTCCACATAATGGTACTACGTAACGATACAAAATAATCGAGATAAATATAGAGTTCAATATATGAAAGTTCTTAGATTGGAAAAAAAGGTTTATCGAGGCATGTCCGTCCGTCTGTCCTTCCGTCCGTGTACACGATAACTTGAGTAATAATTGAGATAGTTGCATGAAATTTGGTACACAGGTTACTTTCTGGCCAAAGTAGGTTGCTGTTGAAAATGGGCGAAATGTGATAATAATCACGCCTCCCCCCCCCCCTTTTTCGGAAGCATTTTTGAAAATTCTCCTGGTCGTAACTTTTAAACTGATTATGGTAAAACGATAAACGTGGTGTAGCGGTTAAGTGTGCGGCCTTCTACACCAAGTCGTGGCGGTTCGATGTCCGGCAAAAGTAGCAAAAAAATTATTTAGAAAAAGAATTTTTCTAAACGGGGTCGCCCCTCGGCAGTAGTTTGGCATACTCTCCGGGTGTATTTCTGCCATGAGAAGTTTCTCAGCAAAAAATTCATTTGCTTTGCAAGTGCCGTTTTGAGTCGTCAAAAAACTGTAGGTCCCGCCAACTTGTAGGAAAACTCAAAAGCAACACACCACAAGTTGGAAAGAGAAGCTCGGCTAAAAATCGCGTTAGAGGTTATGATAACCTGTTGGTATATCGCCGCCATTAGTTTTTTATACCTGATAAAACCGCGCCCACTTTCGATATCGAAAATTTCGGAAAAGACCTGATTTGGTAAGATATATAGTTAGGTGTATCCTCCTGGGGCTATATCATTGTTATTCCGTTCAGAAAACTGCCGCTGGGTATTTAATGTTTGGTTCGCCCGAAATTAATTTAACAAAATACTCCACAGTGCGTCATGCCAGATGTTGCTCCCATCAGTAAGCCATTCCAACAACTTTTAGTCGGCAATTATTGAAACATTTGTAGCTAATTTGCATTTGAATAGGACTTACCAAAAACCAGGAATACTAAATAGGAGGGAAATTAGTAGTTAAAAAAAAGCAAAGTTGCGCACATAATTTGCGCTACACAACCGGAGCTTTAACTCGATAGAAAAGAACTGCATTTGTTGCAGCTGCAACATTTTTTTTTTTATTACCATTAATTACTTACAAAGCTATGTAGTTAGTGCATTATTAATTATATACTTTGCCATTATTTGAACTGCTCGCCTGCAGACTTGCTTAAGTGGTGCTGACATTGAACCTTTTTTGTCGTTAAACACCTTTAGCGTTGAAAGCTCTAACCGATTGCTCGTTTGACCGGAAAGTGGCGCCGAATTTCGAGTTAAGCTAACTTTTTTATACCTCCACAATATATTTTTGCTCTGCGCCATGCCATCGGTTGCACAGGTCATTACTTAAGTACATCTGCCACGGAAGTGTCGCGAATATTGCACAGCGCAAACGGAAACTTTAGCATAGCAACATTCTAACAAAATGTGAAGCGAATGGAATGAACTGGTCTTAAAAAGATGCTGGTTGAACAGCTTCTCATGTCTGTGGCATGCAACGGTTTATTGAATGAACGATGAATCATTTTCTTGCAAAGCATTTATGCGCTCGTGATATGCCAAAAAAAAAAACTCCATGACTACAACAACAATATTGGTGGTGGCATTGAGAATTCGCTATCACCGCCAACGCTAGATTGTAGCATTTTTATCGCTTTAGTTAGTAGCGCTCACAAAACTTGCTTGCTTCCTACTTTGCTTAACTTATTTTCTCTCGTACTTCATTGGTTAGTTATTTGGTATCACCGTCTTACGCTCTGTTCCGCTTCACTACCACTGCAAGTGGCACCTCCTGCTGCGTTCGGTTGCGTTGTTGGTGAACACTTTTAATAACTCGACGGTAAAAGTTTTTACGGTTTAACACTGCAGATGAAAAAGTTCAGACGTGAATATTGTCTCTTGCAAAAGTGTGTGTGTGTGTGTGAACGAGTGTCTGCATTTGGCACTTGAAACTTGCCGCACAACACTCGAACACTCACACATTCGCGGAAGAGCAAAAATTCAAAATAGAAATCCAGTTAGCGAAAAGCGGATGTTCATGCATATCCAGCAGGCAATCAACTGATGGAAACAAGAAAAGTAGTCGTGAAAAAGTATTTAAAGTGACATTAAAAATATTAAAAAGTCGATAAATGATTGCATGCCTTGTGGCGGTTTTCAGCTGCGAGATGAAGTGGTTGCAGCGAAGAACGATAAGTAGGTACAGCAACAACAGCACTGGTGGATTTCAAAAATAAATACTGCAGGTGAAAAAATCAAAAAGTAAGTACCATTAAAAATAATTTAATATATTGCACTTTTAATATGTTTGAAGGCACGTGGCTACATATAAATATTTATAGGAGTTTTACGAGCATTAAACATCTGTTACATAAATGTTAATAAAGAGAGCTTCGCTCAAATTAAAGTAGGCTATCAGGCCTAAGGGCCAAATTAGTCCTTAGCTTAACGGAAATCGAGAACACACATTCATACTTACTAGTTAATCAATATTGCGACACAAATATTTTGAATGATGATGTGAAAGCCACTTTGACGAGCCAGTGTAAACAATTTACATTAGTATGTATGTACCTGCATGCCTGTGGGCTCAAGACTGACCTCGCCAGAGCTGGCGGGGGGGTTGAAGCGGCATAAATACTTGCCAAAAATATATTTTCAAGCTTAATGAATCGAATGGAAAATAAAATGAATACATCGATTAGATACTTTTTGATAAGAAAATTGTAAAATCGCCATTAATTCTATCTACTTCATTTAATATATTTTTCAACGAATTGTTTTATCAACCCTCATCCGTTAAATTTTAAGTACCTGGTACCTCGGTGTTTTCGATTTTGTCGCATAGTAGTACCTACCAACATGAATACACTTTTCAAAATAGATTTCCGAAATAAATATCAACTAGGTGGCAACTTTATAAACTGCCTCAATTGGCAACACCCAATTTGAGAGTCTTAAAATGAAGCATAGTATCCATATACAAAATTTCCTCCAAATCGGTCAATATGCGAAGAAATAAATAAAATGCGGTCAGGTGGCAACTCTAGGTACCAACTCATCTTAAAGACAACATGGTTGGTATGCGGCTAAAAGTACCTTTCATTTGATACTTATATTGGCATACCTTGCCCAATATTAAAAAAAAAAATTGAGATGGGTGGTAAACCTGTAAACGGCCCCAAGTGGCAACACCCAAGTTAAAAGTCTTAAAACCAACCATACTCTCCCTATGCCAAATTTCATCGAAATCAATCAAACGGTTCTGGAGATATTAAACTATATACAAATATGCAAATATACTGCGGTAAGGTGGCAACCCTACTTGCAAATATTTTAGTTGGTATGTAGCCGAAAATGCCTTTCATTTGATAACCATATTGACATATCTTGTCCAATATTTAACAATAATTGAGATAGGTGGCAACTCTGTAAGTCGCTTCAAGTGGCAACACCCAAGTGGAAAGACTTAGAATCAACCAGAAAATCTATCTGCACCAGCGGTTCTCGAGATAGTAACGAATACACAAATATAATACGGTAAGATGGCAGCCCTGGCTGGCAACCCTACTTGAAAATATTTTAAGCCCCACTTACACGGGTCGATTTTCTGGTCGATTTTTGTAGTTCCACTGCTTTCTACCGTCAAATACAAAGTGTGATTCGATCGAATTGCTATTTACAACACGGTGGAACGACAAAAAACGACTAGAAAAATCGATCCGTGTAAATGAGCCTTAAGGCTGTATGTCGCCGAAAATACCTTTCAGCAAAGATGGTATTTAAGCTTTACCAACCGCAAACTCCCCCTATGCTCCACCCTTGCATGATCTATCTACCTATTATTTAATTCATCGTTAAACAGTTTAACAGTTAGACGGTGCGTATGAGTAACATATCGTAGTGTAATAGCAAATTGCTCGTAAAGACAGGTGTTACCATAGTGCAGCTGGTGTCGTTAAACTCTTTATTGGGCATAAACCGAGCTTCATTCTATTCGCTTGTGTCAACACATTAAATTGTTGTTGTTGCTTTTGATTTTATTGCTGTTTGTGCTAGAAAAATAAATGGTGTACATTTCTTCTCATTTAAGTGATTGAAAGATTGCGGTTGAAGTGAAGAGCAAGCGAATTACCACAAGAGATGTTTCAAATCCAAGAAAACTGTATGGATTTGAGGGATTTGGATGATGTGAGATGGTATATATAAAAAAACCTGATTAAGATTTAATAAGCAAGGTTTCATTCAATGTGATTAAATTTCGAGTAAGTTACTTAAAGTAATTAAATTTATTTATTTTATAAAATAATTTATGTTTTTGAATTTGGCTGAGTTTTGTACTATTGCACACACATACACAGTAACACGTATAAAATTTAGTAAATTTTAAATGGCTGTAATTATTTTAATAGTTAAAATATTCGCACATGGCTTACCATTTTGGAAGCTTCAAAGCTTCAACCTTAAGAGTATGTAAAAATATTTTATAAAGTTTCAAAAATTAAAAAAAAATTCACTTTGAAAAAAAATGCCATTTTTTCCCATACAAAATGTATGGGAAAGGGCGAAAAAAGTAGCCACCCCTAAGAATTAAGTTAGAGCGCTAATTTTTGCAAGGCTTATTTTCTCGTCAATACCTAAAGCTTCATGCAAATATCTCAATTTTTACTCAAGTTATCGTGTATACGGACAGTCGGACATGCCTCAATGAACTTTTTTTCCAACCTAAGATCTTTCATAAATGGAACTCTATATCTATACCGATTATTTTGTGCCGTTACGTAGTACCGTTATGTGTACAAAATTATAATACCCTTGTACTAGTACTAGTACGCTGGGTATAAAACTAACCGAGGCAAATACTTACTTATCGATTTCATAGGCCGCCTCTCCGCACTCGTCACTTGTGTGTTAAATTTGAAAAATCTATTTATTTTCCACTTTATTCATTTATTCACTTGTTCATTTCAGCTTTGTATGCTGAATACGATCCTTGGAAATTTATCGAGTGTGATGTGGTGATGTGTAATAAAATGGCTAATATGTATGTATGCACGGACTGTGTAGTATTGCTGGTTCTCATCTCGCAGTTTGACAGTGCAATCGACTGTGAGGAATCCCATCACAAAATGCAATCTCACCCAAACGATTTTCGAATGCTTTGTTGGGCATACAAAATTAAAATTGCAGTGCCAGCATTTACAACTGGTTGTAGTCGTGCTCTATTTGATGGTAAATCAGTTATCGTAGTGTAAGAGAATGCATAAAAAAAAATTTGTGAAATTGAACAAAAAACTCACAAGCACTCAAGAGCAGCAGTGAGTTGCATTGAAAGCAATTTGAGTCACAGCAAAGTTTTATTCATACATTAAAATATGTAGTTATGTAAATTCATATGTACATATATGGGTGTTTCCGGGAATGTGTCAACCAAAGAGAAAAATTTGAAAATTCACCTAGGCCAACCTTGTTGATAACGTTACAAAGGCAAGTATGGTACGCAGCCCATCCCTATATGAATTTATAAATGTACAAATATTAGAGTGGATTCAGGCCACCAGTTATGTCTGGTCGCAGCCCCTCCAGGTGAGTCCTCTGCCTCCGGTTCGTTTCGGCACGATGGTATGCAAACAGGGAGGCCATGCGAGGGTTGACGCATGCCCTTATGAGACATGCGTTCAGAGCCAAACCGAGCGCGAAAACGAGAGATCCTCAACCGCACCTACACCACCAACTAAATGGCGACGGGCCTGGAACGTACCCTGAGGCCTGCCAAGGTTTTGACGGGACGTGGGGGCAGCTACGGCATTAGCCCACCAGCCATTTCGGTTGGGTTTCCCCCTAACCTACTGAGGTGGCAGAATACCGCATCCAAATCATCGTCCGAGAAAAGTCCCAAGTCAGCCACCATCAATGCCGTTTTCGGCCCCGTACCTCAACACCATAGTCAAGAATCATGTCCATACGCCAGGGCTATTTTACCAGTCTGAACAGACCACTGTGGTACCCATTACCAGTCGGCACCCTCTTGGAGGGTTCAGTCGAGGATTTTCGCCAACCCACCTCATATATATGGCAAAAAAAATATTCTGATCCAAAGTCTGCTCTGGGTTTTATTCAGAAAAAAGTGTGTCAGCATGGAACGTCCCTAACGCTGGAAACACGCATATACATATATATGTGCACTCGAGTTGCTCATGATTTTGGTAAAGGTACTTTGACTAAACATTTCTATTCATTTTTTGGCATTTTATAAGAACAATTGAGTTGAAATGCTTGAGTCAAGTGTAGAAAATTGAAATGAAATCATATAATGGCATTCTTATTTGCTTCTTTACCCATCATCAAATGAGAAATTTACCTGTGATCCGTGAAAATGATTTTCAATTCATCCAACAATATATCTACAAATAGAAATTTATGTGAAAAATGTTGTGTATGTACCATATTTAGGGTGGGTCAAATATTTCGTTAGAAAACAATAAGAATTCTTACCAATAAGTTGGTAATCGGTTTATATCTTCTTGGTAACCCGGGAAGCGACAGGCACTTAGTCAGTAATTGATTTCATTGCTTAGGTAACGTGATTTTGGTTGGCTTACTACAGCTACTAAAGTAATTCCTGGTATACTTAGTTCGTCGAAAACAGATATCAGCCAATATATAGGTAGGCAAGATTCCGTCAATAAGTACTTACATACTAAAAAAAACTAATGCCGGCGATATACCAACAGGTTATCATAACCTCTAACAAGATTTTTGCCGAGCTTCTCTTTCCTCTTTCTTTGTGGTGTGTTGCTTTTTGAGTTTTTCCTACAAGTTGGTGGGACCTACAGTTTTTTGCCGACTCCGAACGGCACTTGCAAAGCAAATGAATTTTTTGCTGAGAAGCTTCTCATGGCAGAAATACAGACGGAGAGTTTGCCAAACTACTGCCGAGGGGCGACCCCGTTTTAGAAAAATTCTTTTTCTAAATAATTTTTGATGCTACCTTAGCCGGGCATCGAACCGCCACGACTTGGTGTAGAAGGCCGAACACTTAACCGCTACACCACGGCGGACGGTACTTACATACAGCTACACATAAATTCGTATTCACTTGATTTTCAATATCTTTTAGCTTGTGATTTTCATTGGAAGTGGTGCCGATTTATTACTCTGAACTTCGAAATATGTGGGGATGACGCTTGGGATATTGAGGACAAAGGTTGGAAAACGCAGTTTGCCCACTACTATTGAAGCGCCCGCCTTTCCTATCCCTAAAATACGCAAGATTCAAAGGTTCGACATTCAGAACCAGAGTAGTCTTGAATAACTGTGTTTATCTGTGCAAACCAGATATTTCCATTATATAACTTGTCAAAACTAAAATTATTTGCAACTCCGACCCAGCCTTATGTATGTATGAATTAGGGATGCCTACTTTTTGGATTTTCTTAATCCCGATATTTTCTAGACTTCATTTTAAAAAATTTTTTTCAAGAGTTGGAAGCAAGGCGAATTCATGCAGGTGTGTTCGAGCGAATTCAGATCTACACGCACGCACACACTCCTTGTGGCTGTAAATGTCAGACAAAGCAACAACATAAGCAATTTGACAGCTACGATTTGATTTTCAGGGAAGAAGAAGAAACCATATGGTGGCAGGATGCCACCTGTAATGAATTCGCCTTGGTTGGAAGTTAATTTTTCAAATTTTGGATATTTTTATGTAATTCTGTGGAATTTTGACAAAACAACTTATTTCAGATTTGACAATTTTTCAGGAGAGCGAAAAAACTGTTTTACATACATACGATGGATTTTGTACAAAAAAATTAATTATGTTGATTTTTCCGGTACCGTAACTTTTGGCTATAGAAACACGCTAGGAGGACACAATTATGCGTAGCAAAGAAGAAAATCCTATGCAATCAATATCTAAAAAATGTCCTATCGCGAAATAAGTTTTTTATCAAATATGCACAGAATTTTACATGAACACCTTTCGATAGTGGGTGCGGAAGGCCCACACATTTTTTTGTGAGTTGCTAGAACAGCTCATGTTGCTTTGAGTACTTAACGCAATTAACAAAAATAATCAATACAAATACATATATTTAGTATCAGCAACGAAATGAGATATATTATATGATATTGTAAAAGAAAATCCTGAATTTTCGTATGTCAAATATCGAGAACCGATATGAGTATTAAATGAAAGGTGGTGATAAATGATTAAACATTACCATTATCACCAGCTGCGTGAGCTGCATGGAGGATGATGAGGTGGAATCATCAGAACACTTCATGCTCAACTGTTCAGCTTTTGCTCGGACTAGACGCAGATTTCTCTGGTCGGACGTTATTAGGTCTCCGGAGGACGTGTTGAAGATCGATGTGTGCTTTATCCAGAGTTATATTGTCGTTACGCAGCGATTTGTAAAGTAATTGCGAATTAGTGTCACCGTTAAGAATGTGGTATCAAAACGGACCATACAAGTGTCCAAGTGAGCGGCCCTCTCAGTTGGGCTGCTGCTACAACCCAACCTAACCTAACCTAACCTATTGAATGAGTAATTTGTTTAAAATAAAAGAAACCACGCAATGTGTATATTCCCACAAAGAGAAGTGGCCAAGGAAAATCACTGTTGATGAAATAATAAAAAGCAATAAATCGTTTAGTATAGAACAGTATACAAAAGAAAAAAATCAAAAAGATGCAGTAGTAGAAAAATAGTAAGTAAACAAAGAATAGAAGCCGCTTAGTTGGAATATAAAATAAAAATATTCCTCCGTTTGGTTAGCTGGGTTAGATGCAAAGCTGATACTAGCAAAAGCAGGTTTGAAACTAACTAAAAAAAGTAAATCTCTGTGTTTCACATTAAAATGAATTCGGAATTGAAATTTTATCAGTTAAATTGAAAGGGTAAAAAGCAGAGAGTATAATACACTAACGCGTCGAGGTCACTACTGGTTCTGATACATATTTGCCACTTGCCTCCAAAATTCTAAAGGTGATGTCCCAATGCACGCTTGCCTTGCTGGCTTTGCCTCGAGAAATGTTAAAATTCTTTTGAACTCTACTGAAATGAAAAGTTGGCCCAGTGGCAGCCTGGTTTTGCTTGCTGGAAGCGCTTCAAAGCGTCGAATAGCCCAAATCTCTATTTGACAGCGCTTTACGCGCTTTACTATTTGTCTTGTTGTTCTCTTGTTTGTCTCATCCTGTATTTCTGACAGCTTTTGAAGCTTCTATTTGGCCATAGAAGCTTTCAAAGTAAAGCAAGGTAAGCCTAGGTAAGCAAGGTAAGCAAATCGAGCCTGCATTGGGTTATCACCTTATGAAGGATGTTTAATGGTTTGGACAAGGAAAAGAATGCACAAATGCACAGGTACGTTGAAAGGAAAGAAAATGTTAGGGAAACCCAATTTCGGGTAAACCGAAGAGCTGTACATACATATATCTGTACCCCGTTTCTGTATAAAATTTACAAAATTCTCGATTTTTATGTCGTCACAGTCGACTCGATCGAAAGTGAAAAAAAAAGATTGTCACTACCTCAAAAGCAAGTGAGAAAATACAATAAATCGACAAAATAAAATTTTTTTACAGATTGTTTCTGAGACGTGACGTCAATATGACGTCAAATCGACCATTTCAGTCGGGACGATCGATCGAAATGAGTTACAGCAACGCAGTACTGTGCAGAAGATTGAAGTAGTGTGTTTGCTATTTCTCAAACAACAGCCATCCGTTTTTTAGAAAATAAATTTTTTAGAAAATAAATTTGGGGAAAAGCAGGCATCCTGAATAGAAAATCACAGCTTAGGTGTCAGTATTGCCTCAAATTAAGGAAGTTTGTATCTATCTCGACTGCCAGCCACAGCTGAGTATAATAAAAACGAGTGACTGTATATTTGCTCGAAAAAAATTGAATTGATTTTTGCTTTCCTTTTTTAAAAGCAGCCAACACATAAATAAACTCTTCAGTAGCTTTGATAGTCACCTCAGTCCATGCTACGCATGCATCCGACATATACATAAACACGAATACATTTGAATATGCAAAAAAAAAACGGCAAAAGTGAAACTCTGAGAAAGCTATTTATTTTCCAATTTTACTTTGGTTGCCAATCAAAATTAGTGACAACCTTTACTGCTTTGATTTTATAGAATTTTCGAGCTAAATAAAAGATGTGGGGCATATCTTAGCAGTTTGCTAAAAGGTAAAAATGTACATTCATATACAGAATTTTACCACTCGAATATACATACAAGACAAAGATTTTCCTCGGGGAAATCCGATTCATTTTTTCCAGCAGTACTTTCGAAAGCATCAATTTGATTTTAGAAAACAACAATTCGATTTTATAAATCTTTAATTTAACTTTAGAATGTATAAAATGTACTTTAAAATAGTCAAATGTTGTTTAGAAAGAATCAAATGTACTTTAGAATTATCAAATATACTTTAGAAATCATAGAGGCGTAGTCATAAACGGAATTAAGTTCGTACTAATGTCAGGCAAAAAAACCCAAAAAAAAACGTTTTTTTAGAAAAATGCATGCACTTTGGAGGTCTTTATCTAGAAATTTTCTGTTGTAGCCTATAAATAAGGAATCTCAAAATCTGTAATAAAAACCATTTTTCCTTAAAAGCAAGTATTTACTTTTAACTTTATGTTGTAGCCTATAAATAAGGAATCTCAAAATCTGTAATAAAAACCATTTTTCCTTAAAAGCAAGTATTTACTTTTAACTTTATGACCAAAAAACGGCAAAAAAAAACGAAAAATTATTTTCAAAAATGTTTTTCAAAACTTAATTTTGAAATTTTTTAAAATATCCTATTTTTCTCATATGCGCATTGAATTGACATTTTAGCCGTTGCAGAGAAATTTGATTGTTGGAAAAATTTTCGCAAAATACCGCATAGTGCGGCGGCCACCCACCATTAAGACATTGTAGTACCATGTGAGGATATTTTCTACTAAATCGTATGCTAAAAAGTATGTTTTTTTGAAGTAACCTTTCCCTGTAACCCTTTAGTTACTGACACAAAAGTTTTAACTTGTAATAATATATGTATAGTATATAAAAAATTGCTCAATTGCGCTTACATTGTCTACATTTCCACCGAGTATTTTTAAATTTGCATCTCCTCTCAATTGTTTCGCTAATATAAGCGAATGCAATTGAAAAAATTTGTTGTATCACTTTTGTTTTCATTTGCTCATACATGGCCACTTGGTCGCATTGACAGACGATTTCGGTTAAACCACGGCCACGAAAAGGCATTTGCAGAAGTGACAATGCCAAGGAAAACAGATTATTGTTGATTTCAAATGTATAGAGACTAATTTGGGTTCCCCCTCAAATTTTGTTTTCGTTGACATTTTCTTGATTTCTTTTTGTATTGCGTTGCATTTCACATTGCATTATTTTTTAAATTGTCTCTCTTGCACTTTCATGGTTTAGTATGCTTTTTTCAGCGTATTCTTTCGATTTTCCGTGGTACATTTGCTCTTGAAAATTATGAAATTTTCACAATTTGAATTTTCCCTTTAGTTGCACTTTCGCATTAGAAGCATTAAAACAAATAGTTCTAGGGTTTAAAAACAATTTGGGTCTAGTGCTGGGGAACTTTTAATAACCTCCTACACAAATATCCAAATTTTAACAATAAAAATTTTTTAAAGCATCTGTGGCAATGGGTAAAAATAAGGGTGGCGGAGGTGGAGGTGGAGGCGGTGCAGGTGGCGGCGGTGGTGGCAGCGGCGGGGGAAATGTAAGCAAAATTTGTGTTATGCAAGCGAAATAATTATTGTGCTCGTAAGTAAATACAAATATTGGCAGGTTTTAATGCATGACCCGGCATAATTACTAATAACTTACTATATTTTTTTTTTTTTTTTTCATTTTGCATACCAGTAGGTTACTCATACCCCAGCTTGATATATTCCTGACAATGCATTTAAAGTCGTGTAAGTTTACTCCGGTTAGGCTGAAATTTTTTATGAGCCCACTTATTTTCAAACGTTGTATAAAAGCATTGCAAAAAACGTTTCAAAAACCAGTTCTAAATTAGAGCTTTCCAACATTTTCTCTATCGCACAACCGCGAGCATTTACATAAAAAGTATATTAAAACCAGAAAAATGAAGATGTCAATTACAATGTGTGATTACCCTTTGCTTACGACAAAGCTTACAAACAAAATTTCTTCTAATGGGATCCATCGAAATAACATAATCGGATTTATTGACTCCTTTCGTTTACTTTTCTACTTTCTAGAAAAAGGGTGGTGGTGGTGGTGGCGGTGCCGACAAAGGTGGAAACAAAAACAAGTCTGGTGGTGGTGGTGGAGCTGGCGCGGATAAGGGCGGTGGAAAGAAAGTGCAGGAGCAGAAGGGAGGCGGTAGCGGCAAAAAAGGAGCCAAAAAGTAGCAGTCGCTTAAGCTTTGGAACTCTCATCTTATTTTAAGTGTCTTTAATACATACATATAATTTCATATTGATAAAAAATACCGGTATAGTAATTACGTATCGAAAGGGCAAAGCATGTATTTAAAGATAATAACGTAGATACATACATACATTTACAGAAAGATGTTTATATTAAAAATTCTGAGAAAATTTAAAAACAAAGTTTAAGGTATTAATAAGCTAAAACTGGCTTTACGCGCGATTATTTTATTTTATAATTAATTTAATTGTACATCTTAATCTTGAATACACATACTTAATGTAATTATACTGTTTTTTTTTTGTTGTGGATTCTCAACGTATGTAAGTGTCCAACATTTTAAAAATAATTGAAGCAAACTTAGCACTAATTGACTAACTTAAATATGTATGCAATGTAATTAAGGTTGCATTAGAATACTTTTCGATCGTTAAAACATTCCTTACTACCGAAACCAATCTTGTGACATTGCGCCAAAAAATGAGGCTGCGCCAGATTTTGACTTAGATTCAGTTTTGCTTTTCGATCCAGTATTCGCCATGGATGCGGTCGACGCAGTGGCTTTGCACGTGGGTGTGGTCTGTAGGTGCGGGAAGGTATTCCAATGATAAAGGTAAACATATTAGGTTGAATATAGATATATTTATAATTGTAATTGATTGTATAAAAATATTAGTTATTAAGTATAAAAATATTTAGGACCGAGTTATGTTAGGTGAATTTGTGAAAAATGGGGTAAGTAAGTAAAACTCAACACATCATTCTAAGCGTATTAGTTTCAGCGACAAAAAAGTAATACATTATCATAAAACTTATCTTGAGCAAACATGGACCGGGCAGTGGAAAGGACCGTTACTGATATTATTTCACAAACAAATTCAATTTAGAAGAGCGAAATATGTTTCTGGCCAATAAATATTTCAAAATTTGTTGATACATCGAAGTGAAACCTCGCTCTTCTCAATTCCCACATTTTTTGTTTGTTTCCCTTACAAAAGAAAACCACATACATTTAAGAGCAAGCAAGCAACATACACTCTTTTCCAGCTGTAGCCCTGTGAATGCCATCATAAAGGACTCAAGGCCCGGCCCCTACTGATTAGGGTTTTAAAATATGCCCGAGGTAGGCATACCGGTCGTAAGAGGCGACTAATATGCACATAGGTAATGACGTGCTAGCTCGATGGTTGATCTACGGATATGATGCCTCTCATTACCCATCATCTCCTTCCTTACGGATGGAGGGATGACGGGCAGTACCCCAAAACCTTCGGGGATTATTTTTGTCTTAACAAAAACAACAACAACTCAAGACCCCAACTCTCTTTTCAATGAAATGAAGTTTCAAGAGAGACGTAGTCAGTCAAACTGTAGTCTAAATATTATAATAGGTTAGAGTCTTGGGGCCGTTTTCTCAAGTAAACTTTACTTGACTGTGTGGCCGTCATGTTGTTTGCGCACTGAAAATGTCTTATGTTAGCAGTATCACAAATGTTTAAAAATAACTAAAACTCTAGCGCAACAATAGGTATACTTATCAGTTCCAAATAGTTTTAGCTTACGTGTGTTTGGCTACAAGTCAAAGGAAATATTCTTAAAGAAAATTGAAAGTACACAATTTGTTTATGATATGGGGGATTCATGAAACCTTTACTTCTTTCATACTACACCCCTTATCATAATTAGTTGTATGACACCTCGGTCTGACATGTTCTAAGCCCTTCATTTTTTGCTTATAGAATTCTAAATTGAAAACAGTAAAATGGCATTTTCCGTTTTTTGATTCAAAATATTTGAAAAAATTTTGAACTTTTACCAAACCGTTTTTTAACTTTAAAAAATCAGAGCAAACGCTTAGAGCGGAGACTTTTATAGGGTCTATACACAGTGCGTCTGACTCGCGAGTCATCTGTGTACGTGTTGACTCGCCGTCATTCAACAAATTAGCTCTGAGCCCTTACTTTTCTGACTAAAACTACTAGAACTGTCAAAATGAGAAAATCCGCGCTCAGTGCGAGAGCATCACCAAGAAGTACGGCATCGCTAAAATGGTATTACTGTCAAACTTGAACGCTTGATAGTTCTACAACAAGTAGTCAGAACTTACTATCAAAAATCTGCTGACTAAATCTTGGAACTCTCTGACTGGAGAGAACTAAAATTAGGTTTTGTGGTTGAATTTCAACCACTGGCGAACTCTAGTTAAAAATAAAATGGCATAAGGGCTTAGAACCTGTCAGAACGATGTATCCTATAATTATGATAAGGAGTGTAGCTTCAACTTCGCACTACATACTTAAAATTATTTAATAGTAGTCCAACTCTGTTAAATAATAATTTGCAAAAAAATGACTCCGTTAATACTTGACCAAATCAAGGTTCAATATCCCCCATACGTTTCATCTAGCTGTATATAGATAAAAACTTACCTTTTCAGTATCTTGAACTGCATTAGTTTTACGCGCCACATTGGCCGCAGATGACGCAGATACAACCGGCAGCAAGGGGAACCAAAGCGATGTTGATCCACTTGAGCTCAAACTCAAAACATTGGGATCTTTTTCGTGCACGCTACCACCTGTGGTCATATGCGCAGGCAATATTGGTGTCAATACACCAAATTCACAATTAAATCGTTTAAGAGTCCGTTTTACATTTGTCGAAATATGCTCAGCGAATAATTCAAAATCAAAAGGATCAATTATCTCTCTTAAGACGCTTTGTAAAGTAGCAAATTGCTCATTTAAGCTACGATCATCACGTGCTATGCCGAATATGCTTTGGAGAAATTTCAAGTCGAAATATAATTGCAAGGCGACATTTTGATTAATCAACGGCTTTTCATCTGCTAAATGTTGATAATGTTGCAATATTTGTGTAAGCAGTTGCTGGTTAAAGTGATGCAGCACTTTGGCTGGGAAAGTTTGTGGCACAATTGTGTTTAACACGCCTATCAAAGTAAACAAATACGTTTGTAGGGATATACGCGGCTGATTTGGTATACGAAAAGTGGAATGTATGGTGGACTCCTGCTCATCTTTTTGCTCCAGTTTAACAGTTTCCCAATTCTAAAACAAAAAGCATTTCATTTAACTAAGCACTAAAATATGTTTGCTGATCATTCGAAACTTACTGCGAATTCTTCGAGAATATTGTTATGTGTTATAACATGCGGCAACAACTTTTCACAGTTGTACTCTTCTAGTATGCCATTTGCCACTTGCTCCCAGAAGTGAAAGGCTTCTTCCTCAAGTAGCATACAAACACGATTCCAGTGCTGCACACTATTTGCAGCTACATTACCTACCCACTGTCTCCAGCCACTGCGTTGACAAAAGCAGACCTTCAAGTTAGGACAAAGTTCGACCAGTGCTACACAACAGCGTGCCACAAATAGAAGTTCACACCGTTGCGTAGGTACGAGATGTAAACTTTTGGCTCGACTTATAAAGTGTGTCAGCTGTGCTTCAGCGGTCTCACGCAAAAATACTACCAAAGCTACCTTATCTTCGGCACGTGTTGCCTGTTCCTCAAGCAGCACATTCATTTCAGAAACTATACCTTCCAATTCACGATCGAATTCAGTGCACAAAGCAATTATTTCCGCATCATATCCTTTCGTTTTCATCAATAGCTTCTTAACTTTGAGATCTTCATTTAAGGCCACGGCTAGGCTAAGCGGTAGATCCGTTGCATTCTCACTCCATATGTCCAAAATATTTGCAGCTACGTCTGGCAAAGCTCTTTCCAAAGATTCAAAAGTTATTTGCATTGCCTTTGCCCAACTGTCGTGAATTATGTCATGAATACGCTGATTAATAAGTGGCACGTATTTGAGTTCAAAAAAGTCCAGTGTGTGAGAGAGCCGTAGTCTTGCAACCATTTTATCGAAATTCAAATGTTTTCTGTATGCATTTGCTTCAGTTTTTATTTCTTTAATGGTGCTCATCGTTGAAACAAAGTCAAAGAGTCTTTTCAATTGAGTCGCAGCAATGCGTCTGGTATCAGCGAGCCACTGTTCTACGGCGGAACGTAGTTGCGGCTCATCTAATGCTTGGAGCTCGATTTTCGGGCGGAAGTTGGAAATAATTTCTGGTAGCAGATAGGAAAATTGTGCATCTATGCGATGCATTAGCGTTATGGTGGGTGGTGCATTTGGATCGTTGAGTTCCGCCAATTTTTGGTAAAGCAAACCGTTTTCTGAAACAAAAAATAATGTATAAATCTACAGAATTACACAAGCAATTGCAACTACAAACCCAAGAAGCATTTTATCATTAGCTCAATGGAGCCATTCAGTATCCTCAAACTAGCTAATATGCGATCCTTCACGCGCCTTCGTTCTGCATTAGTAAATGGCTTATCGTTGCTAAGGCAGTTGAGAAAAGCGCTGCAGCGCAAATTTAAAAAGGTTTTGAAAATGCTATTTATGGTATTCTTTTCTAGCAACATCAAGCTGAGTAAACAATCCAACGCCACATCCGCACTCAGATCTTCACGCTCCAATGCAGCTAAAACGTGTTGCTTTATTGTCGCACTAAACGGCTTCAATATTTCCCATTGCTTTTTAGCAACAGGCAGATGCTGCATCAAGCAGTTATTTGAATCCAATTGCAATCCCGTGCTTATGTGCCTGCTAAATATAAACAGTTCGCTGGCGGTATGAAAGCGCTCATCATCGATTTGTGTCCAAATTAATTCGGGCAACGCTGTGAGCAGCTTTATTTGCACCATGGTATTGAAATAGTTATTTAATTGTTTATTTGCATTTCGATTCCTAAGCAAGTCATCGGGCGCACTGGTTTTGAAGCCCAACAACTGTTGTTCGTTGAGTTTGCGGCAATTTGTGCTAATGGACTCAACCTGTTCAATGAGGGTGGCGGATGAATCCTTCATAGCAGCGATGGTGTCAGCAGCTTGCAATAAGTCCCGATAACGTTCGCTTTTTATTAAAAATGAAAATTGCAATAATATATTCACTTTCTATTCAAAATGCAAGGCACAACAACTTACCCGACCATCAGCCGCAACTCCTCCCTTTTGTTTTCGACCACGGACTGGATTTTCTTGTGCACAACATCGATTTCGGGTACATTGTGTTGCTCGAATAGAGTGTCCACATCCAAATTTAACAAATTAGTGGCATCCATTGCGCTAAAACTTGGTTTTTTGTAAATAAGAAATATTACAAAAAATTCGTTTCGCTGCGCCTGCCAAAATGAAAACAAAATGACACGTCGATAACAGCTGACTGCACTCTGCTACATCTAGCGGCTGATAGCAGAAGTAGTTGCGTTCATTGTTCTCGAAGGAATGTGGCAACATCAACTTTCTCGCAGTCCGCTTTATCTCACTAGAGGGCGCACAAATTTTCTGCTTCGTTTTTTGTCTCACTAGAAGGCGCGCAAATTTTCTACTCCGTTTTTATACCTTTCATAAACATGGAATGGTATTATAACTTTGGTCCGATGTTTGTAAGTATAAGAAGAAGGACTCCTGTAATTAAAGAGGTAGGAACGTAAAATTTTGTGAGAAATGCTTTTTTATATAAGAACTGTCGGTGTTGAAAATCATCGAGATGGGATAAATATTTCACATAGCCCCCATACAATCGATTGTTCCGATAAACGGATTTTGGTAGATAACTCCTGTAATTATATCGGTAGGAACGTGAAATTTCGGAACTGTTGCTATTTTAGAATGTGGAATGCCGATGTTAAAAATCAATGAGATTGGACCAATATAACACATCGCTCCCATATAATCGATAGTTCCGATAATTTCGGTATGAGCGGAAGTTAAATTCACACACGCTGTACTGGGATCAAACAGTGAAAATCGTTACGCTTATTCATGAAAGGTATTTAGCCTTCGGCACAGCTGAAGACAGCTTTCCTTACTTGTTTTTATTACTACTCGTTTTTTGATTTGTGAAATGGAAAATATTTCTGTCTCACACACGAAATATTTTTGCAATTGATTTGGAATATTTTGTACGATTTTATTTCCGATACACAAAGCCGGAAGAATGGAAGGGCCTCTGAAGACATTGAGCAATCGAACATTATGAGGTGTGCTGAACCTTACTAGTTCAACCTGGACTAGTATGAACTAGTTCCCATACTATTCCAAAAATGACTATTAAGAAATATACTAGTCCCATACTAGTCCAAAAAACATTGAACATGGATTAGTATGAGTTCAACCAGAATTTTCATGACTTACCTTTTATTTTATAATTTGTCTTTATTTTCCTGTTTATTCTTGAGAAAGCAGCGACTATTTGTATTTACCCTATCACGAAGAAGCATCTATGAATTATAAGAGAAGCAATAAGCAAACGAAACTAATGATTTTTGTATTTTTTTACTGGTATGATTTCATCCAGAAAATTCTAGTTGTATACTAGTATTTTTCTGTCTAGTTTGAGGTTTCGCTGCAGGGGCGTTGCAAAATTGCTTGTAACAAAGTTGGTAGTCAGCCGACTTTTGATCAACTCAACATTCAACTTTCTACGTTTGTTTACGAACTGATATTCCTGAATTTTTTTCAGATTTTGTTGACAAGTTTTGTAATAAATTGAAAATTATAAATGACATTTTTTTTAGACGATTTTTTCGCAAGAGCAGAGCAAAACCTGTGCGTTTATACCATCCAACCGAGCAAGTTCGTAAGGTGCTCCGTTAAGGATGATTTACACGGGTCGATTTTATAACCTTTTTTCAATTGACCCTGTAAACAGCAATTCGATCTATCTTCACCTTGTATTTAAGGGCTGAACACAAGTGCTTCGATAAAAATCGATTAGAAAATAGACCCGTGTAAATAAGCCTTTAATATTTCCGTCGCAGTGTACTCACCCAGCTAGGGTGTACTGACTGCTGGTTCCAATTAGCCCTTACAAGGAAACGAGCAGTTACAATAGGTTTTGGACAAAAGTGAAATTATCTTAAGAAGAGTAAGATTCGAGGAGCAGTCGAAAAGGAGAAGTGGCGCATACCGGGGAAACTTTTAGAATCTTTGGACTCAGTCTGGATAAGTAGTTTAATTTTTACTACCAGGGGTAGGTAACATGGCCTAAAAAGTTTCACAGTCTGGACGTGCCGCAAGGGAGTACCGGAGCCTAGCGGATTGACTTACGGCCAAGAACTGTTAATTCGACAACACTTGCCAAAACCTTGGGTTTTTTGCGGCTTTGTATACATGCTGCCGAAACTTACCCCCAAGGGCGAGGGCCTTTCGGGATCAAAGCTCCATCGACGTAGACTTCTAACTTCATGTTTGCTTGCGGTCGTGAATAGGGTGGGGATGATTTTGCCGAGGTATTATCAGGCTCCTTGTGGCTAAAAACCCAGAAGGAGTTGGGAGATAACTATATATTTATTCTGTTGTTGTGAAAAAAAAATGTCTTTTTCTATTTTTATTTAATTTTTTTTAATGATGTAAACAACCGACAAATATTTAAAAAAAAAAATTGATTAATGTAAACGGGTGGTCAACTAAATTTGGAATCGACGGCACAAGCGACGAAAATTGATTAAAAAATTTAACAGTGTAAACAGGCTTTTATCGACGAAAATCACGACACTATCGCCCTGACGTTGGAGTACATTGCGAAGTACTCTGACTGTAGGTACTCCATGGAGTAGCAGAAACAAAGCGAAGGTTGGAGTAGGTGGTGCAGTCCTAGGACATCTCAATGTTAATTGGAGTACAATTTTTATATGAAAAGGGATTACTTTTGGAGTACTCTGATGCTCCAATTAGAGTACTCTTTGGATAAGAAACAGAGTACTCCCGATTTTTGCAGGGTTATGAAATATGTAACTTTTGGCAGGGCGATGATAAATTCTAACCCCCTTATTCATAAAAAATAAAATAGTTTTATAAAACTTTTATAATTCAAAATTTGTATGAAAACGTCATTTTAAAAAGCTTAAAAGGGGGGTAAATATTTAGATATTACTTATTATAATTTTTATACTTTCCGTATATCTTCCACGAGTAAAAATTGCACAAAAAATATACTAGAAATAAAGCAAAAAATAAATTAAAAATGACCAAAAAATAGTAAAATTTACACAAAAAAATGAATTAAAATGTACTTTAAAAATATAGCAAATATAAAACAATAATTATAGTGAAAAATACGCTAAAAATAGAGAAAAAATTACAAAAAAAATATAATAGAAGTTACGCAAAAAATTAAGTAAAAATTACGCAAAAAATGTTGCAAAAATTTTCGCAAAAAATGTGGAAAAAACTACCAAAAACAAGTAAGGAAAGCTGTCTTCGGCTGTGCCGAAGGCTAAATACCTTTCATGAATAAGCGTCACGATTTTCACTGTTTGATCCGAGTGCAGCCTGTGTGAATTTAACTTTAGCTCATACCGAAATTATCGGAACTATCGATTATATGGGGGCGATGTGTTATATTGGTCCAATCTCATTGATTTTTAACATCGGCATTCCACATTCTAAAATAGCAACAGTTCCGAAATTTCACGTTCCTACCGATATAATTACATGAGTTATCTACCAAAATCCGTTTATCGGAACAATCGATTGAATGGGGGCTATGTGAAATATTTATCCCATCTCAATGATTTTCAACATCGATATTTCACATATAAAAATAGCAATACTTCCAAAATTTCACGTTCCTACCTGTTTAATTACAGTAGTTATAGCCCAAAATCCGTTTATCGGAATAATCGGTTGTATGTGAGCTATATGTAATATCGGTCCGATCTTGCTGGTTCCGACAAATGATTCCTATATTGGAAAATGGTGGCCGCATACCAAATTTCAGCCAAATATCTCAAAAACTGAGGGACTAGTTTGCGTTCAAACAGACAGACGGACATGGCTAAATCAACTCATCTCGTCATCCTGGTCATTTCGGTATACTTATTCATAGGTCTATCTCTTCTTCTTCTCATATTTACAAACATCGGACCAAAGCTATAATACCATTCCATGTTTATGAAAGGTATAAAAAAAGTAAAAAATGTATTAAAATTTACATTAAAAAGAAAGGAAGGAAGGATGCCTCCCTGAAAAGTGGGCGGTGTTACGCCTACTTTAAAAAATTTATCTTAAAATAATAATAGAATGATCCAAACTATATCATTTTAGCTATTTACGTTACCGAATTATGTCAATTTAGGTGATTTTCGAAGATTTTGATATCGAAAGTGGGCGTGGTTGGAGGACGATTTTATCCAATTTTATCAGCTTTACTTCCAACGATACTAGATGCTTTGTGCCAAATTTCAGCGTTCTACCCTAATTAGTTTAAAAGTTACGACCAGTCGAATTTTCAAAAATGCCTCCCTTAAAAGTGGGCGGTGCCACTGCCACTATAAAAAAATTAGGGAAAAATCATAAAAGAATGACCAGGGGGATTCACCTATGAAATTTCAACTAGTTTTTTTTAAAGAAAATGGAACAATTCTACCAAGAAAAGACATAAAGTCAAGAAGGGACTCTTCATTTATTATTACTCTACAGGTGTTTAAAGCATCACGGTGGTGAATTTTCTTTCGGTGGCTTTGTGGTCTGGTAAAACAGGATCGAAATGACTCATTTAAATTTGGTTCAGTGTAAATGTACTATTAAAAGTTCGACCAGTCAAATTTTCAAAAATGCCTCCCTTAAAAGTGGACGGTGTCGCGCCCACTATAAAAAAATTTATGGAAAAATCATAAGAGAATGACCAGGGGGATTCTCCTATAAAATTATATCATTTTTGCCTTTTCAGCTACCGAGATCTGTCAATTTATTTGATTTTCGAAATTTTCGATATCGAAAAAGGGGGCCTCCTACTCTTGTACCCCTATTTTGTATTTAAAGAAATGGTGCACCCTGCTTTAAAAAAGACTTTGGAAAATAGATACTTGAAACAAAAAGTAAAACAAAATTTTGACAAAACTTCTGTAACTTTTTTCAAAACCAAAAAAAGTCTTTTATATTTTTATCAGAAATCTAAAGCTCGTCTGATATACCGACTGCAATGAATTATCTTATACAACGGGGAAAGGTTCGTAATCAGATGATCAATGTGCCGAAAGGCCTGCCAGAACTCTTGTCCGATATCACACGTGAGGTGTTGCGTTGTCAGCCAACCTCCGAGTGCCTCTGCCAATTCATTATTGATTATCTACATTCGTTGATAGTGACTCGCGAGAAAGCCAGAGGTAAGTAATCGACTTCAGCTTTAACGGGGTCAAAATTTAAACTTATACTTTTTTCTTGCACAGTCGCCAAAGGCATTATCGATCGGGCATTGTCAGTCGTGGATGAAATTATTGCTGATATGTGTGTTTGCGATATTAGCAAGGATAAGGCCCAAGAGATGGCTTTGCACATGGAACAATGCTTCCGACGTTTCCTTACACGCATGCGTTGTGAACAGAGGAAGGACATTGAAGTTATAAGTTTTGATGAAACCGATATGCTGGATGCGATGATAGCTCGTTGTAAATTCACTGAACAAGAGTTGAAAATTTCCAAACCAATGATCGAGGCGGCATATCGGCGCTTTGTTCATGCCTATATGAAGGCGCATGAGGTAAGATGTCTGTGGCATCGAAATCTTCCTTTCATTGATTAAATCTCACTTGGGAATATAAAGGACTTTGAGGGCACTGAGGAGCTCTATCAATACTTCAAGCAACGAGAGCTTCAACGCTTAGAATTGGAGAAAGAAATGATAGCCGCAACTAGAATTCAGGTTACATCAATCAGGTTGATTTGCCAGGCTGTGAAAGTAATACTTATATTTCCTTAATTTAGGCTGTATATCGCGGCTATAAAGTGCGGAGGAGGTTGACCAAGACCGAAACGAAACGGGAAACGGAAGATGAGGTAGGTATTTAACAGATTCCGTTCAAATTCGTGTTGACTTGATTTTCATTTCATGTGTTTATATGTAGATCGACCCTGATTGGCTGGAAGTGCAAAATCAAGCTGCCTTGACGATCCAAAAAGCTATGCGTCGCTACCGTGATAGGTCGGGCTCGCTAAAAGAACAAAAGGTATAACAACAATTGTAGATATATTGTAAATAATTCAGGGTTACCTGCTTTCTTAGGATCCAGAAGTCTGCGAACCTGCTTCAGATATCAAAGTTGTAAGTAAATTTACTTAAGCGGGTTTTTTTTTATTCAAAACTCAAACTACGTTTCTTTTAGGCTGTTCCTGGCACGGCTGATGAATTACCTGCTGAGGCCGCAGAAGAGGCAGTGGTAAGCTAGACGTGTTTTAGTCAAAGTTGTGGAATTATTTCTTTTTTCGAAATTCTTTAAAACGTTAAGAAGGATGCACATTAGGGTGGTCCTTATTTGTAAGGGTACAATTTTATCATCAGATTTTCAAAGGCTCAACGCCTAAATCGATAGTAAAATAGCCGAAGATATCAAACACAACTTTTTGTCGCGATTGGAAACAAGTAAGGCGTGTCGCACGGGGTTCAAAGTTCAGACTGCTCTATGGAGACTAAAAATATTAGAACGATTTTTCTCTTTATCTAATACTCAATATCGATAGCAATATAGTCGGAGATATTACATAGTGCTATCGGTTTTGAGTATTAGATAAAAAGAAACATTTTTATTTTTTGAGTCTCCATAGGATAGTCTTACCTTTAACCCCCCTGTGACACCCCTTAGGCGTTTCTAATCGGTACCAAGCTTCGTATATGATATCTCCAACCATAGTGCTATCAATTTCAAGTATTAGGTACAAAAAAACACTTATTTTTTGTTAGGGATATCTGAACTTTAGCTGCCATGCGACACCCCAAAACCACCCCCAATCGAGATAAAAATGTATGTGCGATATAGTTCACCGTGGTGCAACCTATCCAGGGGGTGGATTGGAAAAATTGTGCATTTGATTATAAGGACCACCCTAATGTACATATGTAATTTCACTTGCTATGACTAAACATTTTTTTCTACATGTTTCGTCAATTCTTCATAGGAGGAGGAAATCCCTGTGGAGCCCGAATTGGAAGTAGCTCCAGAACAAGGGCCCGAGCCTGAAACGGACATCAATGCAGAGCCGGAACCAGGTATTGAGCAAGAGCCAGAGTCAGGTACAACTGCACTACCGGAACCGGAACCAGAACCTGAACGCAAATCAGAACCACCAGCAGATGAGGAAAATGAGGCAGCCGAAGATGCTGCAGCCATTGAAGGCGGTCCGAATGAAGCCGAAGCACCCGCAGAAGTTTGATTATACTTTAAGATAAGTTTCTTAAAAATTTGTATGCAAAATTTAATAAACATGCATACATGTGTACATATCTACTTACATATGTGCATAGAGCAATAAAACAAAATTCGAATATCCCTCATATTGGGCGAGTTAGGATATCCTATCTTATTATAAACGGGAATTAATCGGTTTGGCTTTTTATCCTTAATATTTACAATGACTCGAGCTCATACCCACTCATATTTTTTTAAAGAAATTTACTACACTTCCTCGCTTTTATTTATGCCGGTAAAAAATCATATTCATATGGGATGTCATAAAAATCCGGTCGACTTATTTTATGAACCGTATTATTAAATTGTCCGCAAGCACATTACAACAACCCTAAAAGTGTTGTCTGGGCGAATGCCAAATTTGCTGGGGAGAGACGACAAAGTGAGTGTTTTTTAAATTGTATGTCCTTGAAAATGTTACATGAACAAAGTACTTACATGAAAGCAGTGGCGAATCCAGGATTTTGTGGGGGGAGGGCGTTAATTTTTTTCGAGGATATTTTTTTGATTCACCGTTTCTCAAAACTCGCCTTTTATGGTTGTTTTTCAAAAAAACAATGTCAAATTCAAGGTTCACGTTACTTTTACTGTATTTTTTGCGTAATTTACTATATTTTTGTGTAATTTGTATTATATTTTTGTGAAATATTACTGTATTTGTTGTGTAATTTTTACTATATTTTTTGTGTAATTTTTGTTAATATTTTTGTTCATCTTTTACTATATTTTGTGTAATTTTTACTATTTTTTTGTAATTTCACTATATTTTTTGTATAACTTTATGGGTAATTTTTATACCCAGCTGTACTTGTACACAGGGTATTATAACTTTGTTAGGATAACGGTTGGTTGTACAGGTATAAAGGAATCGAGATAGATATAGACTTCCATATATCAATATGATCAGGATCGAAAAAAAATTTGATTGAGCCATGTCCGTCCGTCTGTCCGTCCGTCCGTCCGTCCGTCCGTCCGTCTGTCCGTTAACACGATAACTTGAGCAAATAATGAGATATCTTCACCAAATTTGGCATGCGTACTTATTTGGGTTCAGAATAGATTACTATTGAAAATGGGTAAAATCGGACCATAACCACGCCCCTTTTTCGATATCGAAAATTTTGAAAAACGTATAAAATGGGTTAATTCAATATTAGAAGCAGCTACAATGATAAAATTTGCAATATGTATTGATTTGGATGTTCTAAGGCCGATTTTATAAAAATTTTTGAAAAGGGGGCGTGGTACCGCCCACGTATATTTGAAGAAATTTTAAAATTTTGACTCTTAATAACTTCAGAACAGTTTATGCTAGTATAACGAAATTTCGTAGAGGACATACTATTGTTGTGGTAAATTCAGCTATAGAAAATAAACGAAATCGCTTCGCGACCACGCCTACTTTTTCATAAAAGTTATATTGAAAGGAGGTGGAAATATTGAAAAGTCCATATCTAATTAACTGATTTCGCTATAATAATATAATTTGGTACATACATCAACTTTCATATTCTTTACATAATTTTTTCAAAATTTTGGAAAGTGGGCGTGGCACCGCCCACTTATGAGTCAAGCAATTTTTAAATTCGACTGCTAACAACTTCAGAACGGTGTGAGATAGATTTACGAAACTAGGTACCAGGCATGTTATGTTTATGTAGAGTACTACCACAGAAAATAAGAAAAATCGGTGAACGATCACGCCCACTTTATGTGCACAGCTGGGTATGTAATGTTCGGTTTCACCCGAACTTAGACTTCCTTACTTGTTTACTATATTTCTGTGTAATTTTTACTATATTCTTTGGGTAATTTCATAATATTTTTGTGTAATATTACTATATTTTTTGTGTAATTTTTATTTTATTTATGGGTCATTTGTTACTATATTTTACAATATTTTTGTATAATTTTTACTATATTTTTTGGGTAATTTCAAAATATTTTTTGTAATTTTTAATATGTGGGTAATTTTTTACTATATTTTTGTTCAATTTTACTATATTTTTGTGTAATTTTTACTATATTTTTTGAGTAATTCCAAAATATTTTTGTGTAATTTTTACTATATTTTGTCCAATTTTTTACTATATTTTTTGTGTAATTTTTACTTTATTTATGTGGTTTTTTTTCTATATTTTTTTTGTAATTTTTTATCATATTTTTGTTAAATTTTTACTATAGTTTTGTGTAATTTTTACTTTATTTTTTGGGTAATTTCAAAATATTTTTTTTTATGATTTTTACTATATTTATGGGTAATTGAAACAAAATTTCAATTTTACCATATTTTTGTATAATTTTTACTATTTTTTTTGGGGTAATTTCAAAATATTTTTATGTAATATTACTATATTTTTTTTTTTGTATTTTTACTATATTTTTTGCTGTATAACTGTGAAAAATATGATTTTTGGGTCCCGAAGGGTATTGTTTGAACCTGAAAACCACCCCTGTGGATCCGCCCCTGCATGAAGGATACTATAAAAAACTGAGCAATTCAATAGATTTAAAATTTAAGTTTATTGCAAGGATAACAACCCAATTGGGACAAAGAGCTATAAAAAATCCAAAGCGCCGTGAAAAAATGACAAAAAAACTTTAGGATGTTTAACTTATTATATCTAGACATTACTGGGGCATGCAACATGCAGGTTACATAGATACTAAATTAAATAAAGCTAAATAAAGAAAATAGCAGAGATTACTGCATGCGCGCCTGTATCCAGTCGTCGAACACAGACACTCTGGTGTACACGTCCGGTATGATGCTGAATACTCCACAAACAAAGAGTCCATAAGAAACAATGCCGACTTGATGCAAGCCTTCATCGGATTGCATTACCAGCGGGCCACCGGAATCGCCCGAACAGGCGCCTTTCAAAAATGGACCGCGTGCGCAAATCTCCGTATCTGTTAGCTCTTCCATTCCACTATTTCTACATTCCTGATTTGTTATGGTGTGATAGTTCATGGTTTGCAGCGTAGTTGGGTAGTTAATATTATCAAACTCGGGTGGCAGAAAAGGAAACGGTACTGGCAAACGCAAACCCCAACCAGTTAAGGTAACTGGTACACCACCACCCACTTCCTCAGAACCCAACACATCAATTGCTGCCATACGCGCGCCATCTAGCGGCAGTGGTTCTGTTAGTGTTAAAATTGCTATATCACACGTCACCAATTCCTCGTAGTTCTCGTGTATGTCATATGAGGCAACTTGCACTCGTACGCCATCGGAATCGTTGAGATCACGCACACCCGCCAACACTGTCATTCGTGTCACATCAAAATCTTTACAGCAGTGAGCGGCCGTTAAAATGCGGCTTGGCGCTATTATGGAACCACCGCAGAAGTGCTGGTATTTATTTTTTCGTGTATAGTACTGCATGGATACTTGATAGGGCACATATTGACCCGGAGGCACATCGAGTCCACCAACAATGCGCGTTGAGTTAGAACCGCTCGTCAAAGTAGCTAAAAAAAAAGGAAGATTTGAGAGGATAACGTGCGTCTGCGAGAGAGATAAAATAAGCTTACCGTTAGTCAAACACACAAAAATGCTTAGGGTAATTATAGCTCTGTGGTGACACATTTCGCCAGGAAATTGATAGCTTGTGGTTAAATTACAATTTGATTTGGTTTCAAGCCAGTGTATAGTATTTATATGAAGTTAAAAACTCATTACTCTGCTTAAAATGCAATCAATCATGAGTAATTAGTTCACTCTGCAGTGCCAACTAGACGTCGAGCACATTTGCATTACTATCAGATAGGTCAGGGTATTGGAGCTGCACTTGAAATGCATTAGAAGCCTTCATTGGGCTCTCTAATGAAAATTATGCTGGTTAGAGTTTGTTAGAAAAATTAATGCAAAGACCCAGTAGAGCAAATTTGAAATAAATTGATTACTGAGACAGCTTTGTTCTGTGAACATAAAACCGGTAAAATTTTTTCTAACTTCTACCGAAAACTGTTCAGTGACACCAAACATTGGCATATTTTGACATTTCATGGGGAGAAAAAGGTTGCAATATACATATATCGACGTGTCATACGAAAACAAGCACTTATTAAATTTTTTACGAAAACTAACACTAATGATGGCTTTCATCAAGTCATCTAAATGGTTCGAGGAGGTGTAACGGTGTCGGTTTTAGGAGTGTCAGCCCCGGGATTCTGCTATGTGGAGAGTCCCAATTGCACTGGGATTTTCCATATGGCTGGGTCCCGGGACTGACTTTCCTAGTGTTGATGGTATCACAACGGGCCTTTTAATACTGGCCTAGGTGTGCCTTTGCGGCAGCCACTTCAACCTAACGTAACCTAACACTAATTAACTAAAACTAACAGGTAGAAAATTTTCGTCAGATACAAATTGAAAGTGTTAGTTTTCTTCAGACCCAAAATTTCTGGTGTTAATTTTGCGTATGACACGTCGATATGGAAAATAATTTATCTAACAACGGAGTTTAAGCTGTTTAGAGTTTTTATTGGTCTCGTTTCTAGGCGTTTAAAAAATCCTTCACTATTACATAATAAATACTAGCGTTCCAACCTAAGCCAAACGTTCCTTGATCCATTCATCGAACATGGAGACACGCGTGTAAACATCCGGACTATTCGAAGCGCAGATCGCTGTTCCATACGAAACGACGCCCACTTGTTTTAAGCTGTCACCATTTACCATTACCAATGGGCCACCGGAATCTCCCTAAAATGTAGACAAACAGTCAAAAATCAAACAAAACTATCTTAAAACCACTTTTTGTTTTGTATTTTGTCACACTTACATTGCAAGCGCCTTTACCAAATCTTTCCAACGCACAAATCTCTGTTTCTGTCAGCTGTGTCATCACCTCTTTGCACTGATCATTTGTGATCGTCTTGTAAGACATACGTTGTAACAATGTCGGATAAACAGCCAAAGGTCCCTGACCCACATGCCACATAGCGCCCCAACCTGTAAGCGTAACAGCCTGACCGCCATCGACTTGATCCGTGCCGCTCACATCAATCTTGTCTACCTTGCTGCCATCCAATTCGAAAGCGGGCTCAATTTTCAAAATAGCAATATCGCTAGTAACTAATTCCTCATAATTCTCATGCATTTCGTAGGACAACACTTGCGAGCGAATGCCAGTGCTGTCGTTGAGGTCGCGTATACCTGCCAAAATTGTAATGCGCTTTGCATCCTGTCCATTCACGCAATGTGCTGCGGTCAATATGCGATTGGGTGCAATAATGGATCCACCACAAAAATGTCTGTCCTTGCCGCTACGTGTACGATACTGCATAGATATCTGATATGGTATATATTCGCCATCGGGTACGGCAGCGCCGCCTACAACGCGCTCCTGCGAATCGAACTCGTGTGAATCGAAGTAGGCATCCACTGCATATAAATAAGTTTCAAATAAACTGAAAAAATGTTAACTCTATAATTTTGGACTTACAATCTAGAACACCACGCTTGTAGGGACTGGGGCTACTGTTGCCAATTTGTAGTAGACAAAGCGAAAGCAATATTGTCACTATTTTTGGTTCCATTTCTTCACGGAGTTTAAAATACGATTTGTTCTACTTGCCTTAAATACCTAATGTTTTTATACCGAAAATTACAAGGTGGAAGGTTTGAGGCGGCCTTTCATTGCCTTTTAATCGCGATCAGTGGGCGGTAACACATTTGCATACGGTCTAGTTTGTATGCCAGAAATGCCCTGTGGATTGCTGACTAGTTATCACTTAAACGACCTCATAATATATTTATTGTCACAAATGTGATATAAAAAAACGATATCTCATATTAATATCTACCTATGTATATTAAATAATACTGTAAATATTTATGAGGTCGTTTAAGTGATAACTTATGGGGAAATCCACAGCTAAACACAAAATTACTAAAAGAATTTAGAATATTTGTAGCGATATTACTCAAATTAACCTTACACACACTTTTCAAATTTACTACCTATGTAACTAGAGGTGTTAGTTTTCGTCAGACACAAAATGAAGGTGTTAGTTTTCGTAAAAAATTTAAAAAGTGTTAGTTTCGTATATCACGTCGATATGTGAAGGCTTTTTGATATTATCAGAACAAAAAAGGAGAAATGCAAAATCGGGTTTCTGTCTTCAGTCTTTTGTTATTGTACCGAGTGTTAAAAGAATGTGCACTCGTATGTGTGTGCGTTCATATACATTTATGTAGGCTTGTATACTTAGAAGTTTATAATATTAAAAACAACAAGTTATTCGTATTAATGAGAACGTATGATATATGAAGACATGCATGGATGAAGGGGGTATGTCGCATTCTCACTCAATTTCTGTTTTTGACATTTATTCAGATCTATATTTCTGTCTTATCAGAATCTGCCTATCGTGAAAATGGTAGAAGATAATTCATGTATGAAGGGGGTATGTACACAACTTTTCAATATGAATTGTGGAAGAAGGGGGTATGTTCCGATTTTTTCATATAAAACACTAAATATAAATGTATGCTTTTTATTGCATATTATGCAACGTCTTTTATGGCTTTGCATAATTTTTTTGTCAGTTTTCCATAAAGATTCGAAAAAACCTCAAATGTTTAAGCAAAACTTTAAAGCCGATTTTCTCGTTTCACTCAAAATGCGACATACCCCCTTCATCCATGCATGTCTTCATATCATACGCAAAAAAAAGCTTTTTTTTTTTTCTCACATTTGCTCTACAAATCTGTTTTTTGATATTCAGTGGCTGGATGGAGGATCCGGTAAACTTCAGAAAAAACGCATCTTAAACCCATTAACCCCTTGTGGGAACACAAATTTCGAAAAATTAAAACAAAAAAAAAATTGTGTATTAATTTTACTATTTAACGAGAAATTAATTAATTACAGGTAGTAGAAAGGTATTCCTGCAAGCGGATCTGGAAGTGATCATTAATGGGTTAATTTCATTTCGAGTTCCACCGAAAAATCATAAACATCCTACATTTGGCTGTGGTGTTTTATTACGAGTAACTATGACTAGGGTATCCGTTTGGAATTTTTCTCGGAATTATTAAAATTAGCCTCTTGCAAGCTCTCTGTCAGAATATTACGGAAAAGTTGTTAGATTTGAAAAGTTTTATCGGTTTTAAAATGTTGTGTTTAAAAACTTGTTTGGGTGTTATAGCGAGTTCTATCGTATTTTAACAAAAGACTAACCCCCCTTATTCAATAAAAATATAAAAGGTTTATTGAGCTCTTATAATTTAAAATTTGTATGGAAATGTTATTTTAAAAATCACTCTAAACCAATTTTATTTTTTATGAATATGGGGGTAAAATTTCGTGATGACTGGCAGGTTCGACGTGGTCACATCAAAGTAACCACTTCTTGAACGTAAGGGATTGATATCAGGCAAGCAAACGATGACAGAACAATGCCAAAGAAAGCGGCTTAGTTCTGTATTAACAACCCAAGTTTATGTAAATTTCGATTATCCCGAATGTAGGGTAGCAAATAATACGATTTTTGAGCGAGCGTCGTAGGTTGTGACTCTGTTCGCGCTGGTTAAAACAAGTTGAAAGCAAAAACGAATACACGGTTAAAAATTTTAGGCTAAATTTAAGACTTTTTTGGACAACATGTATGATCAAACCAAATTCGATTTCAAATTTAATCTAGAGCAGTTTTCAAGAAAATTGGCTAAATGAATAAACCAGAAATGTTTTAACAGTTTTTTAAAGAAAAAATATTTGTAGAGTGCGTTGATCTTGATTGAGCTTTCAAAAATAAATGAAAACAAAATAGAAATTGTAGACCAAAAACGTTTTAATTTTAAATCGAAAATTTTAAAAATAAAATAAAATTAAAAAAAATCGGCACTTGCCAGGATTCGAATGGAAGCGCTGTTGCGATTCGCTAACTTTTATCGTTTCCACAAACGAGATTTCTAACCTTATCACAAATGGTTTGCGTTTTCACATATGCTATTCACTAACTGGGTTTTGACAACACTATTTTTTCTTAAATTATCTTCTTTTATATTAATAAAAACGTAGAACGCTTTGTTTCTAAAATTAAACACGCCAATAGAAACCGCGATAAATTGTCATTTGTAAAGACGACAACCAAAACAGCTGATTGAGTTTTATCATATTCGGTAACAGAACAGATGATAAAAGTTAGTGAATAGCAAATGTGTTAAAATTATGTGTTAACGAAGTCCTCGTCAGCAAATGTGGTTAAAAAAAGTTAGTGAATTGCGCTAGTCACAGGGAGTCACAGCCGACTGCTCAACCCGCTGAACTATGCCGCACATAAGGTTTTTGTGGGCAAAATTAAAAGACTTTGAAAAAAAACACCCCAAAAAAAATTTGGGACTGCTTTCCTATTTAGATCTTAAATCGAAACCAAAAAAAATTTAAAATCTTTGTAGACATTTGGAAGGTTTAAAACAGGGTTCAAAAATGCTGAAAATTTTTCAAAGCAAATAATTTGCTTTTGCTTGAAAAAAATCAGCAGCCACAGTAGCAGCACGAAAAAACTTTTAAGCAATCGATTGATTGCTTTTAGATAAATGTTCAATGCTTCGCAGCCTACGAGTTTGCTGTTTCCTGCTTTTAGAAAATTTCAGAAGCATAGCGAAAGCAATCGATAGGCTTTTGATATTTTTGGTTGCTGCTGCTGCCAAGAGTAAATAGCGAACTGCTTTGCAGCGATTAAGCAATAATTAGGGGTAACTTTGCCATGTCCAAGTACAATGATTTTTGTGGATGCTGGATCTTTTTGATACCATTTTGGGACAGTTTTAGGATCATTATGGGTCTCTTTGAAAAATGGCTATGAATTTGAGGTCAGTTTGGGACACGTTTGGGATCATTTCAGGGGCGTTTTGAGACCGTTTTGAGTCTTCACATCAAACTCTTCTAAAGGGAGTCCCAGGAGCAAGCAATCCATTAAGCCAGAGTTGGACCAGATAGAGGTAGGTATTTGAAGATTCTCCCCCGCCATGCAGGTCGAAAAGTGGTTGGTATCGTAGGAAGACGAGCCGCATGTCCGACACTCGATAGGTAACAGTTAAACCTGTAGGTGCTAGTGATTGCGGGACAAAATTCAAATTCAGGACGTGAGCTGGCAAAGGAGTCAGGACACAGAGTCGGTAACTGTGTGGATGTGATTACTGTTACAATTACCTAATTGGGATTAGCCTTAAAACGCCCTTTAAGTCTATTTAATAAAAAAAATTTAATTTGTATTTATTTTTTTGCTGACATGTTTTTTATTTTATTTTATTTTTTTTTAATATGCCAGAAGCAGCAAAGCTTTCTGTTTTTAATTTTCAACTATCCAATAACAGCAGTCGATCGTTTGCTTCTCAGCATTTTTATGCTGCTACTGTGGCTGCTCGTTGTTTTCAAGTAAAAGCAAAAGCAAAATGGAGAGCAAACGTGCTGCTTTTCAAGCAAGACAAATTTTAAAGCTAAGCAACAGCAAATTTTCGTTGCTTTTGCTGTTTCTGCTGAAGCATTTTGAACTCTGGTTTAAAATATTCCAAAAGAAAGTTTATGAAATCGTTTAAACTTTAGACGGGTTTAAAATTTAGGCTAATTTGTTAACCGTGTAAAGAAAAACGAAGATGGCCAATATGATTGTGAGCGGGTATTGGTATTGGCGTAGACGAGCAATCAACAACTGTTGCACCGCTAACAATGTTGGGCCAAAGTTATTGTTAAGTGTTGTAACCTTTAAACTGCGAATGTGCCACACGCTGAGCGACGCGACGTATCAAGCTGTGCGCACAAACACCAAAACAAAGAATAAAAAAAATTAAATTGAATATTTCTGGTGCATATAAACAAAAGAACATGGGGGAGAACACTTTTTCGCGCTGAATATTCAAGTTGCATTTTTTGTTTAGCTAAAAATAGAGGCGGCAGTGGCTATGACAGTCGAATTTTGAAGTATGCAATTACAGTGACAAGAGCGGGAAAGTAATTTAAGTTCACGCTTTTACAATCATTAAAGATACAAGTTGTCCGACTTTCTCACACACGCCCACAAAATATATGGTGATTTCATGAATCAACCAGCAGGGAATTAAGTAATTAAAGAAACATGCCGATTTAATCCGCTGCAGTCAATGTTTGCAATCCCACATTGCCAGTTAAAGCTTGATTGCAAGCATAGAAGTCTTAAGCCAGGCACCAATAGCCACAACAACCACATCAACAGTAGCAAAGTATTCGTTTTCGGGTGGCATATCAATTGCAATTTCCTGGGAATGACACCTACTCACCACAACACGAGCACCACCAGCAGCAACACCTCAAACGACCACCTCCGTTGTTCCAGTAACTAAAACTTTGACCGACAACAACATTTTACTGTAAATCAACAAACATAACTCTTGATCAGGGGTAGCCAGGGATTTCAACCTACTGAGCCATACAACAAGGTCATACCTTCTACAATAACATTATTCTCGAAAGAATTATTATTGAACTAAGGCAAAAACAAGTAAGTTAAGCTGTCTTCGGCTGTGGCGAAGGCTATATACCAGTAAAGCCTGCGTGAATTTAACTTAAGCTCATACCGAAATTATCGGAACAATCGATTATATGAGGGCGATTGGTCCAATCTCATTGATATTCGACATTTCACATTCTAGAAGAGCACGGTCCTACCTATCTAATTACAGGAGTTATCTGCCAAAATCCGTTTATCGGAACAATCGATTGTATGGGGGATTTGTAAAACATTTATCCCATCTCAATTATTTTCAACTTCGATATTGCATATATAAAAATAGCAGTACCTACAAAATTTTACGTTCCTACCTGTTTAATTACAGGAGTTATAGCCCAAAATCCGTTTATCGATTGTATGGGAGCTATATGTAATATCCGTTCGATCTTGCTGGTTCCGACAAATGATTTCTATATTAGAAAATGGTGACCCCATACCAAATTTCAGGCAAATATCTCAGAAACTGAGGGACTAGTTTGCATTCAAACAGACAGACGGACATGGCTAAATCAACTCACCTCGTCATGCTGATCATTTCGGTATACTTATTGATGGTTCCATCTCTGCTTCTTCTCATACTTACAAACATCGGACCAAAGTTATAATACCATTTCATCTTCATGAAAGGTATAATAAAAACAAATACATACAACATATGCATATACGAGTGTAGGCATATGCGCAGGTAATTACCTATGAAATCGTGTGTGTACCGTTATGTATTCACATTCGAAATGAATTGATTGTGCGCCGTGGTGGAGATGCTAACGGTATTCCAAGATTAATATTGCAATGATTTTTCGTACTTTGCTGGTTAGTTTTTGTGAGCCACAAAAGAGCCACACGTTGTTGTTGTAGACCCACAGCGAGTCAAAAGTGTCACTACGTGGCTATGGCTGCACTAGATGGTTAAGTGAAAACGAAGACGCCTACCATTCATATAGTTATTCAGCTACCACTACAGCATTGGGAAGTCGTTAGTGTTGTTCCTGATCGATGCACTGCTGCCCAATTGAACAACATCGAAATTTTAATCAGTGAAAAATTTAAATATTCTGATTTCTGATCTGGTGTAAAGCCAGACGTTGGATGAGTGGCTTAGCCAATTCAAAAGAGAGGTGTTGCTGCTATGGATAGATTTGGCGTATTTGTGAGATGGATCGAATTAATTCATTCATTCATTCATTCATTCACGATGAAATACTAAACCGGCTGCAATAATAGCGAGGGTCAGTGAGTAACTGCCTAGGCAGCGGGTCAGGAAATTTAAGCCACTGATGCAAATCAACCTCCAAGAATCAACACATTCATTCATATAATTCATGCTGGGTACGTGCTACGGACGACACATTCAAGCGGCGATCAAATGTGTCTGTTGTTGTACGTTGCATGCAACAGCAGCTGCTCCTTGTTAATGAATAATTTTTTTTTTTTTAGTTTCGCTGTTAAATATTGTGATGCGGCTACTGACGACTGCTTTGATTACTGCTACTGTTTTTATTTAGTGCATTGGATGGCGATCAAACAAAAAAATAGCGGCAGTCGAGTTGACGTGTATTTTTGCGAATTAATTATGCACACCTTCGTTTACTAAAGCTGAACTTCGCTTCGCTTATCTGCCAATGGCACATGCACAGCGGCGGTGGGGGTCTTGATCTCTGCACTGCCGTGTTAATTGTTGACTTGGTCTGCCCACCACCGGTCCATTTCGATTATGCGATTATCGCAGCGACTGGTCGGTTATCGTTTTCTCGCTACTGCTGGCACACACACACTTGACGCAAGCGCAAGCGCAAGATAAAGTAAATTTGAATGGCTTTATTTAGCTTGAATTTTTTAAGAATTTACTATGCAGAGCAAAGCTTTTGCGTTCCTTCATTCGTTCTACAGTCGTATATGTACATATGGCACTTGTAGATGTTGAATGAAGCAGATAACAGCGTCAGTAGTCTCAAAGCTTTAAAAGGTAATTGGGCCACACAAAGTTTTGTTAACAGCGGTAATTTAATGAAATTCAAATAATTTGCATATTCAATAAAATGAAAAAAAAAACTTCCAAAATGATTAACAATTGCATTAAATAGCGGGCATGTAAGGGCTAATGAATAAAATGGCCACACGCGTGTAGGCGCCAATGATCACGAAAAGAGCTTGCGTGAATAAGATAGAAAGGAAGCCGATGAATTTTGTATGGTAATGGTATGGTAATGGTATGGTAATGGTATGGTAATGGTATGGTAATGGTATGGTAATGGTATGGTAATGGTATGGTAATGGTATGGTAATGGTATGGTAATGGTATGGTAATGGTATGGTAATGGTATGGTAATGGTATGGTAATGGTATGGTAATGGTATGGTAATGGTATGGTAATGGTATGGTAATGGTATGGTAATGGTATGGTAATGGTATGGTAATGGTATGGTAATGGTATGGTAATGGTATGGTAATGGTATGGTAATGGTATGGTAATGGTATGGTAATGGTATGGTAATGGTATGGTAATGGTATGGTAATGGTATGGTAATGGTATGGTAATGGTATGGTAATGGTATGGTAATGGTATGGTAATGGTATGGTAATGGTATGGTAATGGTATGGTAATGGTATGGTAATGGTATGGTAATGGTATGGTAATGGTATGGTAATGGTATGGTAATGGTATGGTAATGGTATGGTAATGGTATGGTAATGGTATGGTAATGGTATGGTAATGGTATGGTAATGGTATGGTAATGGTATGGTAATGGTATGGTAATGGTATGGTAATGGTATGGTAATGGTATGGTAATGGTATGGTAATGGTATGGTAATGGTATGGTAATGGTATGGTAATGGTATGGTAATGGTATGGTAATGGTATGGTAATGGTATGGTAATGGTATGGTAATGGTATGGTAATGGTATGGTAATGGTATGGTAATGGTATGGTAATGGTATGGTAATGGTATGGTAATGGTATGGTAATGGTATGGTAATGGTATGGTAATGGTATGGTAATGGTATGGTAATGGTATGGTAATGGTATGGTAATGGTATGGTAATGGTATGGTAATGGTATGGTAATGGTATGGTAATGGTATGGTAATGGTATGGTAATGGTATGGTAATGGTATGGTAATGGTATGGTAATGGTATGGTAATGGTATGGTAATGGTATGGTAATGGTATGGTAATGGTATGGTAATGGTATGGTAATGGTATGGTAATGGTATGGTAATGGTATGGTAATGGTATGGTAATGGTATGGTAATGGTATGGTAATGGTATGGTAATGGTATGGTAATGGTATGGTAATGGTATGGTAATGGTATGGTAATGGTATGGTAATGGTATGGTAATGGTATGGTAATGGTATGGTAATGGTATGGTAATGGTATGGTAATGGTATGGTAATGGTATGGTAATGGTATGGTAATGGTATGGTAATGGTATGGTAATGGTATGGTAATGGTATGGTAATGGTATGGTAATGGTATGGTAATGGTATGGTAATGGTATGGTAATGGTATGGTAATGGTATGGTAATGGTATGGTAATGGTATGGTAATGGTATGGTAATGGTATGGTAATGGTATGGTAATGGTATGGTAATGGTATGGTAATGGTATGGTAATGGTATGGTAATGGTATGGTAATGGTATGGTAATGGTATGGTAATGGTATGGTAATGGTATGGTAATGGTATGGTAATGGTATGGTAATGGTATGGTAATGGTATGGTAATGGTATGGTAATGGTATGGTAATGGTATGGTAATGGTATGGTAATGGTATGGTAATGGTATGGTAATGGTATGGTAATGGTATGGTAATGGTATGGTAATGGTATGGTAATGGTATGGTAATGGTATGGTAATGGTATGGTAATGGTATGGTAATGGTATGGTAATGGTATGGTAATGGTATGGTAATGGTATGGTAATGGTATGGTAATGGTATGGTAATGGTATGGTAATGGTATGGTAATGGTATGGTAATGGTATGGTAATGGTATGGTAATGGTATGGTAATGGTATGGTAATGGTATGGTAATGGTATGGTAATGGTATGGTAATGGTAAACTATATGCCGATGTGTTGGTTACGCTTATTTTACATATCTCATACGCCCAATACGTTGAAGAAGGTTTTACTTCTAAAAATAACGTCACTCTGCGGTACGAGTATTGTACGAAGCGATGTAAGTTTGGCTAATTAACCGTACGTCTCATCTGTATACACATACATACATACATTCGTTACATGCAGTCATACATACCGAATAAATATCTGTTATCATTAAGAATCATAATTTAAGGCGGTAATCCAAAAGTATGAAATTAAATAAATTAGAGCCGAAGCTTTATCTTAATTGGGTTCTTAAGTAATTTGGAGAAAAGGTGTCAGAATGGCGCACCGAAAAATTTAAATTAAATAAAACGGAGAAACCGATCTACATTACATCAGTGCTTTCCAGTTGCTCCTCATTGGAATGTCAAAATTAAAGCTACTCTGCATAATCCTCTGCATATCCTTGAACAACTGTAAGGCTATAGAGTCTGACTGGAATAGAGGAACTGCAAGCAGTAACGAGACAATCGATGATGGTATCAGCATACGAATCGTTGGAGGTCGTCCAGCCGAACAAATAATTCCATATCAGGTCTCAATACAGAGGATTCTTAATGGTCGCAATGATCACTTTTGTGGCGGGTCAATTATTACTGCTACTCATGTAGTCACTGCCGCACATTGCTTAGTCCATGTGCCTGCACATGCACTGTTCGTAATCGCTGGTACCAAATTCTGGCGTCAAGGTGGCGATCGTCATAGGGTTTTAAACTTTCGCTGGCACCCAGGGTTCTCCGGGTACCCAGTTTTAATTAACGACATAGCTGTAATAAAAGTATGGCCACCCTTTGATTTCGGCAAACCTACGATAAGTATTATTCCGCTTGGTAGGCGGGAATATGTTGGTGCGAACGTACCTGTACGGGTAACAGGTTGGGGAGTGGTGGATCAGAACTCGAAAAAATTAGCGGAGCAACTGCAAGTCTTAGATTATACCACAATTTCCAACCAACAATGTGTGAAACATGAACCTGGAGTAACTGCAAATGAGCTGTGCGCGCTTGCCGAACCTGGTCGTTCTTCTTGTTATGTAAGTATTATGGCCAATTTTATATTTTATGAAAAATACATACATAATATTTAAAAGTTAGTAACATCAATGAATATTTTCAATGTGATATTTTTTTAATTTAGTTATGGCATTTTGTAGTTTTTAATAATTTATTGTTTCTATTTTCAGCACGACTCTGGAGGGCCACTTGTAACTTTAAACGGCCCGCCACTACTGGTCGGAATCGTTTGCTATGGCGGCCGCACTTGCGCTCAGGGTAGTCCCGATGTTTACACAAGAGTGTCAAGGTTTCTGCCGTTCATTGATAATGCAATAACCGTTGAAATGCCGTGAATTTGTATAACTCGAACCAGAATTTTCTCCTATATGTTATGTATATATGTAATACATATTATGTATAGTAGTATTAAGCTTATAGTAATTTAATTAAATGCGAAATACTACCGCTAAATTCTCTTGAAAATTGTTGCCAGGACCAAGTAGGTAATAAGCCTGAAAAGTTTTCATGGTAAATCGTTTTCTTGAGAGAACAAAATTGATGGTTTAAGTAGACGACAAGTTTAACTCCACACAGTCCATTCCTAGCGGCAAAACTTTGACCTTAAAAAAAAAATTGACTTAAAATATACTGTAACAAATATGTAAGCTGATAGGTATGGTTGATAAGCAAATATTTGCATACATATCATAAACACGCTTATCAAATTTTAATAGAGTATATTACCCTTTATCTCAAAGTTTTTAATACAAGCTGCATGCCTTTGAAGGCTTAAGTCATAAGTTGGCATACACGTTAATACTTAGGTTATATAAAACGCATGAACATATATGTATGTGGATGTATTTATTCACTCAGCCATGCCTTAGTTTCCCTTTGAAAACCTATTTCATATTTTACTTTATGCCTTTTTGTTTTCCTTAAGCAAACAAATTAATATAACTTGTGATAGAGATGTCTTGTGATAACGTGCTCTTTGGAGTTACGCACTAAAAATCCCGAAATTTTTGGACATATGTAGTCATCCTTTGATTGCCGAATCATAGGAGGCTGGGTCATATTAATATACAAAAACCAATTGCTTTTTCTAACACTTTTCTCATTTTAAGTAGGTTTCTTCATGCAAAACTTGTGAAAATTGAGAAAAAAGCAATTTCTTTTTTTTATTAATTTGACCCATTGTCATATGCCGATGGATGACCTAGAAAATAGACCAGTGAGAACAGATGACTTTTTTCTTAAGATTTTTCTGAGAGCAATTTCTTTGCATTCATTTTCTTTTTCAGATTTGTTGTGTTCTGACTTAAGCATCTGCTAAACAAATTTTTCGGCATCCCGAAACTCTATCACTACCTACATAACTAAGGTCTGGCATCCCCATCGCTTATGTGTAGCTGTAATTATATGCTCCTTCTAGTCCTGACGTGAACTTTTTAGTTCACTTTGTGCTGCTCATTTGTTTACTTACCCATTAACGTTGACAACTAAAAAGCCAATCTCGCCGACATGTTGTTTGAAGTAACGTTTCCCTTTGTGATCTTATGACGCTTAGTAAACAAGCGACAGAACAGAAGTAAGTTTAATATTTAGTACACACTTGTTTTCAATGGAATTTAACATTTAGTTGTAAATGAGGGTATGCCAAGGATATTGCTCATCAAATTCTCTAAAGACTTAAATGAAAGTTTAACTTTTCAAAATTGTTGATCAATAGATCATTTATACGATTCTGAGAAACCGTCCCCTAACCTTGAAATCAAATACGCTGTTTCGAACATTCACTGAATCCATAATCAAGAATAAGTAGATACCTATTCATAAATTGATGGTCAACTATGTAAGACCGACTCATCTTTATATTGTCTCTCAATAACACACAAACATACCCCTTTTGGCGGGCATTGCCACATCGAGAGACATTCATTCAATCTCACAATGTTCAACGTCCATAGCTAAACTCCTCCATTAGTTTGAGATTGCGACATTCAACTGGGTCGATTTTAATTTGTTTAAATGAAATACTCATTTAAATTTTATTGACAAACAAATTGAATTGATTGATTTAAATGAATTTATGTGCACGCAGTGGTGAGTAAACGTTTTGATGGCGATGACACAGACAGCGCCTCGTAGCGATCTCAAAGCAGTTGAGGGCAAAAAACTCTATATGCGCGACTGTGATGAAATTATTTTAGAGACTAAAAATATGATTTTTTTAATGTAAATTTTTTTAACTGTCTATCAGGTGCTAAGTGCAAAGTTCTTTTTGTTTGTTATGGTTCAGAGTAAAATTGAATTTGTTACAAATGTTTAAAGCCTAGACGCACGCAGACGTAGATCGACATAATGGAGCGCGCAATTTCTCATCCTCAAATGCGTAAAATTAAAATATCTTGGATTTGTTGCGCGTAAAATTTGAATTTGAAATTGCTTTGATATTTTAGTGCAACGCTTGGAGGTCTTAACCCTTAGGGCGCAAGTATACGACAAACGTCTCTAATACCTATAAGAGCATGTACTTATTCATGAACGTGCATTAGGCTGTCTGTAAAACTAAAAACATCCACCCTGACATACTGCCCGCAGCTTTGTCTGCGAAACTTTGCAAAACGAACTTAAGCACGTTTTTATAATAGCTCGACTCCAGCATCCCCTAGCGGCAACTTTTTTATAACACAGTGTTTGATAATACTTCAAACGAGCGAAACTTGTATATTTGTATATATGGACTATCTCGGGAACCGCTTGACCGATTTGGATAAAATTTGGAATATAGATAGTATGATTGATTCTACGACTATCCACTTGGGGGGTTTCCACTTGGGGGGTTTCCACTTGGGGGGTATACAGGGTTGTCACATATCTCAATTTTTTAATTATTTAACTAGGGTGTCAAATGAAAGGTATTTTCGTCGACATACTAACTAAAATATTTTCAAATAGGGTTGCCGCCCAGGGTTACCGTATTTGTATTGCATATTTTTGGGATCAAATTACGATTATTTTAGGATTATTTTGAGATCATTTAGGGGTCACTTTGGGATTATTTTGGGGCTATTTTGAGATCATTTTGCGTTCAATTTTGGATTAATTTGGGACAATTTTGGTACTAGGATAATAAATACGGAAAATTTAAAACAGGTTTAAGTCGGGTTTAAAATTTAGGCTCATTTTTTTACCGTGTAAAATAGGTTTAATAAGCTCTTATAATTGAAAAGTTATTTGGAAATGTCATTTTAAAAAGCTTAATAAACCTTTAATATTTTTTATGAATAAAGGGGATAGAGAATATGGCCTATAACATACATACATATACATAGGTCGAGAACTAGCAGAAAAAAACCCCTATGAAATGTTTGAATATTTGAAAGTTTTTCTTAAAATTTTTCCAACAAGAATCAATATAAATATGTAAGTACATAAAGAAGTTTGTCGGATATCCTAGAAATTATCAGACATACTTTTCAATTATTTCATTAAAAAAAACCCACTTTATACTGCCAGGACATCCTCATGTAGGTATACTCATATAAACAACATGCTTGCTTGTTTGTGGATGGGGTACCTACACTTATATCATTTCACTCATTTGCCTTTAGGACCTGAGACCGACTAGACGCATTTAAAAACTGCGACAAATTTGCGATAAATTGTTTTCCTTACACTGAAATAAAAAGGTTGAAAGTGCACATTGAAAGTAACATATCAAAACCACTTTCAAAGCGATTATGTTAATACTGTAAATATTACAGTATTTACTGTAAAATTGGCAGTAAAAACATGTGATTTTTTGAAAAATGTCAATTAATGATATGAGTCCACTTTCAAATTTACGGTAATTCATGTCAATTTGACGGCCGTTTCTTGTAGATTTTTTTTTCAGTGTAGCATTAGATTTGGTTACGACAGCATTGGACCACTCGCTCATTGCTCCTTCGTCGTTTGTACTTGCACATACATATCTCATGCTAAGCGCCGCCTTGCGCTTAAGCAATAAATATGGCCCAACTGACCATGCAAATGGACCAACAAACAAGTCTTCGAAAATGTAATACAATCTGAAGTCCAAAAACAATACAACGAGGTTGCAACAAATGCAACTGCAAGGTGTGAGGTGTGCGGAACAAGAGACAGATTGCCTGTAGCGAATATTGGACAAGATTTTTTAATTAGCCGTTGTGCAAACACAAAGCATTTTTATAGATGTTGAAGTCAAGTTTATTAATTTACCAACGAAATGTCTGACTGCCCAGCAAACCAGCTTCGGAGCGCTCTTAAATCTGAGCTCTAATACGAGCTTTTGTATCAGTTTTTCTGAGAAAGAGCATAAATATATTCGTTATATGTGGGTTTCGGAACGAGATCATAAATCTAGCATGACTCAAGAAAATCAAAATGAGTTTGATACTTTGCTGTGACTTGCCTGTCAAATTTTGACAGTTAATTGCCAAACCGTTTAAAAAATAAATAACGAAAAGAAAAAAATATTTTGTGCTGAAAAATGTTTGGCAATAAGTTCGATATGGAGGAAGATAGCATTTTTTTACTGAATCCATCGAAGTATATAGGTCCTTAAGGTAAGTTTCTGCAATGAAAACTATCAAACATGAATGACGCAAGTGACACAGACACATGTGAAATCAACACTTTTTCAGATTGTCCTTTTTCAACACTATCGCTCATTGTATTTTAGCATGAAGCTCACGTTGAATAACTTCACTCCGTGTTAAATCAACATGATTCCCTGTTCAATCAACATAACTTCCTGTTAAATTGACATAAAGCTCATTTTGAAAAAACTATGTCTTCCTGTTAAAAGAACACTATCTGCCTCATTATCTCATGTAAATGTAACAGGATCTTTCTTGTTAGTTTAACATGTTTCATGTTGAAACAAATTATTCTGTGTGCTCGTTATGACTGTGAACGCTCCTAGGAAAGAGTCCGGTATTTGAGCTCTTATGGCTTGCTGGGTATAGTCAAGTGCTCGTTGTGGTTGTGGAAGTCGATACTGCCGTTGTCTCATATTCAAACGTCAAAGAGGACACAGGAAAAGGCAAGGAAGGGCGCCATTTCAGTGTTGGCGTCAAGAGCCGAATCGCTAAGCAAAGAAACTATCAACATTAACCGACTGATCTTCTCCAGGATTTGGTGTATTAAAAATCGATCTTTTTCCCCATGCACCGCTTCAAAGGTGGCCCAACTTACGACCCATTTGGTATGAATGAAATTTCTCGTTGGTTGATCTTGTGTGGATTTGTTGTTGAGTCGTTGTCAACGTCTTTACTGTCATTGTTTAGTCATAAGTTTGGCTTGTTTTCTGTTTTTACTGCCCCTTTAGCTGAATGTTTGAGTCTGTGCGGTTTAAATAACAATTTCAAGCTTTAATTTTTACAATAGCATTTTTTTGTTTACAACTTCACGGCATTTCACTGGTTATTACTCTATTAATATATGGCAAAAAGCTTGACACTCTTGTGTAAACATCGGGTTGACCCTGAGCGCATATCGGGCTGCCATAGGAAACGAGTCCGACCAGCTGTGGTGTGCCATACAATGTTACAAGTGGACCTCCAGAATCACCCTGAAAATATGAGGAAGACATCAGCATGTCGATTATTTGTTGTAATAGTGTCATAATCCAAAATAAAACTGTTTTAAGGAAATGGCTCATGGTGCATTTTTAGTCGAAAAAGACAAAAAATAATGGAATATAACAACTTTTTGGAATCGTGTCCCCTTACTAAGTATGGTACTTATTTTTATATTATAACTTTGGTCCGATATTTGTAAGTATGAGAAGAAGAAGAGATGGACCCATCACTAAGTATACCGAATTGATCAGGATGACGAGATGAGTTGATTTAGCCATGTCCGTCTGTCCGTCTGTCTGTCTGTCTGTCTGTTTGAACGCAAACTAGTCCCTCAGTTTTTGAGATATTTGGCTGAAATTTTGTATGTGCCCACCATTTTCTAATATAGGAATCATTTGTCGGAACCAGCAAGATCGGACCGATATTACATATAGCTCCCATACAACCGATTGTTCCGATAAACGGATTTTGGGCTATAACTCCTGTAATTAAAGAGGTAGGAACGTAAAATTTTGTGAGAACGTAAAATCATCGAGATGGGATAAATATTTCACATAGCCCCCATACAATCGATTGTTCCGATAAACGGATTTTGGTAGATAACTCATGTAATTATATAGGTGGGAAAGTGAAATTTCGTAACAATTGCTCTTTTAGAATGTGGAATGTCGATCTTAGAAATCAATGAGATTGGACCAATATAACACATCGCCCCCATATAATCGATAGTTCCGATAATTTCGGTATGAGCTAAAGTTAAATTGAAACAGGCTGTACTGGGGATCGAACAGTGAAAATCGTGACGCTTATTCATGAAAGGTATATAGCCTTCGGCACAGCCGAAGACAGCTTTCCTTACTTGTTTTTCTCTCAGTTGTTGATATTTTTGCCTGTTCGACCATTGTGCCTCCCCCTCCCAGAAAAAAATCCTGGATCCGCCCTTGTGTGTCGATACATGAACGGCCCAAAATATGACCAATTTTCCTAGTATTTTTGGTTCACAATGTTAGATATGTTACTATTATGAAGAGTTATTTATTTAATTACTTACCATACAAGCACCACGACCACGTTCCGCCTGCGCGCACAGCTCATTGGCAGTTATGCGATGTCCTCTCTGAGCACAATCTCCGTTGGAAATAGTGTGATAATCTAGCATTTGTAGTTGTTCGGGCACAACGATTTGAGAAGGCATCATAGATCCCCAACCCGTTAAACGCACAGGTACATTCTCACCAATGCGAGCTCTACCACCCAAAGCCAGCACTCCTACTGATGGTTTCCCTAAATTGAAGGCTGGCCATACTTTCAAAATCCCGATGTCGTTCATGATAGTTGGATTCATCGAGAACCTATGATGCATGCGCATATCTAAAACACGATGACGATCCCCGCCTTGTAGCCATGAGGTGGTGCCTACGACGACTAGAATATTATTTACATTTTTATCAAGTAGGCAATGAGCAGCTGTGAGCACGTGATGATCTGTGATAATGCAACCGCCACAGAAGTGTTCATAGCGTCCTCGCCGCTGTCTCTGCAGCGACACCTGGTATGGAATTATTTGTGCAACGGGTCGACCACCATTGATACGCGTGTGAGACTCGTCTAGGACTGCCGATGTATCGTTACTATCAAAATACGCCGGCGACCACTCCTCTTCTGGCTCTACAGCTTTGCAACTTAAAAGGCTGATGAAGGCAAGTACACAGCATGCTTTCAGTCCCAACATTTTAATGACAATTAATTCGGAAACACTACTGTAGAGAAGGAAAATATTGGACTATTTATTTCATTTTAATCACTTGATGCAGTAGCATGACATTGGTAGCCGCACTTGCTGTAAATTATTAACAGAACCTAGTTAAGCGACAGATTTAGGTTCTGTTTGTTTAATCTGATCTATTTTAAACACCGAAATTTGCACACAACTTGCTGATAAGGCATGTCCACCGAGCATGTAATACATTAGACTGTTCCACTCTTTATACAAAAAGTACCTGGGTGACCGAGCTTGCTCGGTGCTATCAATTTATCGCTAACGTGACTTACCCAAAATGATTCCAAAATAATCCAAATATGATCCCAAAAATATACAATACAATTGCAATACGGTAAAATGGTAACCCTGGGCGGCTACTTGAACATATTTTAGTTGGTATGTCGGCGAAAATACCTTTCATATTATACCCATATAAGCATATATTACGCCATAATTAAAAAAAATTGAGATAGGTGGCAACCCTGTACATCCCCAAGTGGCAACCCCCTACTATCTATATGCCAAATTTCATCCAAATCGGTTAAGCAGTTCCCGAAATAGTCCGGGTATACAAATATACTGCGGTAAGGTGGCAACCCTACTTGAAAATATTTGAGTTGGCATTTCGCTGAAAATACCTTTCATTTGATACCCATATTGGCATATTTTTCGCTCCCAGGAGGTTCCTAAAGTTTTTCATGTGGCGTATTTATAACATTTTTAGAATAGAACAAAGGCGGCTCGCCGATAAAACCAGCGCAAAAAAGGCTCGAAAAAACCGCTCTTTTTGCTAAGGCATCCTAATGTATAAAACCATTCACATGCACCTTCGCGGCTCAATTAACTTGCAGTAGCTTCACTATTTCTCCCCTTACGAACTCAACAGCCAATTAGTTGATCTGTTATATATTTTGCTGATTTGCTACCATAGCTTGGACTTGGACAGAAAGTACTGCGGAAAACCAGAACCAACTAAAACATGTTTAATAGAAACTGAAGATGCTTAAATTCATTGCTTGTTCTTCATAATCAGCAAATTGGTCATTTATTTTAATACCTAATTTGTTTACACTGCCACAAGTTACCACAAACTGTGTTATGTTTGTACGTGGATAAGCTACGCGGCACAGTGGGACATAAATTATGATCCGACCAGATGCACTGCATCTACCTTTACAATTGGTGCCTCGGACCGCATTAAAAAGGTAAGCTTTTTTTTATCAAAAACTAGTTGGCGCATTTGAGTTAACTACATATATTGAATTCATGCCCTGCTTGGCCGGGGCGTAGATTGGGGCTAAAGAGGTTTACTCGAGTCAATCCGATGCACAGATCATGGATCTGTATTGGCTCTTTGTTGTCTCAATAAGTTTTTGGGAAGACGTAACTTTTTAACTAAACTGTTAACTCGGATTAATTATTATACCCCTGATTTTAAGTATGTTTCTCAACATCCGGTTAAGCACTTTTAGGGAAGTTTGGAAGGTCTATGAAGATAAGATAAGCAGGGAAGGCAGTTGAAACATTGCTACCCAAAATGATAAGAAAGCTTCGCATTGTAAGAATAATATTGGGACAGAGTAATTTTGAAGAAAAAATGGTTCACGGTTCTCGCAAAACCCACAAACCCCACAATTTCATGGGCACCTCAAAGAGTCACCAAGAAATTAAGCATTTCGCTTCATTTTTTGTCTGTTTGTTATTGCTGTTGGCTTAAATCTGATAAAGTTTGTTTGCGCTTGTCGAATGTACACATCTCTGTAGTTTGTTTGTGTGTGTTTGAATGTGCATAAAGATATCTGTTAATCCATAGATTTTGTTTATGCAATATTTATAGGTCGTGTGTGCTTGTTACTAAATTGATGACAACAAAAAAGTGCTTCTGCTGCCTCAGAACAACTTTGCGACATGACAATATTTTCCATCACGCCGATTACACCTCTTCAAGAGTACTCTAGAAGTATCAAATTTGAAAATTGACTTGCCTTTATATAGAACATTTGACCCGCTATCCCTATCCATATCCCATGGTCCCATGGGCGGATCCACGGGGGTGGTTTTCAGGTTCAAACCCTCCCCTTTGGGATCAAAGTCATACTTTTCAGAGTAATGCATCGAGATATATAGTAAAAATTACTCAAAGAATATAGTAAAAATTGGACAAAAATATAGTGAAAAAAATATACTAAAAATCACCCATTAATATAGTAAAAAATACATAAAAACTATAGTGAAACTACTAGGGATTCCAATCCCGGGATCCCGTTGTTTTTCAAGTCCCGAAAATCCCGGGATTACTAGACCTAAATCCCGGGTTCACCGAAAATAAATAAAAAGGAGTATGATACTATTAAAGAAATTACTCATGTTCTTAACCCAGTAAAAATAACTATTGAAGCTTTGTGTGAACGCAATATGGACTTATTCAAGTGCGATGTTGGCATGAATTTTATGTTAGAAGAAATTCAAATTAAGAACTCTGCTTTAAGCAAGAACTTGTATTAAAAAACTCGTTAAACGAATAAAGCAACGGAGAATTGTCCGATGTTTACGCCTTTTTAAATAATCCGAGTAATATATATGATTTAAAGTATGCATTTTCTAAAGAAATTAGCTTATCAGTCATTGGGGGGGAGCTCGAAGTGGTTGAAGTTGACAAGCCCGTTAGTCTAAAAGAAAAGTTGCATCAAGATTTAACTAGTAGAAATTGATATTTTTTGTAATGGGGGCAACAAAGGCTATTACCTTCAGAAAGCATTTGACTTTTTGTCAACAGTTCAACTCACTAGTGTTGAAGCAGAACGATGTTTTTCGAATGCAGGCTACATGTTCAACAATTTCAGGTCCAGGTTCAGAGATGACACTATTAATGCAATAATTTCTTTAAGATCACACTTGAAACTTCAAAAAAAGTAATTTTTTTCTTCTTTTTATTTAAAAAAAAAAAACATAACTATGTACGTAGTTTTCGCTACTATCGCTTAAGAATTTTTATTTTATTTTATATTATTTTATTTCATTTCATTTCATTTCATTTTATTTTATTTTATTTTATTTTATTTTATTTTATTTTATTTTATTTTATTTTATTTTATTTTATTTTATTTTATTTTATTTTATTTTATTTTATTTTATTTTATTTTATTTTATTTTATTTTATTTTATTTTATTTTATTTTATTTTATTTTATTTTATTTTATTTTATTTTATTTTATTTTATTTTATTTTATTTTATTTTATTTTATTTTATTTTATTTTATTTTATTTTATTTTATTTTATTTTATTTTATTTTATTTTATTTTATTTTATTTTATTTTATTTTATTTTATTTTATTTTATTTTATTTTATTTTATTTTATTTTATTTTATTTTATTTTATTTTATTTTATTTTATTTTATTTTATTTTATTTTATTTTATTTTATTTTATTTTATTTTATTTTATTTTATTTTATTTTATTTTATTTTATTTTATTTTATTTTATTTTATTTTATTTTATTTTATTTTATTTTATTTTATTTTATTTTATTTTATTTTATTTTATTTTATTTTATTTTATTTTATTTTATTTTATTTTATTTTATTTTATTTTATTTTATTTTATTTTATTTTATTTTATTTTATTTTATTTTATTTTATTTTATTTTATTTTATTTTATTTTATTTTATTTTATTTTATTTTATTTTATTTTATTTTATTTTATTTTATTTTATTTTATTTTATTTTATTTTATTTTATTTTATTTTATTTTATTTTATTTTATTTTATTTTATTTTTATATGGGGTGCCATTCTTAGCAAAAAAAAAAAATTCGGGACAATCCCGGGATCCCGGGATTGAACTTTCAAATCCCGAAAATCTCGAGAGGCTAGAAATCCCGGAAATTGGATTCCCTAGAAACTACCCAAAAAATATAGTAAAAATTACACAAAAAATTTTGTATTTTGTGAAAATTACACATAAAAATAGTAAAATTTATACAAAAAATTTAGTGAAAATTACACAAAAAATATAGTAAAAATATAGAAAAAATTATTTAAAAACTATAGTAAAAATTACATAAAAAGATAGTAAAATTTATATTAAAAATATAGTATAAATTATAGTAAAAAATTGTCTTTCTCTACAAAAATTTGGCTCTGTCGCAATTTGTGTTATTTCAAATGTCTAATTTGACCAGACAAAAAATTGCACTAACTTGCGCATTTCGGGGGTGTCCGGACCCCTCCCCTGAATACGCGCCTGAATATCCCTATCACTATCAAGCAAATCGCATCTCATAAGATTTTTTAAATATAACAAATTTCAAGCAAATCGGATGGACCATAAAACTAACCTGTGTATGACTAGCAACTAACTAGCAACACAATATGTATCTACAAATTTAACACTTTAGTTTAAGTTCTGTAGTACGTTTGACGCATTCTGAATAAAACTTTTAAACAACACTGGATACTTTTATATTTAAGTTTATTATTTTATGTATATATCCACGTGCCATACGCTAACTAACACTTTTTAAATTTTTTACGAAAAATAACACTTTTTAAATTTTGTAAGAAAACTAACACTTTTAGGTAGTACATTTTCTTCAGACAAAAAGAAAGTGTTAGTTTTCGTCAGACACAAAATGTCTGGTGTTAGTTTTCGTATGTCACGTCTATATGTACATTTTACACTTTTACTTAACATTTTCTCCCACCAACTTTTTCACAGTCTCATCTATCCAACTAACTAAACGGAAGATACTGGTAAAAACATATATATGATTCTTTTTGCAAATCGCTTTTCCATATGACAACAATCCATACTGCTTAGTTAGATTTGCGCTCATCAGTGCACCTCCGGAGTCACCCTATAATTGATAGATTACTTTGGTGCAATTCATACAAATTATAATAGATACTTACATCACAAGCGCCACGCCCATATTTACTATAGGCGCACAAATCAGTACCAGAAACATATGAAAACCCCAATCGTCGACAATCTTTTGAGACAATAGTTGTAAAATCAACAATCTCCAAATCCTGTTTCTTTTGTCCCCACCCAAGTAAGTATGCCTCTTTATTTAGTTCAACATTTTCCGTGATTCGATAGTCCACCGTATCCAAATGTTTACCGTCAATGGGCAATGGTGTCCTTAGCTTGACCAAAGCAATGTCAAATCCTCGCAAAGGTGCAAAGAATTTGTGCTTCAAAACCCGTGCAACCCTATAACGAGGTCTTGGCGCTACTGATAATTTTGTGATACCTGCCACAATGCTCAATCTCTTTATGGGCCGTTTTTCCAAGAAACAGTGCGCAGCCGTCAATATGACTTGTTCGTGAATTATGCTACCACCACACAAGTGTTTGTATGAATTATTAAATATTTTGGCTTGTAACGAGACTTGAAATGGGACCACAAACGGCATTATACCATCAAGAGTTCCATTGGTTGAACGCAGTTCGGCGACGTCTGTAGTTTGTGAATTTAAAAGGATGCTTTCATGAATCTATTATTATATTTGTGTATATTTGTACCTTCAATGAACTGTTTATTATTACTAACTAGAGCATTTGAATTCCCTGAAAGTGTTTCAACTAAAAATACTATAACACATCCTCTCAGTATGTCCATTTGTATCCAATAGAGGTATCGCGTTATGGACTGCTTATAAATAACTAAAACCTAGAAAACCTTAGTTGGAACTGAACTTCACGTTCTATTATTGTAATTAGCAAATCAAATCGTGAAAGTTACGGTTGTCGACCCCACGTGTAGCGAATTTCGAGCTAAAGGGTGATTCATTCCAGTAATGGACTCTTAGATGCATAGCTGATTATTTGAGAGTTCGGAAAGAAAATCTTCTCGAACAAAATTTACCTCGGATTTGTTGTACTTTGAGAAGAAACACAGTAAGTCAAGAGTACAGTAGGCTTAAAATATGGTACTATTCCAAACTCGAATTTGTAAAATAAGAGCTTTACCATGCGTGCAGAAGAGTTTGTGGCGACATACTCCGCCTTTCTGAAAAAAGTTTTAGACAAAAAGTTTTAGACACCCGTTATACAAATTGCAGTTTAGGGGAAACTGGGGTACATTGAAACATGATCGAGCAATCTTTCAAAGTAATGTTGCTTTATTTAAAGCTATTTGCTATTATGTTTTGAAATGCTGAGGGTACCTTTTTGTGGGCCAACTTTACACTTTTTAAATAAAATTTGTCGACTGATAAAGTTTATCAATTACTTAACCTTTATGTGTTCAAAGAAAAAGTCTTACACTCATGTACACCCGTGGTACCCGGGTACCATACAACAATGAGCTTGAGCTGAAAAATGAAGATACTATTCGTAAGGCTTAGAAAAGATAATAATTGATAAATATTGGAACGATTTCTCGTCATCCCTTGTCAATTTGGGTTTTGTAACAACCCGGTTTCGGCGATCCACCATCTTCAGTGTTTGATTTCGTTCTCGATAATAATTAGGTGGATAAAGGTGAATATAGATTCCTTAGTTGTAATTATACCTTTCATGAACATGAAATGGTATTATAACTTTGGTCCGATGTTTGTAAATATGAGAAGAAGAAGAGATGGACCCATCAATAAGTATACCGAAATGATCAGGATGACGAGCTGAGTTGATTTAGCCATGTCCGTCTGTCCGTCTGTCCGTCTGTCCGTCTGTCTGTTTGAACGCAAACTAGTCCCTCAATTTTTGAGATATCTGGCTGAAATTTTGTATGTGGCCACCATTTTGTAATATAGGAATCATTTGTCGGAACTGACAAGATCGGACGAGTATAACATATAGCCCCCATACAACCGATTGTTCAGATATAAGGTTTTTTGGCCAAAACTTCCGCAATTAAAGAGTTAGGAACGTAAAATTTTGCAACTCGAGTACTTTCTATTTATGTAGTGTATATAGTGAAAATCAACGAAATCGGGCAAATGTAACATATAGCCCCCATACAACCGATTGTTCAGATATAAGGTTTTTTGACTAAAACTTCTGCAATTAAAAAGTTAGGAACGTACAATTTTGCAACTCGAGTACTTTCTATTTACGTAGTATATATAGTGAAAATCAACAAGATCGGGCAAATGTAACATATAGCCCCCATACAACCGATTGTTCAGATATAAGGTTTTTTGACCACAACTTCTGCAATTAAAAAGTTAGGAACGTAAAATTTTGCAACTCGAGTACTTTCTATTTACGTAGTATATATAGTGAAAATCAACAAGATCGGGCAAATGTAACATATAGCCCCCATACAACCGATTGTTCAGATATAAGGTTTTTTGGCCAAAACTTCTGCAATTAAAAAGTTAGGAACGTAAAATTTTGCAACTCGAGTACTTTATATTTATGTAGTGTATATAGTAAAAATCAACAAGATCGGGCAAATGTAACATATAGCCCCCATACAACCGATTGTTCAGATATAAGGTTTTTTGACCAAAACTTCTGCAATTAAAAAGTTAGGAACATAAAATTTTGTAACTTGAGTACTTTCAATTTATGTAGTGTGTAGAGGAAAATCAAGAAGATCGGGTAAATATAACATATAGCCCCATACAACCGGTTGTTCCGATATAAGGTTCTTTGGCCAATACTTCCGCGTTTAAAAAGTTAGGAACGTAAAATATTGCACCTTTAGTACTTTCTACATATGTAATGTGTATAGTGTAAGTCAGTACAATTGAACACGTATAATATATAGCCTCCATACAATCGATTGTTCCGATAACTCGGATCCTATTATTTTCTAAGTTTTTTTAAATAATAACAAAGATGTGTAATGTGTATAGTAAATATAGTTAAATTGAAACAGGCTGTACTGGGGATCGAACAGTGAAAATCGTGACGCTTATTCATGAAAGGTATATAGCCTTCGGCACAGCCGAAGACAGCTTTCCTTACTTGTTTTTTGTTATTTTAATGACCTGTGTAGGTATACCAATAAGCAATTTTCGATACATTTATGAAATTAATTTGCATGTAAAAAATGCGACTTAATATAACTCAAGTACTCAGACGACAGGGGCTCAAATATGATGTATTGAAGGAAAACAAAGCTGGGAACATCAAAACATTGATGGAAACCTTCGCAGGGCTCCAGCAGGATTTTCGTTATAAAGTGGTACCAATCGGGGATATATTCACTTCTGTAAAGTTCCCAAAAGTTAAGTACGAGTGGCTTAGGTCATATCAGACAGGTCATGGATATCAACGAAATTATTAAGAAACTATAGAAAAGCATGTCAACGTCAAGTGTAGATTTCGTGGGATACCTCACAAATTTTGGTGTCGGGCGAAAACATCTGACCAGGCAGTCAATGTGTTAACCATATATAGCATTTTCAGGTCGAATGAAACCTTTTTCAAGTAAAATTCAACTTTTTTTCAAATGTAGTGAAACCGTTTTCTAAATGAATCTTTTTTTCAAATGAAGTGACTTGAAAAAAGTTTATTTTCACTTGAAAAAGGTTTCACTTCATTTGAAAAAGGTTTCATTTGACCTGAAAATGCTATACCTCAAGCTAAGACTAGTACGCATAACATTTTGCAGCAGAAAGCGTCGAAGAGCGTGAACTCTGCCAATATATGGTCAATACAGTTATACGACAGACGAGTCAATTTATGACTGCATAATTGATGCTATAGAGCTCGTAAGAGATTCGACAAGTCGTTTACCAATTAATTTTAACTAGTTATTTTCTTAATTCATGGCATCAATGTTTTGATGGCAGTTTCGAGTGTAAAAATTGTGATATTTAGTATAAAAAAAAATCCATTTAAATGTAAATAAATTAAATTTAATATTGGTTATCTGTTAGATTTATCGTTCTTTAATATTTTTCACAGAAGCCAGCAAAAGTTAATCTTAAACGCTCATACTAAATGTACAGGTACCCGGGTACCACGGGTGTACACTTTGAGGGGAAAAATAAAAAGCGGCTAAAAAAATAAAGAAAATATTAAATAAATAATATTTTTTTAAGCGTTTTATGAGCAAATTAGCTAGCTTAAGGCATATAAGGAGTATCGAACTTATTTGACAACATCTTATAGGAGAAAAACTTAAAATAAAACCATTTGGTTACCCGGGTACCCCGGGTGTACACATAAGGGTTAACCATTCAAGATTTATAAAAGAGGAGTGATTAAACAAAAGGCCCTTAAATCACCTATCAAATATTATTAATTGTACTGTCGTGACTTCGAAAAGTTTCTGGTCAAATGTACCCCAGTTTCCCCTACTAAAGTTGAACTAAATCTGTAGCGAATCGAATCAATTTTAAAATATGTTCACTTTTGCAACGTGTTCTGATGATTCAGGCTTCAATCACTGCGTCACTCAGTGAGGAAGCCAAGCTACATATTTCGAAATAAAATGTGATATCTCGAAAACGAAATAAAACTAAGAAAATCTTGAAAGAATTGAAATACATGCCTAGTTTATACGAACATAAAACCGAATTATTTCAAAACGAATTTCTTACGACACATTTCAAAATCCCTTCGCATCAAACGCAAAAAGTTTTCAAGTCGGTTTGAAAATCTATATACAAGCATAAGTGGACTCGGGACCGCCCTATTCGAAACTTTCGTATAAATCGTTGGATTTACTTGAAATTTGGTATGTAGGTAACGTTAAGCTTAGGTTAAAGTATGCTTAAATTTTTCTTCCGGGAAGTGGGCCAGGGACCGATCTGTTCTAAACAATCGTATTATGGCTCGATTTGTTTGAAACTTGGTGTGTAAGTAGCTATATGTTTAATTAAGATATACGATACATTTTCTCCTGGAAAGTGGAACCAGGACTGACTTATTCTAAAGTATCGTATAAATGGTTGGATTTACTTGAAACTTGGTATGTAGGTAGCGTTATGCTTGTGTTAAAGTATGGGATAATTTTTCTTCCAGGTAGTGGACCAGGGACCGATCTGTTCTAAACAATCTTACTTATCGCTCGATTTGCTTGAAACTTGGTGTGTAGCTAGCGTTTCACCTTTTTTTAATAATAATAATTCCCAAAGGTTAACCCACTATCCCGCCCAACCGACACGAGGGGCGCATCCGCATGACGCACGAATTAAATTTTTCGAGTGTTTGAAAGGCGGAGGTTTGTTAAGTGACGAGATCTAAAACTGCTCAGCTACAGAGAAACACTCATCAGCTAAGTTATTGATTGAATTAGAATACTATCGATGTTTTAATGCTTAAAAGCGAGTCAGAAATATCAAATAAGCTTGAATGAGAGTTGTAATTTTGGCACAAACATCGGAAGGGCCCAACGCCTTGATAAAATATGAGATAATGTATCTTCCGAGAAATGGTAAAAATGGTAGAATCTTTTTTATGTGTTTTTCTTCGACGTAGCTACGTACGCTGGGTATTACTAGTTTGTTTATAAATGTGTTTCGAAATAAAACGAATTAAACTCAAGCGTTTTAGGTATGCGTATAAACTATGTAGATAACATAATTACGGGAAAATTTTAAAAAATAACCTTGACTTCTATCGAAACATAATTACACGTTGGGAAAAAATTTAATTAGCGATTTAGCTCCTAATTCGAGAAGATAAGGACCACAAATTGCTGATATAAAAGTACGATTGAAAAAATAGTTATTGTGGGAAATTTCGCCAAATAATTTGTCTATACATATTCCACTTCGACTATCAGAATAAGGCCGAATGTTTACCAATTGAGTACATAGGTCAGGTTTTGTGGAAAAAGTCACGATTTACATGAAAAAATCAAAACAAAATATTATATTTGTCTAAAAACTTTTTGTATATATTATAAAACCATGTCCAACATGGCTTATCCATCATTTGCTACCAAAAGTTTTTTTTCTTCAACAACACAACACCTCAAGTAAGCAATTTAAAAAATATTGTCAATAGATAAAAGAGACTGAAAGCTGGATAATACCAAATTATAAAACATGCGACACTGATTTGCGACGGTGAGCGGGGCCAAAAGATTCCACGCAAAAGAAACCAGTGTCATTGGTGATAATTTTAAGTGCGTTTAAAGCTTGAATGTTGTCAACAAAAATAATGAATAACAAAATAAACAGCAGCCACACGCATGCACACATAGCCGCACATTATGCTTATGTAAATATGCATGTAAGATTGTAAGTACGGCTATTTGACAGAATCTATGCGCGACTAGGTACCTGTTGGTAATTGATTTGGCCAAAGGTGTGGTATGGACGTGTGCACTCAGTCACTGCGGATTTTCGACTGGATTGTTGCAGGTTGGCTGTAGCTGCGGAGGTTGGTGGCCGGACAGCTGTAGGCGCTAGTAGTTTAAAAAAATATTGTTAAAATGCAGCTTAAATAGCGGTTGACGCAATTGCTGCTGTTGCCGTACGCCGTCAGTTTGTGCTAGCCATAGAGTACCACGATGGCTTGAGTTGTTGCTGTTTTTATTGGTGGTATTGCGTGTGTAAATGCATGTGGACAGCGATAAGCAGATAAGCAACATTAGCAAGCAATTTTCAATTAACACGAAAACCTGTGAATAGATATAAATGTGCATAGCAAACAACATGATACAGCAACAATAGCACCACATATTTAGACAGCGACATCGACTTGGACATCGACAGCGTCAATATCCATCGCACAACAGGTCTGCGCCATTGGCCACTAGCAGTGCAGGGTGTCAGGCAGCCGCCACCAAAGTGGCGCTTCAAGCGCCTCACAAAACAAATTGTACATCTAATGCTTTCGACGCGCCGCAAGGCAACGCCACATCTTTAAGCCGTCGAGCGCTTGAGACAACGCAGAGTTTTTCTACGTTCAAGCCAACCAAACGCCGATAACAATGTCTCAGTAGCAAGAGCTTTCGCAAGAGCGACTGAACGTTTAGAATATACTCGATAATAATGGCAAACGTAAATATACACCAACAATAACACCGCTGACAAAAAAAAACAACCTTTACTCGATGAAGCTGAAAAAATATCGACAACTTCGTATTGGCAACGTTCAACAATTTATCATTTTAATGTTTTTGAGCGTATTGGCCATAAAATGTTTCATGAGCACCATTACCAACTCACGAACTAGCCTCCCAACGCCACGCGTTCCACTCTAACTAAAAATGCTTTTAGACCATGCAAAAACTTCTATTGGCGATTTGTTATTTACTATCTTGGGCATTTATGTGAGTTTTTGTGAAGTTGCCAATAGTTTATTTGCTTAGATCGGTATGGGCGAGTGTCATTTGCCAGCTTTCCTTTCGATAGTCAACGCATGGCAGCGGATTCCTTTGGCTTTCGATGGCGTTTCGTTGATGTTGTCACAGATTTTGCGTATGTTGTTGTTGTTGGTGTCTGTAACCTCTATTATAGATGCACAACTTTTGAAGTGCTGCCATTACGCAGCTGACACTTTACGGTGCATCGATGATTTGTGACCACCCTTGCAAGCGCGCAAGTATCCCCAAATGGTGATATATGAACGCACGCCTCTGTATGAAGAATTGTTCTAAAGGTAAAAGGTGAGTGCTGATATGGACGCTGAGGAGTGATTGGTTTTCTTCACATACATCACGGACAGTAAATGTAGGTCAGCTTAAATACATTTGTACAATTGGATATAGAATGATAGATATTTGCATGTGCTCTAAAGTTAAAAAAAAAAATATTAAATCCACTTAGTGAATGAAAAAAATCACTGTTACATCTAGTGCCTTGTTAAATATCGAGGTTTATATAATTTTTATAATGATCTAAAGTGTGGTCGCGATATTTCCTTTTGCGTATACGAGGTATTGCTCGTCAAGCGAGGCTTGAAGCCTCTTTGCTATCGGGTTGGAATCACGGCGTAGTTAATTTCAATACAAAATAATAATAATTGCATACTTTTAGGCGGTAAATTCTATAGGTTTAAAATGTGCCCTGAAAATAAGTAGAGTTTGGAAATTAGGGCAAATTCAACCGCCTAAAATTATGCTAAATTAGGTTAGGCCACAGTTTACAGAATTTTTATACCCAGCGTACTAGTACTAGTACAAGGGTGTTATAATTTTGTCCACATAACGGTACAACGTAACGGCACAAAATAATCGAGATAGATATAGACTTCCTTTTTGAAAGTTCTTAGGTTGAAAAAAAAGTTCATTAAGGCATGTCCGTCCGTCCCCTTTTTCGATATCGAAAATATCGAAAATCACATAAATTGACATATCTCGGTAGCTGAAATGGCTAAAATAATAAAATTTTATAGATGAATCCCCCTAGTCATTCTATTTAGTTTTTTCCATAAAACTTTTAAAGTGGGCGTGCTACCGCCCACTTTTAAAGGGAAGCATTTTTGAAAAGTCGACTGGTCGTAACTTTTAAACTGATTCGGATAGAACGATGAAATTTGACACAAAACATACTGGGAGTATACCTGATGAAATTTGATAAAATCGCCCTCAAACCATGCCCATAATTCTGTAACGGAAATGGCTAGAATTATATAATTTTTTAGGTGAATCCCCATGATCATTAAATATTCATTTTTTGATAAATTTTTTAAAGTGGGCGTGGCACTTCCCACTTTTAAAGGAGGCATTTTTGAAAATTCGACTGGTCGTAACTTTTAAACTGATTATGGTAGATCGATGAAATTGATACAAGGTATACTAGCATCCACGCCCACTTCAAAATGGAATATTTCGAAAATCATATGAAAAACACCGCTGGGTATTTAGTGTTCGGTTTACCCGAACTTTGACTTCGTTACTTATTTTTGTAAATAAATTCACGAAGTTTTTTTCAGGCGCTTGATTTGACATATTTTTCCCCTCTCCAATAAGAGGTATATGTATAAGATTTCCAGTTCCAAAATCACAAAAAAAAAAAAAAAAAAAACGGGAATTTCGGTACCTCAAAAAGCACGGGATCTCGTGCTTGGCATCCATAGCTTGTATGTATGTAAAAATTTAGCTGGCTGATAAACCTGGTAGAATATTATATACCGTCAATTTTTCCAATGACACGTGAGTTCAAAATGTCAAAGCATATATTACTCATGCGCTTTCGCGATGGTACACTGCGCTCAGACTGTAATGATTTTGCGCTTGCGCAGAGGCACAAATGTCAATAGCGAAATGTGAGCATGTGCTTTGATGCAATTTTGGGGCAACCGCTGGACGACGTGCAGCAAGCTACTGACTTCGCCACCGTCAGTCAAAACTTCACATTTTCCATTTGGTGTTGCATGACGGCTGCAATGCGGTATTTTACTACCGCCAAAGCGCATAGTTTTTATGATTTGTTGTCTTAGTTAAAATGCCAGCGAATTGGTAGTGAGCAGCATAAACCAAATGATGACTACGCAGCACGTTCTTCAACCATGAACTTTGCCGCAAAATAATCGCATTTTCCCAAATGTCTTTTACCATCACTTATTCCTTTTTCAACGGTAAATGTACATCGGTTATTGATTGTTTGTTGTTGTAAACTGCTCACTTTTTTCGTTCGTTTTCATATCTTAAATATCAATTTGTTTTCGAATTGGTATGTGATCCGATACTTCACATGGGCATGGACATGTTGCAAGTAAATTATTGCAGCTGCAGCGATGATGCACTACTTTCAACTTGGCACAATTGCAAATTTGCCTCAACGAATTTTTCCGTGATTCTTTTTCAGATTTGTATAGCGCAGCTAATTTTTTTGTGTAATTTGAACACCTGCATCATTTTGCTAGGTGAAGGATAATGTTGATGAATAATTTTAGTTGGAAAAAACACCTTAGGTACATATGTAAATTTTCATGGTTCTTTTACTTTCAATTGCATATGTGATCTAGACTTGGCTGTCAAGTACGTGACAAAATTTTGTGATAAATTCGAGTTTGTGATATTCGCTAACAGCAGAACAGAGGGCCTATGACCCTGCAAATCAAAACAACAATGAAACGCATCTTCCAGAAATATATCTAGAAGTTCTTGGTTTTTAAGATTTGACTATTTCGAATTTTTTAAGCAATGACCTAAATTTGAAAATTATATTCAAAAATGCCCATCTCATCTACTAATTCAGATGGGATTTTTAAAACTCATTAAGAGACGGGACATGCTTAAACAAATTCTTAGATAGGGCGTTTTTGAAAAGTTTTGGAATAGCCGTCGATTTGTAATTGTGATCCCCGCAAACTATGTAGTTACGCAGTGTAATTATATTTTCTGGCTGCCATTAATCAATATTTTCCCTAAAATATCATATCCTCCGCAACCTTTTCAAACCAACACGACATATCCGAACATCTGTAAACTAACTAATTTTCAATTAAAATTCTAAACATTTCAATTATTTACACTTCCCACATTATTTATGAAATTTGCATTTTGTTTCCCTGCGTAAATACAACAACAATCATATTTTCAAGCGCATATTCTCAGTATCTATAAGCATTTGACAACATTTGATTGTGATATGTACTTATGTACTTTTGTGATTATTATTTACACGCTTGTTAAAATATAATATTTTGGATTTACAACATGGAATACATACACGCATATTGTCGCCACCGCGGTAAAAGAAGTTAACTCGTTTCAGAATTTGAATTCGTACTCCATGCCGAAAGCAATCCCGAACTGATCCGGATTAGGACAGAAATGATTTAAAATAAATAAGGAAAGCTGTCTTCGGCTGTGCCGAAGGCTATATACTTTTCATGACTAAGCGTTACGATTTTCACTGTGCGATCCCCAGTATAGCCTGTTTGAATTTAACTTTAGCTCATACCGAAATTATCCGAACTATCGATTATATGGGGCGATGTGTTCTATTCGTCCAAACTCATTGATTCTCAACAACGACATTCTACATTCTAAAGCGGGCTACCCACCTGCCAAGAAATGCCTCAAGAAAAAAACGAGCATATATTTCTTGTGGCTGGTCAAGAAATTTTGACGTTACCAAAATTTCCATTTTTTTGCAAATTACTCTTATAAAAATGTATAAAACATGTGTAGCGCAATATGTACTCACCTTTGCTGTGGATCTGCACGTTTACCTCAAGAAATATATACGAGCATATTTATTTCTTGAGGTAAACCGGCGTTGCCAACCATCAAAAATTGTAGTATTTTTTCTTATGACGTGTGAAAACAGTTCTTGACCATTTCTTGAGCGTTTTTTATATGGAGTTTGACATTTCTTGGCAGGTGAGTAGCCCGCTTAAAAGAGCAATAGTTACGAAATTTCACGTTCATACCTATGTAATTACAGGAGTTATCTACCTAAATCCGTTTATCGGAACAATCGAATGTGAAATATTTATCCCATATCGATGATTTTCAACATGGATATTTCACATATAAAAATAGCAATACTAACAAAATTTCTCGTTCCTACGTGTTTAATTACAGCAGTTATAGCCCAAAATCCGTTTATCGGAAAAATCGATTGTATGAGGGCTATGTGAAATATTTATCCCATCTCAATGGCTAGAAAACTAAAACGAATGTTTTAGAAATAAGCCCAAAAATGGCCACAAAAATAGTTCTGGAACTATTCTGCCGTCCTATTTAAGAATGTGGGTATCTACATTCTAGCTCAAACCGAAATAATTAACAAAATGTGTTTGGATCTGGACTTTTCAACTTATATTAATTTTGTAATTAAAAATGACCATTTTATAAAGTCCACATCCAAATGTTTCTATTTATGCAAAAAAAAAACATTAATTTCGATTTCTGTGTATGCAAAATGTAGATACTAATCTTTTTTCAATGCAAAATATTGTTAGAAAACTTTTCATTAGCAGATACTGCATATTTTGTATGTAATATAAAAGGAGCCCCAGCTACAAAAAGCTGATACTCCTATTTAAAAATGTGGGTATCTACAAATTATAGAGCAGATACGTCGCCTTTGAATAGGAAACTAGCTCTTATTTCACTTGGTTTCCTATTAAAAATGTAGATACGGCAAAAGTTTTGTAGATACCCACATTTGTTTTTAGGATTTGTGGAAAAACTATGTAGATACTACAAAAGACAGAATTTAATTTAGCAATAACTTTATATTCATTTGCAAATTATAAAATATTTTTGCAAGAAAAAACTCGAATTTCCAAGACGAGTACACCTATATAAATAACTTATTTTCGAAAATATATGTAGATTAGGGTGATTCAAGAAAAATGTCGACTAGGTCTTACCCCCTAAAAAGTTAGGTATTGATGAGAAAATAAGCCTTGCAAAAAATTAGTGCTCTAACTTAACCCTTAGCGGTGGCTATTTTTTTTCGCCCTTTCCCATACATTTTGTATGGGGAAAAATGGTATTTTTTTTCAAAGTGAATTTTCTTTCAATTTTTGAAACTTTTTTGAAAATATTTTTACATTCTCTTAAAGTTGAAGCTTCCAAAATGGTAAGCCATGTGAAATTATCTTAACTAATAAGATAATTACAGCCATTTGAAAACGACTGAGTTTTGTACTAATGCACACACATACACAGTAACACGTATAAAATTTAGTAAACTTTAAGAGGCTGTAATTATTTTAATAGTTAAGATATTCGCACATGGCTTACCATTTTGGAAGCTTCAAAGCTTCAACTTTAAGAGTATGTAAAAATATTGTTACACAAAACACACGACGTCGACTATTCAGTGGCAGATCGCCCGGTTTCAAAACATTTTCAATAACGGCCTTTTTTAAAAACTTAATTTAAAAAAAAACACGCCTTATCTCAGCTGGAAATGTATTTCTTTGAGAAACTCTTTCCGAGATAGAACGTTCTTGAAACGCATCTTGAACAGGACGTTACTAACAAAAAATTGGAATAAAGTTTTCTTCAAGTAAAATCTGAGACATATAGGACTTTTTTGAAAAAAATTGTGATACAGGGTGATCTTCCACTAAGCAGTCGATAGGTATTCAGAACACTATTGCATAAATTCAGTTTGAGCTAAAGTTTATGTAAGCCTCTTTTACCGCGGCTCTGATCATCCATTTATTCTAAGCGCCAAAATCTTAAGTGGTACAACTACATAGACATCTACACATGATGCTTACTTTGTTGTGTTACATAGCACCCAAACGCATCATTCCGTCAGATGTAATGAATTTAAATTTTAATCGCACATCCATATCATAATGTTTGGCATTGTTGTATCGTATTTGACTTTCATTATGCTGCTAAGCGTATGTCAACTCAAAGCATGCATTGCAAAAACAATGAAACGACTTAATGGTTAATAGCTTCGTGCTTTCTCTACGTCTTACCTACACAAAATCATGCCACAGGCTGACAAGAAGGAGTGCTGCCAGTGCAAGGAATGCTTTGTTCAAAGGCTCCTTAGTCAGCTCCTTAAAGTATGCTTCATTTTTCGTAAATTTAACACGCCCAGAAAACACATACAGATATGCATATGTACATTTACATATAAAAGGTTGTACTTCATGAATTTTCTGCCATATGTAAAGCAGAATACCAACGACACGCAGATAATATCACTCCCAAAGCCAACATTAGCGATTAACTTCCTTCTTCGCGGCTTTGTATAAGACATAAGAGCATATGGCTTGCATATATGTATGTACGTAACAATGGGGTGGTTTGGGGGATCCAGGAGTCGTGATGTCGGTTAAACAATAAAACTGACACACTATTGCATATCCTTTGCTGCCATATTTCCATTAACGCCATGCCATTTAACTCATCACGGAAATATTTCCATAGAAATTTACATGTTTGTTTGGCAGTATTTGCTTGCCGTGAGTATGTGGGAGTTTTATTGCTCATATTTCCTACTTCCGGCTTTATTCTTTTGTCAAGCTCGGCAGATTTCGCACTCAGTGTGTCATCCAACTCGCGTCTTTAGATATGTGGCTAAGTACATGGCGCTGCAGCTGTTAAATTTAAAATCTTTATCTTCTATGACCCTGCGGCGAAAGCAACTAGTTGAAAACTACTTTACAACTAGTTGGTGCACCGGGCCAGTGTTTTGTCGTTTTTCCATATAAGCAACTGGTGTTTGTATGAAATATACTAGTCCCAAAAAGCATTGAGCGTGGACTAGCATGATTTCAACCAGAATTTTCATGACTTACTCTTTATTTTTACATTTGCCTTTATTTTCATGTTTATTCTTAAGAAAGCAGCGACTAAATAGTATTTACCATTTCACGAAAAAGCACCATTTCACGAAAAGAGAAAATAGAAACAAACGAAACGAATGAATTTTGTATTTTTTAACTGGTATGATTTCATCCAGAAAAATTTAGTTGTATACCATGGTATCGATTTCTTCTGACTAATATGGGTTCAGCCAGAAAATTCTACTTGTATACTAGTATTTTTCTGACTAGTTTGAGGTTTCGCTACAGGGGATGCCTATAATAAGGTGTATTCTAGAATGGTTTAGATTCACAATTTCTTACTTCCGGGAAAATATCTAATACGTGGTGCGTTTTCCTTCAAATTCGGTACGTGGGTAGAATTAAGCCTAAATTAACATGGGCCAATACGAATGGTATATAGAGGATGAGGGACGTGGTAGAAGGAAGGAGGTGAATGAAGAGAAAAAGGGAGGAAGATAGTGTGAAGGCGAAGAAATATAGGAAGGAGAGTTGAAAAAGGGGATGAAAATTGCGGTTAGGTGGAAAACATGCGCGAAATTGTCATAGTTGGAATACGGCCGAAAATACCTTTCATTTGATACCCATATTGGCATATCTAGCTTTATATTAAAAAAAAAATTAGGATAGGTGGCAACCATGTAAACCGCCCTTAGAATGAATTAAATTGTCTATATGCCAAATTTTATCCAAAGCGGTCAAGCAGTTCCCGAGATATACGAAAAAATAAATAAATTGCGGTTAGGTGGCAACCCTAAGTTGCAGCCCTGCTTCAAATTATTATATTTTGAATACCTTTCATTTGATACCCATATCGGCTTATTTAGCTTTATATTATAGACAATTGGGATAGTTGGCAACCCTGTAAACCGCCACAAGTGGCAACACCCATGAATTCTGATCGGGCTAACTATTAGAATTTGTGCAATGTTGGCTATATCCTTTAAATTTCACCTGCTATTTGATTTGCACAGCTAAACATCGTGGTGAAAATCGCCTATGCCTGAAAGTCTGGAACATACGCCGGAAAGTCGGTTACAATTTATATTTCCTCGTAAGAAGTTAACTTCAAAAAGGTTAAAAAATCGCCTAAACTTTAGACGGGTTTATAATTTAGGCTCTTCTTTTGAACCGTCTACATATACGAAATAAAACATAGGAATCTCATATTTTCTTAGCCAAATACAGATCAACTCTAACTGGAATGGGAAAATACTTAGTACGAGTAAAATCAATTCGCACCAACAACAGTTTATAAACGTGAGTCTACCACATACTGAGTGGGTGTGTGAAATAGAGCTATCCCCGAGCCATTGTATGCTGTCTTAGCACAGCATATACTGAATACCAGAAGAGCAAATCGCCAACAATGGCAGTGAACCGATACTTCCAGATGAGCAGCCTCTTTGCCATTTGGCTGGTGCGTGCCTTTCTCGCTGACTCTGTTCTAGCTGAATGGGCGAGTTGTATGGTTTTGTGTAGATCTTAGCTCGAAATAATTACGTTGATAATCATGATGATCAAAATAATAATAATAGCTTAAATGGTCAAAAGAAGATTACCCAAAGACCATTTACCGTTCATTTCAGTTATCTATACTCCAGCTAAGAAAATTGATCAAATATAAACTAAACTTAAAATAAAATGAATACTTACAGGCTTGCCAAAAATCTCTAGCTCAATTGTAGTATCTATGCATATAATGTTGTATGGATGTGCGTTTGTCTGAGGTGGCCATAGTCCATCAGTTGGTGGGCACTGCGATTAGCCAGTACCACAATATTCGCATACATATATGTGTTCGTAGTTGTTGGTGCTGCCATTGGTGTGCGGTTGCAGTTGCGGGTCAATTGTTTTGTGCAAAGTGCATCGCATTGCACGCGCTACCTCACCACAGCCACACCACCAGCTTTGGTACAAGCACCACCCGCACCCACCCATTGCATTCATCAGGTTTGCAACGACCGCATTCTTTACTTGTCTTCTAGCTGCCCTTTTCCTTTAGCCTTCTCTACGAAACATTTTGCCGTTTCATAGGCAATTTCAACTAAGTACGTAGTCACTGATGTTGACTATGGTTGTATGTATGTTGCAGTTGTAGACCAAGAAGTTGGCTCAACGTATTGTCTGTCGGTGCAGCTTTTGCGTAGGCGAATTTGCAGATTAATTGAAGTCATAAGCTGTTGTAAAGTTATGACCAGCTCAGGGTTTCATATTCCTTTTCAATGTTCATACGCAAGCGCGTCGTCGTCTTCAACTTTTTGTTTTCCATTTGCACTTGAGGTTTGGTCATCGCTACACCACTTGGCTGCACATAACGGCTGTGGGATTCCTAAGATAACTTATGGTCTAATGATGTGCGCATTGTATTTATTTCACTAATATCTTCTGTTAGTTTTCAGTGAGTATTCGGACGTTTGAAGATTTCTTTTTCTTATCATACGATTTTTGTATTGGCACACTTTTGAGAAATTACTTTGGTTCGCGGTATATGCGATTAGCCCTGTAAGGTCAATTCACAAGAGCAGAGGCTTATTTACTTTTAGTGTGCCTCGCACAAAGGGGATAGCATATTGGATTTTCAAAATATGTATGAATATATACCATGCCATACCAATATCAGAACATTACCTTTACTATTAAAACTGGCACTGACTATACTAATCGCTTTTGTGCTAATTTTTTTTGCTGAATTCAGTTAGCCGCTTTTACCGCCGTTACGGTGATATCGTTTATTGTGTTCTTTATCTCTGCAAAATTTTATCTGCTCCTCTGTCACAACCTGTTGACGCTCAGCTACCTGTGTTACTGAATTCGCTACTGGCAAATAAATCTTAGACTTAATAAGACAACCAAACAATATTTATCAGACTGTGAGACATAACGAAATCGATAAGCGCAATAAATGCATATAGTATACATAAATATATCTGACAGCCTCAGAACAAAAAATACAAGCATTTTACTGTACGTCTAGTCAAATTGCAGCGCTCGGACTATTTACTGACTATTACGATCGCCTGGACTCGTCACATGCATAGATACCAATGCGGGACGAATTTGACAGACAACGAGAAAACATGCATCCAATGTCGTTCAAAGGGGCCTCAAGTTAATTGCAATTTCGTCTGAACACAAACAAATGTCTGTCCGGCCGGAGCAAATACACCGCGCCACGCTAATATAAACCATATGCAAACAAAAGTGCGTGTGTGTGTGTGTCGACATTGGTTATTACGCTTATGCCATTATGCACCTCAGCGTGGCCGACAATCCAAGCCCCCAAATGACGCCGCTTGACCATTCCTCCTTTGTCTGTGTCCATCTGTGGCATCTGCACCCATCCTAAGTGTAATAATCGATGATTTCCACTTGTGCAGCCTAGATAGAATTCGTTGGCAAGTGTATGAGCAATAAATGCCAGAGTGTTGCAAAGACGAATAGAGCAAGCGTAAAATACCGAGTACGAATCAGCATTGCCATTTTGGGTTTTTGTACCAAAATTGGATCTTTCAAAATTATATAGTAAGTTTTTGAAATAAAATAAAATAAAATTAAAAAAAAATGTTAAGAAAAAAAAAAAATAAAAATAAAATAAAATAAAATAATAAAAAAAATTAAAATTAAATTCAATAAAAATAAAGAATCTCTTCTCTACACACAGAATAATTTTCATGTTGAATCAACACTTTTTTAACACTTTTTCAGGTTATTATTTTTCAACACTATCGCTCAGGTTGTTCTAACATGAAGCTATTGTTTCACTGTTCCTACATGTTAAATCAACATGAAGGAACAGTGTGAATTTAACATGATCACAAAGGTTTGAATCAACATGATTTCCTGTTGATACAACATTATTTTTTTTGTTAAATCAACACGATCAGACATGTTAAATTAACACTATACTATGTTGAAATAACACTTTCGTCCTGTTAAATTTACACGATCTATCATGTTAATTTAACATGTTTTATTGTTAAATTAACCCTTAAAATAAAACACCTTGTTTTTGATTTTTTTAATAATTTTTATTTAGTTTTATTTCTACATGAATTCATTTATCGAAAACCTTTAACATACATATTTTCAGGTATGAAAGAATATAATGCTTGTATAATTTATTAACACGATCTGTCATGTTAATTCAACATGTTTTTATTGTTAAATCAACACGATCTATCATGTTAAATTAACACGATCATCATGTTAAATTAACACGATCATCATGTTAAACTAACACGATCTATCATGTTAAATTAACAAGATCGTCATGTTAAATTAACACGATTATCATGTTAAATTAACACGATCTATCATGTTAAATTAACACGATCATCATGTTAAATTAACACGACCGTGATCGTCAATAATTTCCCGTTATAAATAATAGAATAGTAGAGGCATTAGACGATGAAGAAGCGTATAAATATCTAGGTTTCATGCAGGTGAGACGAATGCACCATAATGTCATGATACAGGGCATCACTGACTGTTTTCTGGAATGGACTAGAGCCATTCTTAAATCGGGGCTCAATGGCAAAAATGTGTTTAAGGCTATAAACACGTTTGCGATACCAGTGCTAACTTACGGTTTTGGAGTATTAAAATGGTCCGACACACAGCTCGAGAGCGTAAAAAGGGCAACACGAACGCTCCTCACAAAATATGGGGCACATCACCCGAAATCTGCTGTGGAAAGAATACACTTGGCAGACGAGGATTGATAGATATCCAACACCAATGCAAAAAGCAAATGTCCAACCTACGCCGATACTTTTTACAACATAATTCTTCCCTGAAGAGTGGAAAATGAAAACGCTACAAGGTAGGCACCCCCACTCATTAATTAACCCAGGGATTGATAGCATTGCTTCAAACCTGTGGCTTAAAAATGCAGGATAATTCATGGAAACTGAAGGTCTCATGATAGCAATACAGGACCAAGTCATTGCCACAAGGAACTATTTGAAATATATAATTCGTGCTGAAATTGAGAATGATAAATGTCGGAAATGCCAACAGCATTCTGAAACTATACAACATATCACAGGGGCCTGCGTTATGCTAGCTGCCACTGATTACTTGGAACGACATAACAACGTCGCAAAAATTGTTCATCAGAGCTTGGCAATTCGTGCACGGCTTCTTGCGAATGAAATCCCATATTATAAATATACTCCCTTAGCGGTTATGGAAAATGCCGACTTTAAAATATACTGGGACTTTAAAATATAACAGGCCGGATATAATACCTAACACACACAATGTGCAAGACGTGTATGCTGAAAAGAAAAGAAAGTATCAAAGATATGTAATTCATTTAGTTTAACATATTGTAATGTATCTGTTAATATTATTCACAAATGAACCTGAATTTAGAATAAGTAGCTTTATATATCTTGTTGTATTTTTCAATTCAATTCAATTCAATTTTATTAAGTAAGATATTTAAAAACTCAGAGTTATCACATATTTTCATTTAGAGATACAGTTACAATGAACTTTACAACTATAACATTGCGATTTCATATTTATAAGTTTGGAAAAGAATAAAAAGTTATGCTTAAAGGAAAAGTATTTACAAAAAACCTTTATATAGTTATTTGCATATTATTATTATAGATATATTTGTATGTAATCACCTAAATTAATAATTAATTTAAGCTATCAACTAATGCGTTTATAAGGGGATTATTTGAATATTGACAGTGTCTATTGAATTTTTCAATAATCTTAAGTATTTGGGCCGAAACCAGTTCAATTTTGTTATCAATATGGAGGCGTTTTGTGGAGTGGTACAATGGTAAATTTATCTTGTTGTATACAACCGATGTATAATGTGTAACCCGAATGGAGTTCAAAGGAAGAAATAAAATAAAATAAAATAAAACAAAAAAAAATAAAATAAAATAAAATAAAAAAAATAAAATAAAATAAAATAAAATAAAATAAAATAAATCAAAACAAAACAAATTTAAATAAAATAAAATAAAAAGAAATAAAACAAAATTGGTGGCAAATTTGTAAGTAGGTAAAAAAATTTCTGAGTGGCATCACTAAAGCTGAGTCTGCTAGCTGTGTACGCATGCGCCGTAGAGCATCGCTGCAATCGGTCTATTTGAACTTGCTGCTTATGTGCATCACATCACATCCGCACAACAACACCAATTGCTGTGGTTCAAATGTTGGTTATTAGCCTTTTTACGACCAGCAATTTTTCTATTTGGGGTAATGAAAATTCGCAATACACCAGATATAATACATGCGCTCTTGTGTCCAGGCGAAATGTTTCAGTGTGTGTGTGCGAATGGAGTTCAAAATTTCACGCACTCCACATGGAAACCCAAATTTAGAAAATTCAAAATCGAATCGATTTGGAGTGGTGTCAGCGGAACCACGCGTTTCATCTTTTGCGTTAACTTTTAAAAATTTCGTAGGCCACACTGACTTCGATCCTAGTGGAAATCTGTATTCACATTCCTTAACACCTCGAATGCACAGAATTCGAAAACAACAATTAACAACTGAATGGACGAAAATGTTAACTAAAACATTTCGGTTGCCTTCCCACACTTTGCCCCTTCATTCAACGTTCTCACATACGTACAACAGCGGGTATGTTGCGTTATAATTAATGATGTACTAGCAAATATTGGCAAATTACTGACTGCACCCAGTCGGTCCGCCTGTGTTTACACTTTACCTAAATGCCGTCATGCCTTTGTTGTTGCTGCTGCCGCAAATGTCAACTTTGTAGATTTGTTTCATTCCTTTTTCGGCATCTTAACTGACTGCTGTCAACTGTATTTTGTTGCTGCTGCTACTACTACGTCAACCCTCACCGACAACAAGCTAAGCGCCAGCTTCTTCATGCCTTGGGGTGCTAATGATATGCCGTCAACGAATCTTCATTCATGGCTTTCAGCTTGACAACCGATGGTTGTTGTTGCTGCTATTTCATCTTCTTTGCTTGGTTAACATTTTCCCACTCGGCAAATATTTGCACTTTTCCGTTCGTTTTGAGCGCGTTTTAATTGATGTCAACCAGCAGCGCAGGCAACCAACCAACCAACCAGAAACCATTAAACGGCAACAGTAATTAAAAACACCTTTTAGTTAAATTCTATGGGGGACGGGGCAATAAGAAAATTTGTCAGTTGTCTTGTCAATGGAATCATTTTTTTCCATTTATCAAAAATTTGTGTACAAATCTCCTTTGAACTGTGCTAATGATCTTTGATGTTTTGCTTGGTTGGTTGAATATTTCTCGGTTTGTTTGAATTTATAAACTTTTTCTGATTTCGGAGGTCACCAATCGATTTGCAAATCGATGAGGCTTGGCCTGTTATTTCGTCAGCTGTACAAATAGTGGGCCATGTGAACTTGGTTCTGCAAATCTTTGTGTTGTCATTGGAGTATTTGACAAATTATAACAAACGTTCATTCATAGATCGTGAGAGCATACCTATACCTTTTGTTTGAGGAGGGGTTTATTCAAGGGATTTGGACCTTGAGCTCTCCTTCAGACTACCTGATCATTGTAGCGTCTTCCAGGCGGAAGTCTCGGCAATCCTGGACGCCGCGGCCTGGATAAGCAAACGTGTTATCGGAGAAGATATCGTTATTTTCAGCGATAGCCAAGCGGCCATCAAATCCCTTTGCTCATATACGTTAAACTCTGAACTGACGCTCAGCTGTCGTCGATCTCTTCAGGATATGTCCCAACAGAACCGCGTAAACCTCATATGGGTCCCGGGACATAGGGACATTGAGGGAAACTGTAAGGTAGACGAGCTTGCCAGGCAGGGCACGACCAAGCAGGTTCTTCAGGATAAAGAGCCCTTAGGTATGCCGTTTGCCACATGCAAACTAATACTGAAGGAGCACACACTCCGTCAAGCCAACGAAAGATGGCTGCAATCGCCAGGGTGCCGGATATCGAAATAAACCTGGCTAAAATGGGATCTTAAAAGGTCTAGACGCATTTATGCCCTAACTAGGAGGGAAATCTCCATATTGATAGGGGTATTAAGCGGTCACTGCCTCATTGGTAGGCATGCAGAAAGGCTAGGTGTGCCCTACCGATGATGCTGCAGGAGTTGCAAAGATGATGAGGAGGAGGAAACAGTGGAGCACCTCATCTGCAACTGCCTGGCTTTAAGCGGGGCGAGAACGCGCTTTTTGAGAGTTCCCTTCCTAGCCAGATCGCGTAACTGGACATAAACGACTTGATGGCCTTCATAAAGTCATCTAAGTGGTTCGAGGAGGAGTAACGGTGTCGGGTTACGAGTGTCAGTCCCGGGATTCTGCTATATGGAAAATCCCAACAACTCAGGGATTTTCCAAATGGCCGGGTCTCGGGACTGACTTTCCTTGTGTTGGTGGTATCACAACGGGCCTTTCAAAACTGGCCAAAGTGTGCCTCTGCGGCAGCCACTTGAACCCTAACCTAACTAAATAACACTATATCTGACACATGTCCTGCATGTGGTATGTCCCCCCATGACACTTTACATCTCTTTAACTGTTCAGGTGAACCTACTCTTCTAACCCCTCTGTCTCTCTGGTTCAACCCTTTTGAAGTTGCACGTTTCCTTGGACTCCCGTTAGAAGAACTTGATGAAGATTTTTTGTATGGGAAAAATGCGAAGCTGAGTATGAAAAAATTTTTTTTTTAATCAATGCGCTTTCAGAGCTCCTTCAGAGCCCAGCTCAAAAGTTCAAAATGAAAGACACTAAGGGCCGCTTTCATAAAAGTCTCCAAGTTACCGGAGTTTAATTGACGTATTTCGTTCGGTTAGCTGTCAAATTAATCACCGATTAGTCGTTATCGGCCCTAAGGGTTGAAACTCGCCTTATAATCGGTTGCAAATGGGTTGGCCACCACTGTATGCCACGTATGGCCCTTTCAGGGTTTTTCTCGAAAACTTTGATAAGCATAGACAAATTTTCTTTTGCTGTTTATTTGTAACGAAATTCCCCATCGACAATTAAAATTGTTAGTTTGGTAAAGTTGTCGAGCAAGAGCCACCTTTTCTCCATGCTTAGCATATAAATATATAATTTAGCTTATCTTCTATAACCCATTTGTGCTAAAGAAGTTATTTGAGGTCAAAGACGAGAAAAATAAAAAAACCTCAAATTTGGATTTCTCTCGACTTTTGTCCCCGAATAACTTTTTTGCCCCTGCGGGTTAGGGAGTTAGAATATGCCCGAGGTGGGCATACCGGTCGTAAGAGGCGACTAATATATACATAGGTAATGACGTGCCAACTCGATGGTTGATCTACGGACATGATGCCTCTCACCTCTCATTACCCATCTTCTCCTTCCTCCGGATGGAGGGATGACAATGGTCATACCAAATCGTTCCCGATACAGACGGGCAGTACTGCAAGGTAGTACCGGAGCGTACCGGGTTCATATCCGGCCAAGGACAAGGCCGTTGCCCTAACCTTACCGAATGAAACTGAATGAAAAAACTCAAGAAAAATTTGCGAACCTTTGAGGGGAGCAGGGTACGCCCTTGAAGAGATACATATGTCCAACTTTACCCGTTCAGGTGTGTAACATTACAATTAAGGAGTGATTAAACAAAAGGCCGTATTTCTATTTTTCTGAAATGTATTTTTTTAAAAAGTCCTCTGAAAAATGTTCAAAGGGTCAAATTGGATTGCACCAAAAAATAAACTAAACTAAAATAAAATAAAATTAGGTGTGTATATAAAAAAGATATTTTTTATCAGAAAATGCCATTTCTTCTCTGTGTATTTAGTAACATAGCTTAACAGTATTAAATTCTGTTAGCTAGTAAGAATCAAGTATTTAACGAAACTCAATATTTGAGTATTACAGAATAAAAGTACTCTACTCACGCAACTAAAAAACTAACTCATTAAAAAACTCACTCAAGCTAAACACTCAATCACACACACGTAATATTGAACATACTCTCTGCAAATGTTCAAATACTGGTCCCGCCCCTTTTACGTTACTTGACAAACTCAACGAAACAAATAAACTCAATCACTCAAATGTTGAGTGAGTTTTTAAGTATACAACTTTGAGTATTACATCTGGCTTGTTGTTGTATGTGTTGTTGGATTTGTATATGTTTTGTGTGTTTGTGCATTAATTGTAATTGTAAACTGGGTGTAGTGATGGAGTTGTTATTGTTTTTGGGGCAAATACGCCCAATACATTTTCCCACTGGTGGGGAGCTGTTTAGAAGTAACTTTGGAGCAAAAGTGATGGCGCTAATCTGAATGATTTTGCCATTTAAATATTTTACTACAACTCGGTACATTTTAAACAAAAGTTTTAGAAACTTTAGGCAAATAAACCTAAAAGCAAAACTTGGAAATTTAAATATCTGTTGCATTTTAGCACATTGTTTGTCCAACGAAACTATTTAACGTCATGATTGTCATCAAAAATAGTGATCTTAAACTATAAGTATTATTGGAATTGATATCAAAGAGGGGCCACATAACATAAAATAAAGTAAAAGTAAAATAAAATAAAACAAAATACAACAAAAACAAAAAACAAAAAAATAATAAATAATAAAAAAACATTGAATAACGTAAAATAAAGTGAATTAAAACAAATGAAAAAAAATAATAATTAAATAAAATAAAAAATAAAATAAACCAAAACTAAACAAAATAATATATCCTAAAGTAAAATAAAATAAAACAATAAAAATATGCAACAAAAAAAAAGTAGAAAAAAAAAATTAAGTAAAATAAAAAAAAAAATAAAATAAAATAAAAAAGCAACAAAAAATAACCAAAGTTAAGATAATAAAGAAAAAAATACATAAAAATTACATTATAAAAAAACAACAAAAAAAGAATAAAATAAAGGCAAATTAAATAAAAAAAAATTAAATTAAAATAAATAAATAAATGAAAATAAATATGTAACCATTCAACTCTCGATCAAAGTTTTAAACCCACCACTGAAGAAACTTTCATAGATTGTATATTTTATGCACTTTATTGGGTATATGATAAATTTCAAATCAAACCCAATATGCATTGAACCCGACCCCCTCAGAATTTGATGAAATTTTGCATTAGAAATTGCATTTTCGAAAAATTGTGGGCGTGGCAAGGTATCGACATACTTGAAAATATTCGAAAAAATGACGATAAAAGGTACTCTTAAAGTGTGATTACTACGAAATGGCTTTAGCGATTTTAAAGATATTCATACCATTAGAAAGGTATTGAATTAAGCTTTCAAAAAATACACTGTACAATTTTTTAGTACACTTAAAAAAAATGTTTTCCAAAATTTTGAAAAAACACTTCAAAGACCAAGCGATTTGGAAAAATAATTTTTTTTTTTTGAAAGGTCTATTTAATATATATAACATAAGAAGACATGCATGGATGAAGGGGGTATGTCGCATTCTCACTCAATTTCGCTTTTGGCATTGGTGAATAGTTTTTATTCATGTCTATATTTTTGTCTTATCAGAACTTGGCTATCGTGAAAATTGTAGAAGATAATTCATACATGAAGGGGGTATATACACAACTTTTCAATATGAATTGTGGAAGAAGGGGGTATGTTCCGTTTTTTTTTCATATAAAGTACTAAACATAAATTTATGCTTTTTGTTGCATATTATGCAACGTCTTTTGCATAATATCAGGCGTAAATTAATCAAACGATTTCATAAAATTTTATACCGTTAGAAAGGTGTTATAATCACTTTTTGAAAACATACACTGTAAAAATTCTATATCTAAATGACAGAATATGAGATAAGCTTAAAATAGTGTCGAATCCTCCCTTCTGGTATTAAATACTCGTCACATTTTTTTACACCTACTTTTTGGTCCTGACGCCCGAAAGAAATGAGAGAACAGTTAAAGGATAATGCAAACATGTTCTAAGAATGTACATAGTTTGTATGCATTTGAGCTTTTATGGATTGGAAAAGTAATTTTTTATAAAAAAACGAGTTTTTCCTTAACCTGTCAAAGCCTCCCATATCAACCCTACCTTTTAGTTGTTGTAAAAGAGACTGCATCAAAAATCCCACTAATTAATGTCCACTTCCAAATCACAGATATTAGTAATTCCAGTCACGTTTTGCAGTAAACTTGACTTACGCTAAAAGGGTGAAATTTCGCATCTCTTTTGCAGTTTAAGTATGTAGGTACTTCGTATTTTTTTACTAGCCAATCAACAGAAAATTAATCTTATTTATTCGATGTCAATTTAAGAGAAATTGAAGTGTTGAAATCGCATTGTTGGGGCGACCCTAAGAAGTTCGAAGGTTATTTAACTGGAAAAATGTTGTGATCAATTTGATCCTCAAAACAAAACAATTTTCCCTTTTTTGGTTTAGATTTTTTTTTGAGTTAAATTCGCTACAACTGAAACACGCAGCATCACTGACACCGCAATGCAACCCTATCGCTCAACCCCTGCACTCACGCAACCTCGTGTTGCCTTTGGCTCTCGCTTGATCCTTTGGTTATGAGGCGCATCTTAAGATGCTGTTGCAATTTCTAAAGGAAAAAATCACCCTTTTTGGTGTGCCAATATACCAACTACACGTTGACCCTTTTTTATTTAACTGCTTTAGAATGTTTTTATTTATTTATTTTTTTTATTTTTCTGTTTGTGATGATGATCTGTTTTTTTTTTTTTAGCTTTCTACGGAAGAGTTGTGAAGAACTTGACACTTTTGCCCGGAATTGTGTTAATTTCTTACAGTTTCCGGTATTTTATGAAAGATATTTGAGGTGTGTTTCCTGCTCCTTTCATTATTCTGTAGTTGGTATATTCTTGTTTTGACAACAATGTTGAACTGCTTAAAAAGGGTGAAGCTGAGTGGTCCAGCTTGATGCTGACATTTGCGCAGTTCTAATAAATGAGTTTTGACAATTTTAATGAACAAAATGTCGTTTATATGATGGACGTTTGACCGTTACAATTACAGGTTTTCTTCTTAATCAAATTATAAAGCATTTTCCTTACGTTAACGGATAAAAAGAGGTTTTGCGTAGCTTTGTGAGAAATTCGCTACTTATGGCTAATCGTGAGAAATTTGTCAAAAATTCTTAGTAAAGAAAGCGGGAAAATTTTGAGCAAAAGGTGGCTGAAAATATATGATGAAATCTCTTTCCGTCACACAAAGTACCTTACTGATTAGCCAGTTTTCGGTACATAAAAGTCGACTGTTTGTAAGTGAGTAAACATATTTATTTTTATGTCCATACTAGCTGTCAAATTGTATTGTATTTTTTATTACATTGTAAATATTTTCCGTTAAAAAATGTTTGAGTACATAAAAGCAATCTCCTTATTTATCCCTCCAAGACCTCCCTGGCACTTAGAACAAAACAAATTTGAAGTAAATCTTAATTTTTGTTACGAAAACTTCAAAGACCTTTCGATTGTGAACACGAAGAACATGCAAAAATATTTGCCAAAAAAATGGAAAAAAATTGAAAACTGACTTGAGTAGGTCAAAGGTGAACATGCTGCAAGCAAGAGACGACTGCTCAAGGGAAAATACGAAAAGTAAAAAAAAAAAATTCGTACGCTGCTTTGCTGCAATCATTAACACCTAAAATGTTAAAGCTACAATAACAAAAAATTAGATTAATGCAGAGGAAGCATAATGACAATTTGACAAATGCCATTCACATATCGTCCCGTTTCTGCCTTAACCGCGTAACTACACTTTTTGAGAAAACTCGTTTTTTTGTGAAAATGCCCTTAAGACATCGAAAAACCCGAATATAAAATCAGCTCGGTGAAATAGACAAGCCTTCATGGTTTTTGGTGCGATCAGGTACCTCGTATCCTCATTTTTAGTATGCTGAACTGAAGAATTTGCGTTGCTTTTCTTCGTTTTCTGATACTTGGTTAAGGCAGAAACGGGAAGATTTATATGTAGGTACGTGTTGCAAACATTTTTAGGATGCAACAATTTTCCATGCCACCGATACCTATTTTGTTATTTTAGTCCCCTGCCAATACATAGAGCACGCCAATATGTGCGAATATGCAAAATTCACAATAACAACTTCGTGCAATCGAGGGATGATTTTTACAAATTTTTTGCTTAGTCTCGAAACTTCCTCCTATTTTCAGACTTGTGCAATATCCTGGTCACGTTACGCTTCACACATCCCATTTTCAGTGCTCGATTTTTGCTAGTACTTGCTATTAAAAATTTCGAATTTTTAAGCAATTGATTTCTCCGACTTTTTTTTCTTGTTTTTGTAGTCATGGTTTATTCTGCAAATTGTTTTTGTACTTATTGCAATGATAATGCAGAAATATGTGAACGTTGTTGTTTTTGTATGTATTTATCTATGTATCAGTTTTAGGGTAAATTTTGATGATTTGTTGTTTTTATTGTCATGTTTTTTGGGTTGATTTTTGGTGCTGAAGAACATAGTAAAACCAATCATGACCAGTCGACCGGTCCTTCCTCCCCTTGTTAATTGTTAAAATTATCTGTTACTGTGACTAATTCAATTTTTATGACTTTTACCGATTTCGTTACTCTACTTTTGATAGAAGAAACGGCTTTTTCAGTTATGTAAAAATCCAATAGACAACAGAAAATATATCATTAAGTTTAAGTTTTTTGAAATGTTAGTTCTTCATTTTTATTTCAGCATTTTTTTTTTTGTTTTTGTTTTAAGACCAAGTTTTTCTCCCATAAGCGGGAGTTCTGTCCATGTTTGGGAACACATTGAAGAGAAGAGGCAAAGGTTACATAAACTCGTTAGGTTTCCTCCACACAGAGCCAAAAGTACCTAATATAATAGAACAAAAATGATAAGATATCTGTATACACGGTTAAAAAAATGAGCCTAAATTTTAAACCCATCTAAAGTTTGAGCAATTTTTTAAACTTTTTTGGAATATTTTAAACCTTTCAATTTATTTTGGTTTCGATTTAGGGCCTCATTATGTATGGCGAACGATAGCTCAGACGAACGATTCGTCTGCTTGCAATATCGCGTAGCCATCGCATTATCAACCATTTTCATTCGCTCCATAGATTTTTTAAAATATTTTCGACTTTTCTTTGACATAAAAAACAAAAATGAAAGAAAATGTGATTTTGGAAGCAGACGAATCGTTCGTCTGAGCTATCATTCGTCATGCATAATGAGACCCTTAAAATCTAAACGAAAAAGCAGTCTTTTTTTTTTTTTTTTTGGTTGTTTGAAAGTCATTGATTTTTGCCCACAAAACTGTATGTGCGGCATAGCTCAGCGGTAGAGCAGTCGGCTGTGACTCCTGAGCGGTTTCGTTCGAATCCTGCCAAGTTACACATTTTTTTAATTTGATTTTATTCTTAAAACTTTTCGGTTTAAAATTAAAACTTCTATCCCCTTACTCATAAAAAATATAAAAGGTTTATTAAGCTCTTATTATTTAAAATTTGTGTGAAAATGTCATTTTAAAAAGCTTTATAAACCAATTTTATTTTTTATGAATATGGGGGCTAGAATTTAATTATTGTTATTATTAAAGATATGCTTACATAATATGTCGGTAGAGACAAGTTAAACTTGGTATAGCAAAAATCAAATCCCAAAGATGAAGAAAACTCATTTAATTGAGAAAGTGTCCTTCTGAAAGGAGCGTTCATTGCATAAACAGTTCTAGCAATACCAACAAAAAAACATCTCGTTACTGCGAAGAGTACGAACGGGTACATTAAAACGAATTTTCGCGAGAAGGTATGAGCAATCAATTCACCCGGTAATGATATCATAGACAACGCACATCGATAGTAGAGAACACCTCGACTCTAACGACGTGAGATTTATGAGCAAACATCGGGAAGGGTAGGTCGGGAGCGGCTCTACAAAATTCATACCCCGTAAAGCAAAACGCACAAAAGCTCTCTGGACAAACTTCAGTCTATTCATATAGACACCATGATAAATACCACATGTTCCAATCTTGATAAATACCACATGTTCCAATCTTGATAAATACCACATGTTCCAATCTTGACCGCACTAAAGATGAGTACAATAGCTTCAGAGAATAAGGGTCAGAAAACGATGTACAATTACGCCGAATAAAAGCAAGCATAAGCTTTGGAAACAATGAAAGTAATGTGGGTAGCAAAACTCAGCTTAGGGTCGAAATAAACACCCAAGTCCTTCAATTCATTTACCTCATTTAGCGCACATTCGAAAAACAATACGAAAAGAGAGCAATACGTGGAACTCTAGTGTAAGAGATATAGTAGCATTTAGCAATGTTAAGAAATAAGCGATTACGTTCACACCATTGGAATACGTTGTCAAGCTCGCTTTGTAAAATAAGAGAACCTTCTATGCATTTGATTTCATAATAAATTTTCAAATCATCCGCATATAGAGGAAAATTGCATTTAGAGAAGCATGATGAAATATCATTAATAAAAAGAATAAACAGTAAAGGTCTGAGGACACTGCTCTGGGGAACCCCAGACGAAGCTAAAAAATAAAAAGAGGTCAACCATCAATACGAACGACGCTAGTATACCTTGTACCAATTTCATCGTTCTACCGTAATCAGTTTAAAAGTTATGACCCGTGAAATTTTGAAATATACCTCCCTGAAAAGTGGGCGGTGCCACGCCTACTTTTGAACAATTATCAAAAAATGATAATATAATGACTAGGGGATTCATCGTAAAAAACTATATCATTTTAGACATTTCCGTTACCGAATTATGTCAATTTAGGTTATTTTCAAAATTTTCGATATCGAAAGTGGGCACGGTTGGAGGGCGATTTTATCCAATGTTATCAGGTATACTCCCAACGATATTAGTTGTGCTCTGTGGGTGGTGCCACGCCCACTTTAAACAATTTATGGAACAATCATAAGAGAATGACCAGGGGGATTTAGCCATTTCAGTTACCGAGATATGTCAATTTACATACAGTGTACGACAATACTAAAGCACATAAAGTCACTCAGCTAAATTTGGTTGAAAAAAGTTTCTATGTGCAAGTCTTAAGTTTTGCATTTATATTTATTGATGAAGGGCATATATTAGTTATTAGAAATATGAAACAAAAAACCCAGTTTCATGGTCCATTAAAATAAATTAATTATACTTTTCAGGTTAACTAAAAATATTGTGCGACAAAACTAAAGCACAAATTAAAATAGGTCCGGTTTTTTTCTTAAATGTCTGCACAAAAATGTAAAATTGAGGTTAACGTGATCAACGAGACTCCCGCCGATCTTTTTCAAGCAATTTTTAAAATTGGTTCCATTGTTTCATACAGCCGTTAAATTAAGTTCTATGATTTAAAAAAATTGGCCAAAATCATTGTTTCGTGGCACTTTTGCCAAATTTTTTTTTTTTAATTCGTTAAAAATAAACATTTTTATTAAACAACTTGTCCTCTAAGCACTTTACAGATAGGTAAGGGCCACCAAAAACACCGAAAGCAAGGATATGGACATCGTTCGGACTGTGAAAACATTACACAGTGTTGATATTTAATTTCCTTAATGAACTTTTTTTCCAACCTAAGAACTTTCATATATGGAACTATATATCTATCTCGATTATTTTGTGCCGTTACGTAGTACCGTTATGTTGACAAAATTATAATACCCTTGTACTAGTACTAGTACGAAACGAAAAATAGATAACCAGAAGCATATTTCGAGCATTTCTAATTGCAAACAAATTTGAAAATTTACACATTGAAAAATTACACTAATGAAGTATAACTGATCGTTAAACCAACTGCCAATCGTGCTTGAAAGAGCTGAGGGAACACTGCAGTCATCAAATCAAAAGAAGAAAACATCAAGATCCCTTTGTGATTATCACACTTTCATAAAATCACAACTTATGACCACTACTCGCTAAAGGCGCGTCACAAGGATATCCTACCAATTCGCTCTAAATAAATGGCAAACGAATTGAATTGAACAGGCTGTGGTAATGAAGAAAATATGACAGGCTGCCTGCCACTCTCTTCAATCTTCATTGTTGCAGTATTTTGATACGCGTCATAAAAACTAGCTCAGAACATCGATGGAACACAGAACACAGGATGCATGAGACACTTAACAAAAATCAACAGACATCTCAAGAACTCAATGTTAATTGCATAAGTTTTAATGCTGCAAGTTGTTTTGCACGCCTGCCACATTGATATGTTACATGCAACAAATGCCAATGAAATGCGACTTTGCACTAAAATTGATTAAGAAAAAAATTAAATGAAATAGGACATCTGCTGCTGGTCATGTAGCCTCAATACGTACCACATACATACATACTTACTACATACACACAAAAACCTACCAGAACAGAAGGACATAGTACGTAGACACGGTCACGCATCATAACAATCATTTTGCGATTTCATTCTGATGATTTGAAACAGATTTTCATTTGAATCTTGAGTATTAATCTTGAATAACCGCACAAACCCTAGAAGCGCACCTGGACAGTTCGTTGTGTCTTGGCGGCATTTCGCTTGGCTATAGGCACCCTTTTTTAATTTGTTGCATGCTACCGTTACGTTGTGAAAAAATTACCAGTATTGACCTTTGATGACCCGAGATACTTTTTTCTTGTTTTCGTCATATTTTTTCTTGAGTTTTTTAAGCAATTTGCATAGCTCTGTGTATTTATTTGGGTATGAAAAGGCATACATATGTACGTTGTTCATTAGCACTCACTTCTACGTCGTCTTAGATTCTAGTGACATCCAAGGACTGAAAACGAAACCGTAACCATTACCGATTAAAACCGATTCATTTTTCAAAACCGTTATTTTGATCTGAAAAAGAAGGAAACCGAAACCGTTTCAAAAGCCGGCGATATTAAGTTTTGATTGAGAGTAAAATTTGAGAAAATGGAGGATGCAACGGAAATTATGCAACGGAAATAGAAAATATCACCTAACCGCAAATTATCTATACTTTCGCATATCTCGGGAACTTCTTGACCGATTTGTCTAAAATTTGGCATATAGATATTTTGATTCATTCTAAGATTATATATTAGGGTGTTACCACTTAGCGCGGTTTACAGGGTTGCCATCTACCAATTATTTTTTTTTTATATAGAGCTAGATATGCCAAAATGGGTATCAAATGAAAGGGTTTTTCACTGTATTCCAAATATGACTAATTCGCGCAGAGTTGCCACCTACCCAGCAAACATTTAGGTCAGAGAATGATTAGAAGACAATTCCAATTGTAATGATCTTCTTTAGGGTAGGAGGTTAGAAAACGATTTGAGAAACTGTCGTGACCTATAGCAATCTCGACAAAAAGGGGACTTAGTTCTTGATATCGAGAAAAGGGTTAGATTTCTAATCGAATTCTAATATATTTCTCTAATGTGATTCAAATATGCTCGAATTTACGTTAGTTCTCTAATGGTTCTCGAAACGATTTCTAGTATAATTTTCTAATAGTTTCCTCGACTCGAGAACTACACTAGTTTCTAATGTACAAAAAAAAAAATTTCTCTAACGTTAGATTCTGTGTTTGCTGGGTAGCCGCAATTTATTTCTTTTTTCGTATATCTCGGGAACTGCTTGACCGATTTGGATACAATTTGGCATATAGACAACTTGATTCATTCTTAGATTATACATATACTTGGGTGCTGCCACTAAGGGCGGATTACAGGGTTGCCACCTATCCCAATGTTTTTTTAAATACAAAGCTAGATATGCCAATTGGGGAATCAAATGAAAGGTATTTTCGGCCGTATTCCAAATATGAAAATTTCATGCAGGGTTGCCACTTAAAGTCGCCACCTAACCGCAATTTATTTATTTTTTCATATATGTCGGTAACTGCTCCACCGATTTGGAAGAAATTTGGCATATAGACAACTTGATTAGTTTTTAGATTACATACATGGGTGCTGCCAATTTGGGCGGTTTACAGGATTGCCACCTATCCCAACTTTTTTAAATATAGAGCTAGACATGCCAATATAGGTATCAAATGAAAGGTATTTTCGGCCGTATTCCAAATATGACAGTTTCACGCAGGGTTGCCACTAAGGGTTGCCACCTATTCGCAATTTATTTATTTTTTTCGTATATCTCGGGAACTGACAATTTTATGCAGGCTTGCCACCTAACCGATTTTTTTTTTTCGTATGTATATCTCGGGAACTGCTTTTCCAATTTGGATAAAATTTGGCATATAGACAATTTAATTAATTCTAAGATTACATGGGGGTTACCGCTTAGGGCGTTTAACAGGGTTGCCACCCATCCTAGATATGCCAATATGGATATCAAATGAAAGGTATTTCAACCATAAAAAATCCGTACGCGCAGCCATTCAATTTTTTTTATAAATTGCATTCCATAAGTAAAGAAAACGTATATTTTATAGCATACTTTTAGGAGAGTGCTCCTGCATTTACATTTTCCATCATTGCTCCTCGTTTTTTTTCTTTCTTTTTTTTTAACAAATCCTGCCTTCATTTACCGAAGTTCTATTTTTAAACATTTTTAAAACAGTTCAGCTCACACTAATTTCAATATTTTGACATCGATATAAATTGTTTAATTCCGCTTGAGAAGGTGTACCTTTATAGCTGACGCACCCTAATATCTATAATAAAAAAAATACCCACAGAATGTTAGATAACCGTTATATTTTCTAATCGTAACACCGTTCAGAGTTGACACTCGAACCGACATCAGCTTAAGTCGCGCTAAATAGTGATTGACATTTTTATTTCTATTAACTATTTCACTTTTTTTCAATCAAAAGTCTTTGTTCTCAACTTGGTAGAAAATGTTTCTTAATTGTTTAACAAACTAGGAAATCAACAATTATGATTTACCTCTGCAACGAGGGTTGAGTTCTGCGGAAGCTGGAAATATTTTTTATTTTTTTGTGTATTTGATGGCAGCAGTTTTGTTGTTGGTCAAGTTATTTGAGGTAAAATGTTGTGATGCAACAAAAACTGCTTTCTTTGACATTTGACCATTCGGCTGAGTCAAAGGGTAAAAGGGGTGAAATGACGAGATGCTGTGTTTGGCATGTACCAAAAGAAATGAGGCTGATAAGTTAAAGGGTTAAAATGATTGTCACCTGAACTTTGGGTTATTAAAAATTACAAGCTTTTGTTGTCAATAAACACACAATATTTTACAGTTTTTTTTAGGGATTTAGGGGAAAATGTGTTAATGGATTAAATTATTATAATTTTTTTTTTAATTTTGATGTGGAAATCCAAAGCTTGTGATCTTTGGGCTGATTTGAAGATTTACAAATAGCTGCATGTGAATATATACAAAGTGCATTAATAGTTCAAGCTGCTGCATGAGTTGTAGTTGGGGCCATTCCGTATCAATATGGCTAACGATGGAGTTGGGACTGTTTCTTTTATTTTCTTAAAAAAAAGATGATATATTTTAAGATAAAATAAATAACGACTTTTATTAATTTATTATTATTTCAATCGTTCCAGATAAAAAACAATTCACGCCAATAAGATGTAACCGATTTCACACCTCTGGTATGAGCCCATTTATTCCTCCACATCTGTTACTTTATGTTGAACAAAATACCTTCTAGATCATGATGTCAGCCATAAAAGAAATTTCATGCGCCACTGCCAACACCCATCTATCACACCTTAACAGAAATCATTGCCCGAGAAACAAAAACTATTGTAATCGCCCACAATGCAATTTGAGGCATTTAACAGCCACAAAATGAGCGTGAAATTGCTTTCGGAAGTTCAGATGCTAACCAAACTAGTATTGACAATGCAACAAATACAAGTCGCCCACGTAAAAACAATTGCCAACAAATGAGCAGAAAAAACATGCGACAATGTGTTAATAAATTTACAAAATTAGACCAAAAAAGTAGATGACCAAAAAATTTGACGCCTCAATTTCTAACAACTTATTCAAGCACACAAAGATGCAACGAAATAGTTTTTGAATGACCGTCGCAAAGGAGGAAAGGAAGTAGAAGCGGCACCAACAGCAGGTGACAAGCTGTGAGCGGAACAAAAGCTGGCGGCTGACCAAAAAGGAAAGGATATACGCCCATTATTACACACCTATCGGCACACGACACGTCCACCAGAAGAAATGAAAACCATTACCAACAACCACAAACAATAACAAAAATTGTCTGGAAGACACAAGAAAGGTTAAAATGTCCATAAATATGGTCAATGGCAGTTGTGTCTACATAACTAACAAAACTAAAACTGAAAGTGAGAGCGCATAAGAATATGGTCAATGCGATATTCGAGTCCTTTCGGCAGCACACAAATCACCTTATTGAAATTATTTGTATTAAGGTGGCGAAAAAGACGAACTAAAACATAAAGGCAAAACTACACCAAACTGCCGAAATACAAAAACAAAAAAAAATACAATTAACACATTACACACTTCGTAGGTGGTGCTGCTGACCATTCATTGTACAGGGCAATTTTAGTACAACAAAGGAATCTACATACAAACTGATAGGCTGACCTAAGGCTGTGACCAGTAGCAGCCGACATTGTAAGTCAAAACTGCCTCTCACACACCCTCAGTATTTGGTTTAAGGTACATCCGCTTAAGGAAGTTGTGGTCAGGATATCGATACTCTGCTCACATTCATGTTTGTATTCTATTCTTAATATGCGCCAATATGTATGCTTGACTTCAAAAGGCTAAAATGGATATAAATTTCCGGAAAATGTCTAAACCGATTTAAGAATGGCGCAAGCTACAGAGTTTGCGAGTCAAGGTTGTAAGTAAGCAGGTGTGAGTTGTAGTTTTCATTGAAGGTTTTTTATGAACATCTCGAACATGCAGTCGTGTGCCACAGTTTTGGCCATATGTCATCAGTGGCTTTTGCGGTTTTGGTATTGATTTATCAGGCAGGTGATTGTGTGCCACATGCCAGAGACTTCGAATAGTGGGTATTAACTGTTAGCTTGGCGTACATTTTTTTGTCATAGACTTAAGGATATTTGGCTTTTAGAAATCTTCCCCCATTTCTCGGACCAGAGAAGGCAAAGCTTACGGTTTGACGATTACCATATTAGGATCATAAAAATGTTAGATAGAACGCTTCTTCCTTCACTCAAAGACTTCGAATAGTAGGGACCTATTGGGGTTTGGTGCTTCAAACCACCCTATTGGCTCTCAGTTCTAATAGATAAAGCGGGAAAACTACTCCAAATCCTATGTAAAGTGAATTCAAAAGAAGTGTTTTTTGAAGCGTTCGGACGCGAAATAAACTTTGTAGTAAAAAAAAACATACATACCTTTTAAATTTCATTCAAATTTTTTCCCCAAATCACGGTTTTTGATGCTCTTTCCGGTCGCAAAATTGTTTTCCCAAGTTAGAAGGATTCCCGAATTTATGTGTATCAAATACAGGAACGTCGGAACGAAAAAAAAAATTTCTCAAAATAAATGTATGGAAAACTTCAAGTAAGTATTCCAAATTTAAATAAGATCGGTCTATCCGGTTAGGAAAAAACTTGACCCAGCCCCACATACAAAAATTTGTTGGGTGTTATCTCCTTAAAAGTTGGTAATTGATAAGAAAACTTTGCTAGTAATGAGCTCCTTAACTTAACTCTCGCAGTCAATTACTAACTAATTACAAAACAAAAATAAAAATTTGTTAGTTTTTAGAATCACGCTAATGTATGTCATTGTGGTGTTTAGAATGTGCAAGTAATGTAAATTTCTGCTTAAATATATAAATTACAAAAAAATATGTGCTCAATATTTTTTTGTTGCGAAAAAGTTTATGTCTTTATGGCTCAAAGCGTTAGAACAACGCAATTCCAATGCAGTCCGGTAGGTTCGATGCCTGCCAGACCGGATAAAAATACTACGTCTAAATGCTTGGTCGAATGGAAACTAGTCAGTGAATTACCATTCCGCTGTATAAAATTTTGCATTCAATTCTTTCTAATACCTATAATTATACTTTTTTTGTTTCGCAGAATTTTAGGGAAACCATATATCACCTCAAATATAAGGTACGTTTTAGGACCGTCCGAACGGCAGATTGAGGGGCAATGTGGCATCTCTAGAAAAAATTGTTTATTGCTTTGGATAGATGAGTACAAAGGCTAGGTACATATGACAAAAAAATTATTCTGATCCAAAGCCTACTATGGGTTTTATGCTTAAAATAGTGTGACAGCATGGAACGTCCGTAACGCTGGAAATATTAATATTTCCTAATCAGCAAAAAATACCTCTGGTATTCGTATTTAATCATAAAAATATCAAATAAAAGCTTTCCGAGCACTAAAGAGTAATATCAATTTGCTTGTAACATGATATTTATCTATTTTAAAATGCTTATTTCAATGAAAATTGATAAATATCTGCGCCCATTGACCAAATGTTAACCCATTATGTAGGGATCGTCATACGCAAATTTCAGCTATCTTACTCTCAAGTATCTGCTCATTGATATCAATGATCAATGGCACGCGACTCTGCACAGCATAACGTTCTACAAACCCTTGCAGCATCCTTTAAACAAAAAAAACAAAAAATGAATAACAATGTATCTCGTTCCTCTACTTTTTTGTTTTCTATTTTTACTTTTTAGAAGATGAAATTTGATTTTGATTACATTATTAGCCACAACTTTTTGACATTGCAATGCCACACGATTTGTATCTAAATAAATATACATACAAACATACATCTGTACGAGTATATGTATATTGGGTTCATCTCGCTGCTGGATGATTGTAATCTGAGCTGACTTGTGTCCTACCTCCGAGCATAAAATGTCAACAGTGAGATGTGGAAAAGATATTTAATGCGATACAATAACAAGAACAGCAACAAAAATAGTAGCAATTGGTAACAAATGTGTAACACTTACTAACACCCCTTTGAGGATGCTGCCAAATGCCACCCTGAAATGCGCAGATTTGTACTGGCGTAGGCCGCAGAACTTAACAATGTGGCCTCATTTGCGACAAATGGATTTGATGTACTGCGGCAACTGAGCTTAGTTAAAGGGGTAATTAAAAATGTTTTTGGCGGTCATAAAAAACAGCCGGGCCAACGATTAATTGGATCACGGAAGGAGATTTTGGTATTAAGAAGTTGAAGATACATTCATATACGAAACGCAGGAAGCCAAGTGGTTTAGCAAAAAAAGTCATACACATGTAGCTGAAGACAATCTTAAAAAATTGCTTTCCGGATTTGATTTCAACAAAATACGTTAACAAATACCAATTAAGAAGACAAACAACTCCAATCGCGCGGTTTCCAGCTGCTGTATGAAATTTCTCGAAGGTTCACATATGCGTTTCACTCTGCCGTTAAGACAGCCAAACGGCGATTTATATTTTCTAAAAACTCGTCCTCAAAATATATTACTCTACTCTATTTTAAATAAAATTTTGTCAGAGGTCAAAGGTGAAATTAGGAGTTGTGTCTAAAATTAAAGCTGAAAAAACATAAATTTGAATATCCAGTTCTTGTTTTTTACCAAGAAATCCTTTTCTCATACTAAAATAGCTTGAGAATTTTTCGGACACTTTGACCTCTGACCCGGCCAATAGGAAACCGTTTCGCTGTAGTAGCGTTAAACTGCTTTTTCTACCCCAAAACGAAACACAAGCAAACTCAAGCGCATTACCCTTACACTTACACGTGAATATTTGAGCGTGATATGTGCAGCAAAGGCAGTAAGGACATACATACATAGAAGCTTTGGATTTATTTTCTTGGCCATTTTTTAATGTTCTTTCAGTAGATACATATGTATAAAGTACAAGTAAATACATAGCAATTTTGATTTGCAAGGCTGTAAACCTTTTGAGCCAAGTAGCTTTAAAAACCGTTGGAAATTAATACAAAATTCTATCGCGCATGTTTTACTGATCTTTTTTTTTTCTTTATTACCGTTATGTCAAAGTCGTAAAATCACTATTCTTACTGTACCTAGATTGTTTGAGTGGTTATATTAGCTAAGCGCCTTTCACAAATTTTTGTACCTTGGACGGTGTCAATGTTAAAACAAATGGTGCATCGGCCAGGTGCGCATGTTGGGCACTATATATTAGGGGGGAGTAGTGACTCCAATATATGAGACCATTTTCACTAATAAATTATATATTTTACCAAGCACGTATTAAATTTTATTACATTTTTTTTATATATTTATTTTGATGTGCATCGATATTTTTTTATTTTAGATTATTTTATTTTATTCTAATTAATTTAGCTTTTTTTAATTTTACTTTTTTATTTAATTTCATTTTATTTTATTCTATTTATTTTGTTCTTCTGCATGTTATTATATTTTATTTTATTTTTTTTTTTATTTTATTTCATTTTGTTTTATTTTATTTTTTTTTTATTTATTTTTATTTAATTTTTTATTTTATTTTATGTTTTATTTATTTTTTAAATTTTATTTTATTTAATTTTTTAGTTTTTTTATTTTGTCTTTATTCTATTTTGTTTTGTTTTATTCTACTTAATTTAATTTTTTTTATTTTTTTTTTTCAACTCTTTTATTTTTTATTTTAACCTTTTTTATTTTTTTTTTGTTTTTCTATTTAATTTAATTTCGTAATTATAGGTATTAGAAAGAATTGAATGCAAAATTTTATACAGCGGAATGGTAATTCACTGACTAGTTTCCATGCAACCAAGCATTTAGACGTGTTGTTTTATCCGGTCTGGCTGACATCGAACCTACCAGACTGCATTGGCATTGCGTTGTCTTAACGCTTTGAGCCATGTGCCCTGCATGCAATCTTGCATTTATATTCTTTCTAATATTTGCCATGTGTTTTTCTTACTTTATAGACTTCTTGTACACCCTATGATTCAAGGTGATAGCAGAAAGCAAGTAAATTTGTATATGGCGCGGTTTTTGAAGCTATTTCCTTCCTTCCATATGAACCACGGGTGTATATTTCCGGGTGTACATATTTCCCCATGTACAAGAACCAAAAAACCCGGTCAAGCTGGGTGGTGGCCTAAGGTGTTAGACCTTCTAGCATACAAGTCACTACAGTGTTGTGAGTTCGACTCTCACAATGCCGGGAAGAAAAGTCCATGATGAGATGTAATTCCAGTATCATCGAGACATATGTCGGCTTGTCTGGTTCCTGCAGCGCATGGGTAAATTTTTCTCAAAAAACACATTTTCATACAATCCCGCAAATTGCTTCACAATACCGTCGGTATTTACAGCAATAGGCCACAAGTCAAAAAGCAACAAAGAGTTTATTTTATTTTATTTTGTTCTATTTTATTTTATTTTTATTTATTTTATTTAATTCTACTTAATTTATTGTTTTTTATTTTTTTAAACTGTTTTATTTTTTTTTAACCTTTTTTAATTTTTTTGTTTTTCTATTTAATTTACTTTAGTTTAATTTAATTTAACTTAATTTTATTTTATTTTATTTTATTTTATTTTATTTTTTTTGTTTATTTTTTTTTTTTGTTTATTTTATTTTATTTTATTTTAGTTTATTTTGTTTTATTTTATTTTATTTTTTTTATTTTTTTTTATTTTATTTTATTTTATTTTATTTTATTTTATTTTATTTTATTTTATTTTATTTTATTTTATTTTATTTTATTTTATTTTATTTTATTTTATTTTATTTTATTTTATTTTATTTTATTTTATTTTATTTTATTTTATTTTATTTTATTTTATTTTATTTTATTTTATTTTATTTTATTTTATTTTATTTTAATTTATTTTATTTTATTTAATTTTGTTTAATTTAATTTTATGAAAATGTGTTTTTTGAGAAAAATTTACCTACGCGCTGCAGGAACCAGACAAGCCGACATATGTTTCGATGATACTGGAGTTACATCTCTTCAAGGACTTTTCTTCCCGGCATTGTGAGAGTCGAACTCACAACACTGTAGTGACTTGTATGCTAGAAGGTCTAGCACCTTAGGCCACTACCCATCTTGAAGGTAAACCCTTCTCAGTGTCCATTTATGCATATATTTATAGTTCCATATAGAACATTTCTTTAATTTCAATGCTAACTTATATGAAAGATTTGCGAATTTTTAGGACTTGGTGTGAAACCTATGAAAGAATTTTCATACTTAATTAAGCACGAATATTTTTCCATTTATAACATTAAACTCTTTGTTGCTTTTTTGACTTGTAGTCTATTGCTGTAAATACCGACGGTATTTACAAGCAATTTTCGGGATTGTATGAAAATGTGTTTTTGGAGAAAAATTTACCTACGCGCTGCAGGAACCAGACAAGCCGACATATGTTTCGATGATACTGGAATTACATCTCTTGTTGTTGTTGTTGTTGTTAACAACAAAACACTCCCCGAAGGTTTTGGGGAGTGATGCCGAAGTTGACAGTCCTTGGCCGGATATGACCCCGGTACGCTGCGGTGCTCCCTTGCGGTACTGCCCGACTGTTGTAGCGATTTGGTATGACCAGTGGAACCTTCTAGGTCATGGCATCCCTCCATCCATGAGGAAGGAGAAGATGGGTAATGAGAGGTGAGAGGCATCATATCCGTAGATCAACCATCGAGTTAGCACGTCAATTACCTATGTGCATATTAGTCGCCTCTTACGACCGGTATGCCTACCTCGGGCATATTCTAAACCCCTAACCCGCATCTCTTCATGGACTTTTCTTCCCGGCATTGTGAGAGTCGAACTCACAACACTGTAGTGACTTGTATGCTAGAAGGTCTAACACCTTATTTTATTTTATTTTAGTTTAATTAATTTAATTTTATTTTATTTTATTTTTAATTTATTTTGTTTAATTTTATTTTATTTTAGTTTATTTCATTTTTATTTTTTTTAATTTTTTTTAATTTTTTTATTTTTTTTAAATTTATTTTATTATTTCTTTTTCTCAAATTTATTCGACCCCATCTAATGTTTATTCAGCCTCACCTGGATATTTGAAGAGAAATAAACTTAAAGAAGGCGACAAACTTTAAACGCCGAATTAGACAATCGTAAAACAAATAAACATGAAAATCACTAAACATTAGCTAAGGGTTAGAGGTCTCCTTCGCTTTTTCTGAACAAAAAGTTATCTCTCAATTAAGACGTAAGTAATACAGCCAATAATTTAACTACATTTACAGCTAGAATTTATGTATATTTGTTTGTAACCCCTTCCTCGGAATGAACATCTTTTATTTATATATTTTATTCTTTTTTACTTTAATTTAATAGACAAAACAATTTTAACACTAATTAGTTACCCGAGGTCTGTATGATTCATTGAGAATGCTTAGAAATAAATTTGAGTCTAAATAAGCGGATTTTTTCCGACGCGCACCAGTATTTGCCACAACAACAAGTTCAAGAGGTCAGCGCATCACTTAGGACTCATTTTGAAAGAGAACACAAATACGTATATCAAAATACTCTTCGCGAATCAACACCGCCAATAACAACCAAAAGCAGAAGTGAAACAGAGCTCTAACTGCTGGCTCTAACTGAAGCCTCATAATCAAAAACTTTTATGAATGAATTTTGAGTGCGACTTGTGAGGTCAGCACATGACCACGCCAAGCAGTGGATGGCGTAGATCAGCAGACAATAAAAGCAAAACGAATCATTATGAATGAAGCTGCGGTGGTCAACGCTCTGGATAGCAACGAAATTTAACCCCTTTTCTTACTTCCTTTTATTATATATCTTATTCCAACATTTAATTTTTAGCGCTTCAGTTTTTTTCACTGAGGGATTGTATGCAAGTGGTTTGTTGTTGCCTTAGTTTAGCATTTACAATTTGTTGCGATCACATTTACTGGTTTTTGCGTATAATTACGTGTTTGTCTATGTACATATGTTAAATGTCAATTCATTAGTCGGTAAATTATGGCGGCTCATTTTGAGTTGTTTAAATAAAATCATTACATTTTTATTTGCAAAAAAAAACATCTGCAATTTTGATCTGCCGACGATGAGTAAACGTCATAAATGAGCGGTGTGTTTGACGTCGTTGACAAGAGTCTCACCGATCACGTCTAGTGGGTGGTCCAGTCATAGCTTTAGTAGTTTGCCGAACGATCGCAGCGTTGTTAAGCACACATCGGGGAGCGTATCAGGCAAGTGTTGATCTTTGTTGCACTAAGTAGGGAAATCGATTTTTTTTTCTCAACATCTCGAATATTTTGTGATCGCCTGCGGTGCGTTTAATCATTTGCTTTTCACACAATCGCTCATTCATTCTTTTAATGATTTCCGATCAATGGACTACAATTGTGGATATGATAATTAGCGAATTGAATTTCAATTAATTAAGAAATAATTGATGAAATTACCAGCATGAATGATTATGTTAAGTTGTCTGGATTAGTGTTTTATTGATGATTATGACATACTGACAACAATAATGGAATTATCAAACTCAACAGCTCTTAATGACAGCTGCGGATGACTGTAGGTATTTTTATTAAATTTCCAAATGGGATTACAAGAATCGTATTACTTTAAACGAGCTAATCTTCTATACATATTAGGGTGATTCAAAAAAAATGTCGACTTGGTCTTACCCCCTAAAAAGTTAGGTATTGATTAGAAAATAAGCCTTGCAAAAAATTAGCGCTCTAACTTAACCCTTAGGGGTGGCTATTTTTTCGCCCTTTCCCATACATTTTGTATGGGAAAAAAATGGCATTTTTTTCAAAGTGAATTTTCTTTTAATTTTTTAAACTTTTTTGAAAATATTTTTACATACTCTTAAAGTTGAAGCTTTGAAGCTTCCAAAATGGCAAGCCATATGCGATTATCTTAACTATTAAGATAATTACAGCCAATATGGATATCAAATGAAAGTAATTTTCGACTATGTTCCAAATATGGTAATTTCAAGTAGGATTGAAGCCTAGGGTTGCCACCTAACCGTTTTTTTTTATTCTTTCTTATCTCGACCACTATTTCGGTTGCCTATTGACCCATTTGGATGAAATTTTATGACAGGTTAGTATGCCTCATTCTAATTTTTTCCACCTGGGTGTTGCCACTTGCGGTGTGTTACGCGGTTGCCACCTATATGGTTTTTTAAAAATCTCTTTTGAAAAGCTTGTACTGTTGGTAGGTAAGATTTGGTGACAACTTCGAGGAATACCGAGCAAGCTCGGTCACCCAGGCACTAAGTATATATACGAATAAATATAAGTTTAAGTTTAAGTAAACAAGTACAAGATTTTTTATTAAGACTCGAACTTACTTCACTTTATCTCCTTCTCACCAATTATACTTAAGTACAAGTTGACGCACCCAAGTATTACACAGTTTACTTCAAAAACTCATGAAAGGTATATAAATTCATGGAATGTACCACAAATACCATCATAAATCATTCATATCCTCCTTGAAAACTGGGCAACCGGAAAATCATTCTTTAAGCAAGCAGAACAACTAATAAAACCGACAAAACATGAGTGTTTACGGTTCTGCCTATGAGAACTCAATATCGAATTTAGTAAAAATCACAAATTAGTCTTTCAAGTGTGAGAAAAAATTTTGAGTATCACATACAGATGTACGTAAATAGTCGCTACGGTGAATATCTAAAAATAAAGTGAATGAACTAACAAAATTGTGTAAACACGAAACGCGACACATCTGGACAAAAATTACTCTTAAGATCAATATTTTTCCGAACAGAGTTTGTACATATATTAGACTGATTCAAAAAAACTACTTGCTTGAAATGGCGCGTTGAAATAAATCGTCTTAGCATTGTTACCCATATCTTACGAAGGACAATCTTCGAAAAACCTTTAGAAAAATATATCCATGTAGTGAAATATCCTTTTCCGAAAAAAACGATGTACCTTTAAATTGCCTGTTTTAAAACATGAACCTAGGCGGTAATTTGTTACGTGAAAATTCTAAAACTCAGTTGGATTTAAAATGTTTTTCTTGTGCAGTTTTTATTTAAATCTACTTAAGGTATTATTTTTAATCAGTCTAATGTATGAATTTACATAAGTACCGACATACCTTACATATTGCAGCCAATTTGCTTGTTGAACACCGAAGCAAGGAATTATTTAAGGATATTTCTTTTTTTACACATTTCCCTTTTGCGACATGTAAATGTGAGGTTTTTTATGGTTTATAATTTTCGATTTTTTACGTTAGATTTCCGTGAGAATTTTAAAAATCCGAACGAATATGATGTATATTTTCATGTGAAGTAGTGTGAGCGCTGGAGATATGCTTCGAGTTAAAAAATTATGGCTAAAAGTAAGCCAATTAGTTTTAAAACGAGATCGGAAATAATTTTAGACTTCGTTATGACTTTCGTGAAAACGGTTGGCTTGTTTTAGTCGAACACATTTTCGATAGGTAAGTGGACGATATGCAAAGGATCGCATACACATGCTGCACCTACATCAAGATGAGTTCAAAGTGCATTGAACTCTCCCGCTTAAAGTATCTCAAATTACAAAAATTGTTCACTTTAGTGACTGTTATCGGTTCTTTGGTTTCGGTGGTCCAAAAAAAAAAAAACACCAAGTCACAGGGCCATAAATTACTTAATGCGTAATTTTTAGTCGTCCGAGATGCATGTTATCAGAAGAAGCGAAAATATTGGTCGCAACTTTGACATATTTATGGTCTAAAAATTTGTTTTTTAATGTGGCTTTGCTCTCGCAGTCAATAAATGCCCACTTATCTGTGTTCTGGTAGTTAGGCTCTCAAATAAAATTGTTTGCTTATCTCTGAACAAAGATTCTTAAATTACAAAACAAGAAAATATTTTATGTCTGTTTTAGTTGGTATATTAACATTAAAATCATATTTTTCTACATACATAAATACTTATATGAAGTGATAATATTTTTTTCTAGGAATCAAACGTATGCATTCAAGCATTATACCAACAAACACAGTCTCTAACGTTGGAGAAATGTTCGTCTTCAAGTTTGATAACTATTGTCTATTCACGCGGTTCTGTTGGGCCATCTATTGTAGAGATCGACGACAGCTAAGCGTCAGTTCAGAGTTAAACGAGTAAGAGCCAAGGAATTTGATGGCCGCTTGGCTGTCGCTGAGAATAACAATATCCTGTCCGATAGTGTGTTGGGAATGCTTATTTTAAAATAGCTACCTCCGACTGTTGTGGTCGCACAGCGATCTGTGCTCAGTGGAAGCAAACTGTAGGATCCCAAAATACTGGAGTGTCCAGTGGTGCTTGCGCCTCAGCCGGACGTTTCCCTTAGACGCAGAGCCGATGCTGCTGCTACCCGGTGCCCTTCCAGATCGAGTGGCAAAATGCCAAGAATGGCCTGGAGTACCACAACTCCCTATATCATAATTGGTCGATGAATTTACTGAAGATCAAAAATACTTTTAACTTTTACTCCCAGTCTTTTAACATAAAATAAAAGTTTATGTTATGTCCATATGAAGGCATTCGAAGCACCCAAGTGGTTCTCCTGGGTTGTGAAGTGCCTTCAAAATGCCTGAGTCTGAAGCACCAACTTAATATATGATATTTCCTGCCAATAGCATTGAAAATCAATCAGTGAGAAATATATCCGATTCGCTCGTTTGAGTTGACTTTTTACGATGAAAGCGAACACCGCATTCATATTCAGTTACACTATCCGACAAATTTTCAAAAATTTACAACTCCACGACATTTGATACATGATTCCTATGTAAAATTTCCTGCTGATTCCAAATATGTAAACATTTGATTTAAAAGTAGAACAGTTTTTGAGATATTTTGAAATTTCAGTTTTTGAGATAAAAAAAAGTAGGACTACTAATGCGTCAATATCTCGATTAAGATAAATTTTACAAGGTAAAAACAGTATTTTATCCTCTCCTGATAAAGTGAAACAGCATAAAAATCGAAGCAGTATTAGCGGAGATATTGACGAATTAGTAGTCCTACTTTTTTTTTTTATCTCAAAAACTGAAATTTCAAAATATCTCAAAAACTGTTCTACTTTTGAACTTTCTGATTACATATTTGGAATCAGCAAACAATTCTACATAAGATTCATGTATCAAATGTCGTGGAGTTTTTTTTGTCGGATAGTGTTATTAGTCTAGACGCGCTTATATAGTTTGCTTCAGTTTTCCTACCTCAAAAACATTCGCTTTATACTTCATATGCAATTATAACAATTGTCAAAACAGAAACACTCACGAAATTTGAGTCTAGTTCATATTTTCGTTTAAGTAGTTATTAGTCATACCCAATAACCCGAATCATTTTCACACGCAACAAACATCAATGAAATATCAATTACGGTTTATTAATAATTCACATATTTATTTATAAATTGTTATTAAATATTATTGGACAAACATGTAAGCAGTCCCTCTCGCTAACAGAAACAACCCTCTCACATTGTTACCCAAACATGACATTCGATTGGCTTCGAACCCTTTGTAACTAAATAAATACAAACTTACTTCCGTGCAAACTGAGGTGTCATTTCACCCTTTTGTCAATTCGATACGACTTCGATTTTATTTGTTGATATCGTATTACGTGCTAATAAGTGTTTTGCTTCTGTCCATTTTCTGACACGCAGATACCTAAGGAAAAAAAATCAATCGTTTTCGTGGTGGCAAATTAAACCGCGAAGTAATCGATGTAAATGAAATCTAAGAACAACAACAAAAAACACAAACGTACGTAATGCGAGTGGAAAATCTTGACTTAAGTGCTTACATCGATTGATTTTTCTTGGGAATGAATGGGCTTCCTGACATTGATACATATTTTTGAAACATCGAAACAAAAAACGTAATCATACACACTAATAACAAATATACCCTTGATTCCACAGTCGCTTTAACATATCGAATTTTATTTTGATTGCAAAGACTTTAAAAGTAAAGAAATCACTTTTTGACCAGCCTAAAATTCATTTCTGAAAATTATTCTCTGTCTTAAATATATAAGTAAGCAAAGTATTCTTTTCTAATCTTTATGTACATATTTTTACTTTATCACAAAATTATGTTTATTCTATGCAATCTTAGAGCACAGCTTGCCTATCTCTACTGATAAGAAAACTTTCGTTGTTTACTTAGCGGCAAACATTGTTTGAGAGTAAACTCAGCTGCCGTACTCATCTCTCAGCCCCAAGTTTGTTATCTCGACCAGTTGGCTATAGACGCTGTATAATTTCAAAATGCATGTTGCATGCAAATGTCGGCTTCACGAAATGGGAAATTTTATGAATGAACTCATTATTCAAATATTCAGCAACTTATCAGAGGAAGTGCGAGTATGCGTAACGCAGTAAAAATGCAAACAAATCTTGCTACCAAATACAAGAGCGAATAAATATTTATCTTTCTTTTTAATAAATGAATTTATTTCGGATACAAATTTTTATAAAATATATGTACGCAACCAAGAGAAGAGAAGCTGCAGGTGAAAGATTTGGTGAGAATATTTTAAAGTTTTCTTGAGCTCATTAGACAATAATGCATGCGCAGTGCATTAGGGGTGTCACTAAAAGGCAATTTTTTCTTGTTTGAAATTTTCCGAAATCAATTAAAAATAAGCCACAATTTGAATTTTTCTCGACTTTCGTCCCCAAATAACTTCTTTAGCACAAATGGGATCGATGGGGACTTTCGCATATTTCTTCCTGGGAGTGAATCTACTCTACTGTCAAAATTGGCTCTGTGGGAATTTTTGTTATATAAGATAAGCTAGATTAACCGGACTAGTATTTTTGATATAATACATAATTAAAAGGTGGCTCTAGTTCGAGAACTATAGGCTTTACAAAAATAATTATTTTCATTGTCGATGGGGAGCTTTCTGAGAAATAAACGGTAAAAGAAAATGTTTTCTTCGCATACTAAAGTTTTCGAGAAAAAAAATAACTTTTTTTTTAGTACACATGTCAAATTTTTTTTTCACCAGACTATAGTTTGTATAAAGCTTTGAAGTCAAATTTAAAATACCGAAAATAGTTTTTGGTTTTCCGTCCTTCATGATTCATGATTAAGAACAAATAACCAAATCATGTGGAAGTGGCACAGCCTAATGCGTACATAGATATTATTTCATGTGCAAATAAGGAAGATCAACTCCAAGAAGGTAGCTGACCTCAATGTAAATAAAGGAAGTATACAAAATCTTAAAAAATATTCAGATTTTAAGATGGACTCTGCACAAGTTATTCCACGATGATTTTATTGGATATTGTCAAAATGCTCTATTAAAGAGCCAAAAAGTTAGATTCGTGCTACTTAAATTCAGTAGCAATGTAAAAACATTTACTTAAATAATCCCACGCATATATTCAAGTAAGTCCCAGTTAAAAGTGATTCGTCACTTATGCTCAATTATCATATCCTTTTTCCTGTCCGCTGCATCGGATTTACTTGGGAACTAAAAAGCCCTACAAGTTGTGCCTACTTAAATTTGCTTTGGCGAAAGGGAGATCTGAGTATATATTGAGTTTAAGTAAAGTGTTAATAAATGCTGATGGTCGAGGACTGCAATCGAATACCCAGGATTTGCCGTAACGCAAACGCATCGCATTTATAATCGCCGTTTACGTAAATACGCATTTGAAATGTAATCCGAAAGTTAAGTTAAGCTCGTTGTGTTTATGTTACCTGTTAAGAAGCTTTAAGAAACTGCCTTGAGTAAGAAATGTGTTTGGAATGAAGAATGAAGAAAGAAGGTGCAATTGTTCGTTGGTATATGTATGCGATTCGCATAATGCGAATAATAGATAAATGTATTTTTCTGCCAGAAAATATTCTGTTCATCTTAATCTCCGCAGAAAACAAACTGCGAAGAGAGAAGAGAGGGTTCATCTAAGGACTTGAAGTTTATTTCGGAATTACATAGTTGTAGCAAGATTGGAGGCTTTCTCGTCATTTACACCATTACATTTCGACACCATTTAGCTGTACATTTCTTTAGCGATGATTACCAAGCCCATATTAACTATGCACCTCTCTGGCGACCGCTAGTTTCAGCACAACCCTGAGGCTGAGCTCCTAAAAAACTGGAAATCAACTTAGAAAACCTACTGCTTCCTAACATAGGTATCTCTACTCCCAGAAGTTACATATGCAACAAGCTATGGACGCAAATATGTACGGATTGAGATACATAAATGAGATATTTCCATTTAGTCCGTTGTACCATATTAAGTAATTAAGACAAAAGCATATGATTTCATCTTATACAAACAGTATCCTTTCGGGTCATCACCTCAAACCACTGTTTTAAACGCAGTACAGTTCAAATGGGCTTCGTAAAATGAGCAAACGGGCGCATAGTCACTAATGAATTGTGATGCTGCCAGAGTTTTCATCCTTTTAAGTAGAAAAACAAACTGAATCCCAAGCAAGACACACACACCTTTTGTTAATATTCAGGGCTGCACAAAAGCCAAGTAGTGGACACAGCATAGAGAGCCAACTGACCAATACTCCACCCCAATCGACAACGACCAAAAGCAGTTGAGGAAGCGTCGCAGATGTCTCTCGTACACACATTCACTTACATTCACATAATTATGAAAACCTTTTTGTTACACACTCCTTTTGTTGTTGCTTTGTTGTGGATTGTTTTCTTCAATTTGACTACAAACCATAATTTATCTTTGCAAACGTGCTAAAAATCGTTGGTCAGTTGGACAATAAGCGTTGCGTCAAGGATTATTGATTATGCAAAGTGCTGGCAAACACAAAAAGGATATTTTCTCAAACAGGACAACCCGTCAGGAAGCTCAAACATTAATGCAGGCGCAACGAATCTAATGCTGCAAGCGTACGCTCAGACAAGACGTTCAACGTCATAGAAGGGTTTAAGTGAGCGCTGGTGGTTGATATTTCTGAAGGAGATGACACTACAAAGGAAATATTGGCGTCGCTTAAGGAGAAACGTGCATACTTTTCTTTGAGTTTACCTGAAGTATGACTACTTCTCAAATTACAATTAACGGTGTATGGCGTTGCAATTCTCATTGTCTAACCGGCCATTGGCGATCGTTGCTTATGGGTTTGCGCTTGCATTTCGTCAAAGCGTGTGTTTTGAGTTATTAGAAGGATAATGGTTTTTGACATTTGCCGTTAAGGTAGGACTATATTTTTGATCCCTTGAGACTTTGTAAAATTGACCAAAGAATGAATTCTTACCTAGAATAAATATAAATGCATGTGCTTACGTATCTTAGCGTTAATGGTCATTTTTGCATGGTTAATTATTTTCACTTTTTTTCTTCTTTCGAATAATCTCTGCATCCTGAACTGGTTCTGGTATTCTGTGAGAAAATACGTTTTTTTTAATGATCTAACGGTAGGATCGTTTATTCAAAGATGGATTGTAAAAGAATTTGTTGCAAACTGACCATTCATTGATGGCGTAAGAAAGAAAAGCTGGGCGTTGATCGATGTCTTCTCGCATTAAGCCGATAATTAATGATGAATTTCGTCACATGATTTGTGTGAAATTGTAAAGGTTTCGTTCATACTTTTGACCAGCTATCGAAAGGCTTATTAAGTGAGCGGGAAGTGCTTGACCGTTGCTAAGCGTCATTAACTTAAGTTGTGAGAAACAGTAGATACAAGTTGATGTAACAACAGAATAGGAAAAAATAAGTCCCTGAGAGTTGAATATTGTTGAAAAAAGCTAGCCGCATACCTAGACCTATACATTTTTATATCCAGCGTACTAGTACTAGTACAAGGGCATTATAACTTTGTCCACATAACGGTACTACGTAACGGCACAAAATAATCGAGATAGATATAGACTTCCATACATGAAAGTTCTTAGGTTCATTAAGGCATGTCCGTCCGTCTGTCCGTGTACACGATAACTTGAGTAAAAAATTGAGGTTACTTTCTGGCCTAGGTTGCTTTTGAAAATGGGTGAAGTCGGATGATACCACGCCCCCTTTCTCGAGATCGAAATTTTCGAAAATCACACAAATTGGCATATCTCGGTAGCTGAAGTGGCTAAAATGATATAATTTTATAGGTGAATCCCCCTCTCTTATGATTTTTCCATAATTTTTTCAAAGCGGGCGTCCACTTTTAAAGAAAGTATTTTTGAAAATTCGATTGGTCGTAGAACGATGAAATTTGGCACAAAGTAGTATCGTTGGGAGTATACCTGATGAAATTGGATAAAATTGCTTTCCAACCGCGCCCACTTTCGATATCTAAAACTTCGAAAATCACCTAAATTTACATAATTCAGCATTGGAAATGGCTAAAGTGATATAGTTTGGTAGGATCATTCATTCTATTATGATTGTTTGATAAATTTTTAAAAGTAGGCGTGGTACCGCCCTTCTGTGATAACCCGAACCAGACTGCCGTCGAAATAATATCAAAGACGTGCTTTTCGACTTTAACGCCACAAAGAACAAGGAAGAAGTATTAGGCCTCTTAGTCGAAAAACCCTGTGTTCCTGATGTAATATTTCCTTTCGGGACTAGGTCCATTTACTTTACGGACGATCGAAATACAGTCATCCGTAGACATGAAAGCGTCGACAGAAACCATATTGTACTTGTTCCCAACATCGATTTGGACCATCATCTATAGACAGGAATCGGATGATGGAAGGGTGTGATGAAGAAAGAATGGCAATATCGCTGTTCAAAAATACTAATTTGAGCAATACCAACAGTTCTATCAGGATCGGCAAGGACTCGGATAGATGTCGAAAACAAGCGATGCTTCAGATAAGTAAATTTTTACCGAAAACGGAAACCTGACGATGCAAACTGCCCATTTGAGATTATGAAAGACTTAGGTATTCTTGGTTTCGATCACACTTAAACCAATGCAAGAACGCAGAATCTTTCGCACTGTGCTGATTATATCATGGTAGCCGTTATTGGGATAAAAAAAACTTATTAATTTAAACAAAGCAACTTTGCCACTGTGGCTGCCATTAAATGCATATCCTGTATCTCCTTATCCAACCAATTGACCTTTGCACATCGCCTTTATAAGTTTATCTTGAGAGAATAGTTTATTATGTTGTGTTCAAAAGTCTCTAAGCAGCTGCACAAATGTCAAGAAGAAAGTGTCAAAATTATCATTAATAATCGGCGTAAATGAGCGTTGCTACGTTGCATGGCTCTCGTGCTTCCCAGGATAACGAACAAACATTTTTTGCTTTGCATACATTGGAATGTGTGTGCGTCTGTGACATAAAAATAATCTTAGAAGAAAAGTGTAAACAATTCGTTGTCAGCTCGAAAGATGCATCGATGGCAAATGCAAAATTGTGCAAACAAGTCAACAAAACTGGACATTGATAGCCGTGGTCCTGTCGGGGTGAAAGTCGAAAAATAACTTGCAATCATCGGCAACATATCAATCGTCGAACACAGTGTGTGATGAGCGTGTGTGAGCTGGTTATTGTGTGTTGTTTGAGAAGCAACGTTAAATTGAAAAATTATGATAAATAGCATAACAAAGCAATGACCGGGGGGAAGAAGCGACAGCAGCGGTGATCATAAAGCCAAAAGGATATTAATACGCTTGTTTCACCAGTTGGACGCTTGTTTGCCTCTAAAAATGCTGGTATATCGAGATGCCTGAGTATTTTGCCGCAGGCTCAAGTTTATCAACACCAACATATAATCATAATCATCGACGCTGTGGCCAGAGGCGACGCATCATACATGGCAACAGGACATCTAACTCATCACGCAAGTGTGTAGGTAATAAAAGGTGCCACCGCAGTGACAAAGGGTTGCTGCTGCTGCTGCTGCTGCGTGTTTTGCGTTTGTGATTATGGCACTATTTACATAAAGGTAATTTATATCTGTATGCGCGAGAAAGTTTCGATGACTACAAAAACAAAAGCAAAATAATGACACAATGCAAGGAAGCAACAAAGAGCTGAAAGGAATCCTTTCGCCACGGGATATCATTTACGATTTGTGTGCTAAAGAATTTCAAACGCGCGTTACGACACACAAAGGATAAAGCGCGAGTGATGCAAAAGTGGAATACGGAGCCTTACTCGATTACTAAGCTTTTTTCACATTATACCCCGTAGTACTAACGCAGAGGGTATCACGATCGTGTCACGGAGTTATGCGTGTGAACAGGAAATGCCGAAGATACATAGATATTTGACCAGACCATTGCCAGACCACGCATCATCATTTATTGGCGCTTAACCGCTAAGCGATTTTGGCCCCTGCCCATCAATTGGAAACCCCAAGGGAGTTGAAGTCATCCTTCACCTGTTGTTTCCGTCACAGTCGAGGGCTCCCCCTTCCTCTGCTGTCGAATTCGGGTGACGATATGAAAACTTCTGTGCTGCAGCTTCTTTGTCCATTCGCATAACATGACCCAGCCAGCGTAGGCTTTGAGCTTTAATTCGCTGGACTATGATCAGATCTGCATAAAGTTCCTGCAGCTCATCGTTAACGAATGGCGGCGATATACCAACAGGTCATCATAACCTCTAATGAGATTTTTAGCCGAGCTTCTCTTTCCAACTTGTGGTGTGTTGCCTTTGAGTTTTTCCTACAAGTTGGCGGGACCTACAGTTTTTTGCCGACTCCGAACGGCACTTGCAAAGCAAATGAATTTTTTGCTGAGAAGCTTCTCATGGCAGAAATTCACCCGGAGAGTTTGCCAAACTACTGCCGAGGGGCGACCTCGTTTAGAAAAATTCTTTTTCTAAATAATTTTGGATGTTACTTTTGCCGGGCATCGAACCGACACGACTTGGTGTAGAAGGCCGAACACTTAACCGCTACACCACGGCGGCCGCCGTTAAATCTCCTTCTATATTCGCCGTTGGCATCACCGGAAGGACACAAAATCTTCCGCAGAACTCATCTTCTCTTTACACTGTCCATGAGTCCGAGCCATACATCATGACAGGTATGATGGGAGACTTATAGAGCGTGATCTTTGCTCTTCAAGAGAGTAATTTACTTCTCAAATGCCTACTCAGCCCTAAAAAGCACTTGTTGGCAGGAGTGATTCTCCGTTACTACTGGGTATATAATACTTTTACCCAAACTAAGATATTCTTATTTGCTTTTACTTTTATACTTTGTGTTAGTACAAAACCATTTTTTTGTTTGGCACTAGCTAGTTTGACCATAAAAAGGACTCATAGGGATATCATAGTTGCGCGTGTTTGCAAATTTTCCAACTCCTTGCATTCCAAGTACATATTTCTACACAATAATCCTTTCATTCTTTTTATTTCTTCTATATTTTTTTAGCAACTGTTTATCTGCTTTGCAATAGTTCACATTGGCTTATCGTACGCTCACCCTCCAATAGCAAACAGAGCCACTAGGATATGTTAGCCGCATAAGTATTGGTGGGATTGTGTATGCTTTGGCCATCATGTAAGGATATGTGTATACATATCTATTGCTTCGTAAATATTCCTCCAACTACGCATATTAGATGATTTCTCGGCGAAAGGGTTCAACGTTGTAATGTTGACAAATGTCGAAAGTTTGTCTTTGCCTTAGCGTTCGGCGTGTGTTGGAGGTGTGTTTGGAGCGAGGAGGTGGGCGGGTCAACACACTGGCCGGATATCCGTGGCTTAGTGTTGTAATGTGTTGGTTACACTTTGGATGTGTAAATTATATTGTTTTAGGACTTATCAGTGAAGGGACATCACTAAACAAGGAACGGTGAATACGAAAACATAATGGTTTAAGACTTTTGGTGGATAGAAAAGGGTTTAAATGGAGATGGTATGATTTGCGACAGGCACGTTTATTTAGAATGCGCATTTATTTCGAATATCTACATATTTATTAGAACTGAGATGTGGTAAGAAGACAAACGGAATGATAAGATGCTTCTTTTAACGTTTTGGCAAAATCTCGTAGAGTTATCTCTTTCAAATGTAGAGTCATTTCGTAATATCTACGAACTAGTTTTGAACAAAAACTCTACCACTATTCTGTCTAATTTCCCTTTAAATGCCAAGACTCTTTAACTTTTCACATGATCAAATTTGGCCACAATAAAGTCAACGAAATCAAAAGTTCCCAAACAATTAAAAAACGAAACGAAAACATTTTCCCATAAGCATCTGTCGAGGATTGCAAGTTCTCCCTCGCTACATCGCCAGCCATACCAAATGTACCTACACGCTGCATCCTGTCATATTATGCAGGAAATGATCTTTGATCCGGAAACAATAAAATTACAAGTCACACTGCAAACACACGAACAAGTAGGCAAAGTTTAAAAAATCTTTTGTTTTTAATGTCACGCAGGCGCGTAGCATTGCAACGATGCGAAGGACCTTGTAATAAATGTTGAAATAGTGAAATAAACCACCTGCAACACGATTACTCGCTTTTTAAAAGGTACTAACAAAAAACTAAATAATTAGATCGTTGCTGCATGACACCACGAACAGTGAAGTGACAGTTTTGCTTCTGTTTTTGAACTAGGGGAGGAAATATTAAAAAAAGGACATATTAAGAGCAAAGCATGCACGTTACAGACCTAAAGGGGCAGCGACGCCTAGCATTTTCTTTTTGTGATATCAGCATTTACTATATGTATCTGAGGTATTTATTCCCGCTCAATAGTTACCGTTTTCCACTCGACTCACACACCGGCTATCGGAGAGCAATCTTCGACCTAACGGTCGGGCAATGAGAGCACATCTCTCACTCATTGCGTACCGCCGCTGAGAACAATATAGGGCGCAACCGCACTCTATGGCAACGATATCGTGAGGCGAAGAAGGAAGAGAGGCGCCTTTTCAGAAAAAAGAAACGTGAGGCAGAAAGGCGTGAGTGTGAGGAGCTTGAGATGCTGGCTGACAGGAATGATGCCCGAAAATTTTATGAAAAGATCCGGCGGATGACGGAAGGTTTTAAAACCGGGGCAAGTTCCCGTAAGGACAATAATGGCGACCTGGTAACCGACGTATAGAGTGTACTTAAATTATGGAGGGAGCACTTCCACTCACTGCTAAATTGCGAGGGAGACGTCGAACCCTATACCCCAATCCCTGACGATAGAGAAGTCGTCCCACCACCTGGCTATGATGAAGTGAGGATAGCTATATCCAAACAACAAAGCGCCTGGAAAAGACGGACTACCCGCCGAGCTGTTCAAACACGGAGGAGAAGAGCTGCTAAATAGCATGCATCAGCTCTTATGCAGAATATGGTCAGACGAGTGCATGCCTCCAGATTGGAATTTAAGTGTGCTCTGCCCAATTCACAAGAAAGGCGATCCCGTAAACCGCACCAACCACTGCGGAATCAGTCTTCTTAATATCGCATATAAGGTTCTTTCTTGCGTATTGTGTGAAAGAATGAAGCACATCGTAGACAAACTGATTGGACCTTATTAGTGTGAATTTAGACCTGGTAAGTCTACCATTGACCAGATTTTCACGATACGCCAAATCCTGGAGAAGACCCATGATAAAAGAATCGAGACACCCCATCTCTTTGTCGATTTCAAAGCCGCGCAAAAAGGAGTTGCCTGTATGCGGCCATGTCTGAATTTCACTTCCCTGCAAAGCTTATACGGCTTTGCCAAACGACGTTGAGCAATACCAACAGCTACTTCAGAAGGACCTCTCTGAGCCATTTGAAACCAAAGGATGCTTCAGACAAGGCGACTCCCTTTCGTGCGATTTCTTCAATCTGATGCTGGGGAAGATAATTCGAGCAGCAGAGCTAAACCGCAATGGTACAATCTTTTACAAGAGCGTGCAATTGCTGGCGTATGCCGATGATATTGATATCATTGGCCTTAACAACCGCGCCGTAAGCGCTGCCTTCTCTGGTCAGCGCAACTGCTCCTTGGCAGCCAGGTCACCGTTGATAGCTACAAGTTTGAAATAGTGAGGGACTTCGTCTATTTGGGAACCAGCATTAACACCGAAAATAGTGTCAGTGTAGAAATCCAACGGAGAATCCATCTTGCCAACAAGTGTTACTTTGGCCTATGTAGGCAATTGAGAAGTAATGTCCTCTATCGACAAACGAAGATCATGCTCTATAAGTGTCTCATTATAACAGTCCTGATGTACGGCTCGGAATCATGGACAGTGTCAAGAGAAGATGAGATGGTCCTTTGAGTATTTGAGAGAAAAGTTCTCCGGAACATATATGGCCCTTCCAGTGATCCCAATGGCGAGTATCGAAGGAAATTTAACGATGAGCTGTACGAGCTTTACGCAGACCTGACTATAGTGCTGCAAATTAAAGCCCAAAGGCTTCGCTGGCTGGGTCATGTTATGCGAATGGATAAGGAGGCTCCAGAACAGAAGGTTTTCCTATCGACACCCGAATTCGGCAGCACAGGGAGGGGATGGTCTCGACTGATATGGAAACTACACGTGGAGGATGACTTGAACTCCCTTGAGGTTTCCAATTGGCGTCAGCTATCGCTAAAAAGGAATGACTTTGATACGAAACGGCCAAAATCACCTAGGCGGTTAAGCGTCAATAACACAAGCCAAGATTAGTTACCGTTTCAAGTTTTATAACTCTAAAAAGTTGTAGAGAATGTCTTCAGAAGTCCACTGGCTATTTCAGCCTATAAAAACACCTTAACGAAAATAAACTCATCTTTTAAATTGCAACTCAATACCAAATCATTACTGCACTACTTGGCAACTGTACGACTGTATAGGAATGGTATGGTAATGGTATGGAGTGTTTGGGTACTATTCCGTGATCATCTCGAAATTATGTTTGGCGTAATATGTAGCTACTTACGCTGAGTATTTTTTTAGGGGCAATTGTGATGTAAGATATATCTTCGAGGGAATTTAAGCTCAGCTTCTATTCCAGTTTATGGTGTGAGTTCTAGCAATAACCGTCAGTAACCTTCCCAGGATCCTGAAGTACTGATGTTGTTCTCATACTTTCACAAACTCCTCCCTGTAAACTCAGCTCGTGGAAGATTTACGTTAAAAATAACCTTTCAATGCTATTTAAGTCTCGAAAATGCTGTAGTTACGGCTGCTTAACCAAATATAAATACTTCGCTAATGACACCAACAACTCGAATACCTTTCAATCACATTGTCAGGCAATTTAATTAAGCATTACCCAAACGCGCTAGAGGGGGGCCGTTAAAAGGGGATAATTTTACTACGCGAAGTTATGATAAAATTTTCTTCAAGTTTTGAAAGGCAATGAAAAGGGGAAGTGGAAACTTTTAGCCCGAGGGTGGGTGAGAATTAAATTAGTATATTGATGTAAAGTTAACATGTTCAAACAGCATTCAATATTGAAAATACTAAGGACCATTTTTAGGAATTCCATTTGAACCCCTTTACATTATGTATATAAATAGAAATTTAAAGCGAAGGTCAATAATACACAAGTCAATAGCAGCCAAAGTAGATCGAAGAAGAGGAGTTCCATTTACCATGATTTTCTTGTACTAAAGTCTTGCTCCAAAGTATAACTGGAGCACACGCTTCGAAAACCGCAACTGGACACATGGCGAAATACCGCAGACCTGCTGTCTGGCACGTCTGCAACCCTCTGTTAGCACTTGAGATTATTAGTCATCAGAGGCCCAGTTGGAATTTCCGTCAAACTGTATCCTTACAAATTGCACTACAACTCTGTCAATAAGAACAAATTACATACAAGACCCGGCTCACTGAGGTTTGGTAATTCTACACCCGGCTACGCATCATTGCGCCTGCGCACAAATGGACAATGTTATTGTGTTCGTGACCTCAGTTGGTGAGTATGCGCAGTGCAACGGAGGCACCCAGGAAGTCTTTGGCAGGCACTTGTCGTTGTTTTCGCTTTGCTTTCATTTGAGTTTAATTGCTTTCGCTTTTGTTTGGTTTGTTTATTGTTGGTTTGGTACTTAGCTTCTGTTCACATTTCGTATTACATGTCCTGCGGAAGGCGTAATTTTTAAGGTTTTCTTCAAGCAATTAGTCGATTGACAGGTTAAGAAAACAAAATTCCCAGGAAAACCACAGCATGTGTTCTTAGTTCTTTGAGTGGACGAAACCACAGGACGGCTAAATGCAAAGGGCGAAACTCCAGGTGTATCCGACAATTGGTAAGTGATATTTATGCGCTTTTGGGTAAGATAGGAAGAAAATCAGTGCAGTATATATTAGAAAAAGTTGTTTTAATTCTAAGCGGATTTCCGAAGTGCTTTGACTAAGATTTCGTTATGTTTTGGTTGAAGAGTTTTCATTCATTGATAGTCCTATTTTTCGTTTTCAACTTCAATATTACGCATGCATTCCGTTTGGCCTACAATCACTTCCTGCGCTATTCATTCTTCTTCATCAAATTTCGTGCTTGAGTGACTTTTCTTGATAGTTTTTCAATTTTGTATACAACAGTATCTATAGCTGGAGATGTAAGGCGATACCTACAAACGCCACCGAATACTAATTAAGCGTAAATCTTCTAATTTCTTCCCCCATCCGTGTCAACAAATGTTTGTATTAAAAATAAAGGAAGCTGTTTAAAACACCAAAGGAAACATGTTTCATATTAAAGGCCGCAACGCAACAATATGCCACATAAACACCAACACTACGACGAGTTTGACGACTGTGGGAAAATATTCTTTTTCATGAAAAAATTACTAAAAATCAATTTGGAAAATCATTTGCCAAGGAAAGCATGATTAGTGCCGTTATATTTCCCCCAAGGGCTTATCAATGTTGCTCTGAAAGCGATGCTCTTGATTTGCCGGAAAATTATCCAAAAATTCTCTCGCGGGGTTCAAATTACCCGAACAATAATAACGATTGGCGTTGACGAAACGCGCATGTGCTAAGAAAAGCATTGGATCGGCGTGGGCGGCTGAACTGAAGGAAATATTAAATTCAGCAGAGCAAGCGGAGATGAAAAAATTATCCAACACATTGATTAATTTTTGGTTCTTAAAGCTACTGTGTGCATATTTTGTAAGAGCAAACTGGCAGGAGCTTGGATTTGCTCTGTTTTTAGACTTGGTGTCACAGAACTGCTAAGGTCATATTGCCCCCCAAGAGTGTTACAAAAGTTAGTTTCTTCTACTGAAATTTTTTAGATCCCTCACCTCATCATATTTAAAAAAAAAAAAACTGACCACAGTAGGTTCAATAAGCCAGTGTTTTTTTTGTCTAGTTTTTCGAACAAGATCCGATTTATCCTGTTGCATGCAAATAAGCAACGGTGGGCATGCTTTCCAATACAGTGGGAATGCTTTCCAATGCTTTCCAATGATTACCCTTATATAGAAACCACCTTACTCATTTTTTGTTTAATCAAGTTGGTGATGGATTTTTATAAATAACTTCTAAATGAATGTTTACTAAAAGCTTCGTACTATACTATACAGGCATAGATATTTGTGTTTTCGAACAAGCCATCGTTGCTATGATTTACTTTACATTCAGTTTTTTCGAATGATTTGACGAGCTAAGAAAATATGAGTTAGGGCCCTTCTATATTAGTGTAACGATATACATCATTATCATCATCAGCATCATCAGCTCTCTCAACTCGTGACCTCAATTGCCAATACATATAAGTATATGTGCATCACAAGAGATATTCTTCATTAAATTTCAACATCAACTTTCCCCTATTTAAAACCCCTTTAACTTTATCTACGTTCAATGTTGTTAGCCCAAAAAATATATACATAATAATATTCCGACAGCGGAGACAACAACAACAACAACAGAGCTAACTCAGAATTAAACAGAAAATGATCGCAATAATCAGCATCTCAATATGAAAAGGTCAGCTGACCTCCTTTAATCAGAAACATATTCATATGTATAAACATACATATCACACTTTGAGCTTGAAAAATGTTCCAATTATTATGATGATACATATTTTGAATTTGGTTCAACTCCGTTAATCTTGAGTTACATGTTCTAGCATTATTTGAGCATTTTTTGAGAACCTTTCAGGACTTTTTGAGATAAATTCGTGATATTTTCAAATATTTTTTAAATATTTGCTTTTCCGAGATCATATTGGGACTTCTTTAAGATCATTTCAGGTACTTTTATGAGATATTTTTGGAATTAAATCAAGAGATTTTTTTGTAGATAGTTTGTCTGTTTTTGGGGATTTTTTCAAGATCATTTCTAGATTTTTTTGGAAACAATTGGGAGCATTTTTTCAATTGTTTCGGGTTCGTTTTCGATTCAGTTTCGAGATAATTTTGGAATGGTCTCAAAAAGTTCCGGAGTAATATTCTAAAACAATTCCAAAAAAGTCCGGAAACTATCCCAAATGCCATATTGAAATTGCCCAGAAATAATTTCGAAACATACACACATGCGAATGAATACCATGAGTATTTCCTAACAACGCAACGCTATTCAAAATATGTACTTAAATGCTTCAAATCGCTTGCAAATCTTATTTATAAAATAAGTGCTAATTTTTGCACAGATAAGACAAATGCGCTTGTTGTTGTTGTTGTCATAATTTTTAATCTCACTAACAAACGCATTTATTTATTTTTATATAAACAACTTGCTTTCGATTAATAAACAAGTGTGAAAGACAATGAATTTGTGATGCCCCCGATCAACGTCGATTCGCTTGATCGCTTCAAGTTATTTGTTAAATTACATTTACTGATGTACAATTGAACTTTTGTCCTTTTGCTGAACTTAATGCTGAACTCAGCCCACCGTTCGGTGGTCAGGCAAAACGATTTGTTGGCGCGCATTTGCTGATCTTCGGTGACATCAATTTTTAGGGTGAATTGGTGGCAATTAGAGGTGCTCGATCTTCCATTAGCGATTACATCGAACACACATACTATCTACGTTTATATTTATGTGGAATTAAAATCTTCGCAGTTTTTTGTACTTTGGCTGATGGTTGCTTACGGGTAAATATACTTTATCAGTGAGGCTGTTTTTATTGTTCTTGTAGATGTGTCATTCATTTGATTTGTTAGAAAAAATGGCATGTGATTAGTACGTGATTAAGATGACGAGGTTAGAGATAAAGATGTTTTCATTCCAATTTTGGTGGGACATCGTTTTTTATTGATTGATGAAAATTAGCTGAGATGCTTTCCAACGAGTTTAGCTTTACTATATTTGATATTACCAGACTCTCGCCTAAGACAACGGGGCCTATCAGCAATTACGATGAAACTTTCACGTGGAACACACGGAGAAAATTGAGCTGATGATGGAAAAGAATTGACAGTGACTTGGTCATATCAAACTAAAATATAGTTATATCAACCAAAATATCTGTTGATTGAACCAAAAAATGGGTTGATTCAACCAAAATCACGGTCAATTCTTATCCATTCCCATCTCATTTTTCTCTGTGAAGAATTGTAATAGAATTAATAGGTATCACATCGACGTTATCGAAATCCACTGCCAAATTTCGATGAAATCGATAGAACTCTCCCACAATCTATTACATTATGGAAAATTATCACCCCGCGAAAGCTCCGTCGTAATTCCTGATAGACCCAAACACCATTAAAAATACAATTACGTTGACCTAAAAACCAAATTCCATCGCTGACAGTTCTTCCCAACGCCGAACAACTGAAAACTCGTTGCAACATATTAGCACAGAACGAGTGCCGATTGTCATATTTGAATAATTCAGCACATTTTCTTACGATCAAGAACAAAAAGCATATTAAGAACCTCAATGACCACTTAAAATTTATACAACCATGAGTTAGGTGAGAGTGGGAGCTTCTTTCCTCACAAAGCAAAGTGCACTGATGGGTCTCAAGTACTTAAGTATTATCCTTTTTATAGACACTTCCTGCGACGAAACGAATGCGGTTTGTGCCTAATGCTTTATGCTTTTTGCACTTTGCTACCACTTTTTATCATATCTACATTAATACGCTCTTTTTTGCGCTATTATGTGCTTCCAACTTTTTATTTTGTTCGTTGAGATATTCTGTTGAAATTTGTGAACGACAGTTCGTCGACTTTTGCAACATTTTGTGGCATGCAGAGTATCAACTTGAAATAAAAAAGGATATCATCATCATTATCCTTAGCTCAGTAACACTTGAGCGTGTGCATAAACGCGTTCAAATGCGATTTTGCTTACAGTCATCCAATGGCCAACGACAAGTGCGGGAGAAAGGGAGTGATGAATGCTGTAATTCGAACGGTTCGGTATGGAGGGCATGAGATTCGTGGCATATTAAATACATAAATATATAAAACCAAGTTAAAAGTGATGCTTACCATTTATAGCATTATTTTGTGCATACGCTAAAATGTGTTGGGCGGTATCCGGCAATGGGCGGCTCATATGCATGGTGAGTTAAGTATTTAGGGCTAAAAAGGCTTAAACCCATAATGATGAGCTTAAACGGTCGTGGATATTTGTAACGAAACTGCACTGATGACAATGAAGTAAACCATTCCAGTTTGTTATACCCAGCTGCAGTACTTTTGTTGGAAACTAAGGAAGAGGAAGACAGCAAATCGACTGAACACCTACGGAAGTGAGGAAAAAAATGGACTTTAGTTGGTTGTAGAAAAGTATGCTCTGTATATTTTTTATTATTATCTTTCCCAGGTGCGTTTTCCAGGGTTCCGCAAGTTGTGTAAATAAAGAAAATTTGGAATATAAAATCAAGCGGTCTTTTCATCATACATAGGTACATTAGATCGGGTCGAAGAAAAAGTTGCAAAAGTCCGCCCTTAATTTAAAGGTTATGTTATATTTTTTTTTTTATCCTTACAAAAATAGCCCCAGTGGTGTTTATACCCAGCATACTAGTACTACTACAAGGGTATTATAATTTTGTCCACATAACGGTACTATGTAACGGCAAAAGTAATCGGGATAGATATAGAGTCCCATAGATGAAAGTTCTTAGGTTGAAAAGAGGAGTTAATTAAGGCATGTCCGTGCCCCCGCCCAAATATTTTCTGGATACGTTTTATTTCGTTTTATGTAGAGTTTTTCTGTCTTCCTCGCCTGGTTTATCAAGGTTTTGAAGATGTCGGTTATACCCAAATATATAATTTCCTCACTTGTTTGTGGTCTTCTGGCTAGGCTTTGTTGGGAAAATGCTTTTTGCGCATTATTTGATGTTAAATTAGATTTCATGCCAAAACACTTTGTCTTTGTCCTTTTACTGATTTACAACACATCAAACGAAACTGGGGGCTGATAAGTACTAAAGCTGAAACTAAAGCAATTTCCCCATGCAACAATTTGGGTTATTTTCAGTTTGAGCGTCCATAATTCGAATAATAAAAGGCCCTTAATTTTAAATGTTAACCCAGTCGGACATAAATATCCTTTCTTATTACACTTTGACCAACGGAAGTACATAAATCTCATAAAAGAAAAGAAGAGAAAAATCAAGAAAATGTTATATCCCGGCTTGTAAGCCCAAAATAAAAGAAATGTTTGAAAAATAACATAAATCGGGTTCACATCATATCATATCTAGTCGCATCTATTTGTAGCCGGCTGAGTTATGTATAATGGCGGCAGGATAATAGGACGCATCAACTTCAACCGCAACCGCAATTGAAGGATACTTGAAAAATGTCCTCATCAATGTGGCGTGTGTAGGATCGTAGTTCGCAGCGCTGGCGCTCTGTTCAAGCTGTGCGCGCTCATTAAACGGTATTTTTGTGACCATTTATAGCCACTTAACGCGCACACAATCACACGAACAACTATGCAGGCTGCAACAACAAATAGTCCAAGTGGTAGATTGAAGTAGCCAAAAGTCTTTTGTCTCACATGAATATCTCTCAAAGATATCGATCTTGTAGAAAGGCATCCGAACATTGACTGTGGCGCTTCTTGCTTTCTTCTTTGTCTTTGTTGTGGTGATCCTGCTGTGCGTGTTGTGGTCACAACAACAAAAACATGCAATATGTCTCTTAAGTTGTTGTTGTTGTTGGTGGTTTCAGCAACGGTTTCCACACATCCTACGCAGCAGACGTTGTCATCTTCCACTATTTGCGGTTGACTTGGTTGTGCAACACAAAAAGCAAAAGCTGCATGCAAACAAAATAAACCTAAAGAGATAAGAAAATCAAAAAAAAATCAGCTTCACATTTTCATATGCAACGTCCTGTTCTGTCAGCTTTGAAATACTCAGCAGCATTGCATTGCGCATTGCTTGCAAACAAAAGCGGCTTTTGTTGTTCCTTCGTTGTTGGCAGTCGCAGCAGTTGTTGCAACTGTTTTGCTGCACATTCGTTTTGCACATCTTGCGGCGCGCACTGTGGCGTCTATTGTTCGTGTGAGTGGGTTCTAATGTGTTTCTAATGCTCCCTACTCGACCGAGAGAACGGCAGTGAAGTGGGTACATGGAAGGCTAGTCTTCAAAGCGAAAAAAGCAAAGGTGTGCAGGCCGGTTGATGAGCGTGGGATTTTTTCCCAACCTCAACAATTGCATGCAAACATATAAAAGAATGTACCAAGCTATGTATCATATATTTACGTGCATCGCAAGACTTATGTGATATATCATATGAAATAAGCTGTAATTTATGATGTGGGATGCACTGCATACGAAATACTTATTGAAGTGCGTATCTTGGACGAATATAAACGTAATAACATATCGTGAGAGAGTTGCAGCTATACATTAATAGTTCTTTGATCATAAGCGTTTCAAGAACCCCACATTTCACATTGCACGTTTTATTGGAAACAACTATTTCAAAATTTAGCTTATTTTTACGTTTTTTTTTCATTTGATTTCATATAATTTGATTTTCTTTCATTATACCTTTCATGAACATGAAATGGTATTATAACTTTGGTCCGATGTTTGTAAGTATGAGAAGAAGAAGAGATAGAGCCATCAATAAGTATACCGAAATGATCGGGATGAGTTGATTTAGCCATGTCCGTCTGTCCGTCTGTCTGTCTGTCTGTCTGTCTGTTTGAACGCAAACTAGTCCCTCAGTTTTTGAGATATTTGGCTGAAATTTTGTATGCGGCCACCATTTTCCAATATAGGAATCATTTGTCGGAACCAGCAAGATCGGACCGATATTACATATAGCTCCCATACAACCGATTGTTCCGATAAACGGATTTTGGGCTATAACTCATGTAATTAAACACCTAGGAACGCGAAATTTTGTAAGTATTGCTATTTTTATATGTGAAATATCGATGTTGAAAATCATCGAGATGGGATAAATATTTCACATAGCTCCCATAGAATCGATTGTTCCGATAAACGGATTTTGGTAGATAACTCCTGTAATTATGTAGGTAGGAAAGTGAAATTTTGTAACAATTGCTATTTTAGAATGTGGAATGTCGATGTTAAAAATCAATGAGATTGGACCAATATAACACATCGCCCCCATATAATTGATAGTTCCGATAATTTCGGTATGAGCTTAAGTTAAATTCACACAGGCTGTACTGGGATCAAACAGTGAAAATCTTGAAGCTTATTCATGAAAGGTATTTAGCCTTCGGCACAGCCGAAGACAGCTTTCCTTACTTGTTTTTATTTCATTTTATTTTATTTTATTTTATTTTATTTTACTTTATACTATTTCATTTTATTTTACTTTGCTCTATTTTATTTTATTTTATTTTATTAGAAATTTTTCATCAGTGTTTGGTCTAATGGTTACACACTGCGGTTTAGAAATTCCTAATCTCCTCTCCTTGGTTCGATGACCAGTGAAGGTGATGAAAAATTTCTAGCAACAATACAAAGCGGTTTGACAAGATCCTTCAACAAGATCGAAATTGCAATCATCGTAGTTGGTATTGTTTGTAGCATTTTTCAATTTGTTTTCGCCAAAAACTCAAAAAGAATAATTTGGTAAACATTATTCGACTGGTCAAAAGTCTACAAAATTTTCAAAGTTATTTCATTTAACCTTTTCTTTTATTTTATTTCATACTAGCAGGGACCCCGACGTTGTCCGGGTGGATCTGTATTTTAGGGTGGTACTAATTTCTATTGAAACAATTTTTTCGCTTTTGCCAAACTTATTCTCGGGCCCACTTCCTCTTCATCAACCTCTTTTCCTCGGCTTTCTTTCCTATGTCATATTCCTTTCTGTCACATATGTTTGGGTTAAGCCCCTATCTATCGAATGAATAGATTTAAAAATTTTATTTCCCAAATTTTTTGGTACGCCACTGTACCTATACAATTGATTTTTGATTTAGCTAAAATTGAAAAAAATACTAAACAAAAATTTGTGAGAGGCACGCTTTGTTATTTTTTTGACAAACAAAGTGAATTTTTCTTCATAGAAATCTATTTACAAAAAAAAATTTCATAGGTACCTCACTTAAAATGACTATATCTTTTTTGTTTATTGGGCGATATTGATAAAATAAAGTTTAGGGCTCCTTCTAAGCTTCAAGCTGTCCACCAAAAAAAGTCTCATTAAAATCCGTTTCTTAGTTTCCGAGATCCTTACGTTCAAACGGACAAACAGACAACCAGACAAACAGACAATAATTCTAAAAATGGTTGAGATGAACTCTATAACATGCCTCAAGTCATCCCCAGTCATTTTTTCAAAGAAATTTTCAATGTACAGACACGACTTTTCTACAGTTTTATTATAGTAAGATAATTTTTTTTTTTTTCATTTGTCAATATTTTATTTTATTATATGTACTTCATTCCATTTTATTTATTTTTTATTTTATGTAATTTGAATTTAGTTCATTTTATGTATTTTGTTATTATAACTTTTTGTTTGTTTTTATTATATTTTTAAAAATGTTTTGAATAGGTGGGTGCAAAATTAAAAAAAGAAAACTTTTAAAAAATTCTTAAAAAATAAATCTATACTCTTACTAATTTTTAGCATTTAATATCAATATTTGAAACCTACGATTTTGAGTTTATGTTTAAAAAATTACAGTGAAACTCATTTATTTCTTGGATGCTTGCTTTTGTATAAAAAAAGGCAACTTTGCGGAAGTGAATCACCCTCATGTACAAAGAACCATATAAAACGCTTTATTTATTAAGAATTTCAAATATCAATTAAAACAGCATCATAACAGCAATTGACACGAATTCAACAAATGGCGGTGCGATCACTTTGAACTTTTCGTAAAATGAGTCAAGATAAATGAATTCATAAATAAATATGTCAAAAGTAGTCGATACCCATATAAATAAATAAATACTTAAATTAATAGCTAGTGCAGCTATGAAAGCGTTGTAGAATATTGGAGCGTCTGAGAGATCCAAGCGACTTCATAGATTCTCTGTTTCATCAGGCAAATGTTCGTATCGTATTTTATGCCACTAATGCCGCTACTAATCTTTTAAGACAACTTTATTCGTTGGTTTTGTTGTTGCTAGCTGCTTTCCGATATTGCCACATTAGCGCGCATAGAATTTATTGCACACGAACGCCTTTAAAGTGGGGGCGACAGATCAACCCAGAAGCCACCCATCATCATGAACTGTTGCCGTTAATCGCATGCGATAAATTCTAGATGCCCAAGAACTTATTTGAAATATTTCTGAATGCGTTGTAGGTACAATATATGACAGTGTAAGCGTATGAAGTTCGACCTGAGCTATAAAATAATGAAAATTCTTTTAATTTTTGAGGTAAGTTAGCAATTTGAAAAACGATTTAAGTTTTGTGCGTGAGGTTAATGAAAATGAGCTACTCTGAACCGTGCAAGGAATCACAGGGCACAAAAAACTAAGTAGCAATCAGATAAATGCAACAGATGTTTGATTTAGAATCGAGTGCGAGTTTTTCTTTTTATATACACTATGGGTTGCAATATATTTCAATCACGTGGCAAAAGTTGAAAAACGACTTCTTTTTATTTGAAATTAACCCAAATTAGCTGCAGCTTACAATTACAGCTCACTGATTCGCGCACACACACAGCGTTAAAGTCAAACTCGATTAGCAGCATCCCATTTCAGAACAATGCCAAAAGGATAAAAATTCCAAAATCTAGGTTTAAAGAAAACGAGATCAACCCTTCTTATGTAAACATTGTGATCAGCCTCTCATTGTGAGATGATCAACTGCTCGTGTTGTCGACTTGGCCACACAAAAGTGGTAGGCACATACATGACCTCAATAATTTAACAAACCAATGATTGCCCTAATTCCGAATGTCGACGAAACCGAGTAACAAGATCAAACCCTCAACGAGTTAAACATTAAAGCAGCATAAGATCAGTGGCAAAGATCAGGCCGACAGTGTACTACAAAGATCACTCGAATGGTAAATGGACCATGAGAAGAAGCTGTCGTCTGTGTTTTTAGCACTGTTGAAGGGTGCAAAAGCGAGCAGTTGAAGAGTTAAGGCAACAATAAAAAAAAAAGCAAAAGCCGAATATGACAAATGTGCTTAGCGAAAGGGATGTGAATGAAGATTGAAGAGCAAAAAAAAAAAAACAAAGCCCATACAAATAAACGGGAGCAGTGAATGAGTGAATGGTTCTGAATGGGACTTCAGCTTCCACGCATGATCGGCTTAAGTGGTGCAGTGAAAGGATTATTATCACGATTATCATGCATTACAAAACTACAAATACTATAGGAAGTAGGAGCAGAAGATGATGAGTTGTAGTGTCCCAATAAACATAGAAAAATATATTCTTAAATATTTGATAAATCTTTCGTTTTCAAGTTGGTTCTCACCGTTGAGAGTTATCCTTCAACTCTCTTTTGGGCGGTATTTGAAAAACTGTTTTAATATGATGTTATTGAAAAAATTCTGTTATAATGCGTTTTTGGAAAGAACTCATCCACTGATAATTAAAGTTATTGAAAAGTGATAGGGAAAAATCTGCGCACACTTTCCAAATGACATTTTCAAAAAAACCCAAATAGGTTGCAACCGCATTACGCACCGCAAGTGGCAACACACAGTTCAGCGGTCAGGTGGCAACCCTGCTTGAAATTGTCATATTTGGAATAGGTCGAAAATACCTTTCATTTCATACCCACACTGGCTTATCTAGCTCTATATTAAAAAACAAATGGGTTAGGTGGCTACCCTGTAAACCGCCCTAAATGGCAACACCAATGTATATAATCTAAGAATGAATCAAGTTGTCTATATGCAAAATTTTATCGAAAAAGCCGTTCCCAAGACATACGAAAAAATAAATAAATTGTGGTAGGTGGCACCCCTAAGTGGAAACTCTGCTTGAAATTAACTTATTTCGAACACGGTTTAAAATACCTTTCATTTGATACCCATATTGACATATGTTTAAAGATAAGTGGGAGAGGTGGAAACCCTGCAAACCGCCCTAAGTGGCAACACCCATGAAGTCTCCTCGGCCTAACTATTACAATTTGTGCAATCTTAGCTAGATCATAGAATTTCAGCTACTATTTGAGTTTCGCAGCTAAACGTCGTGGTGAAAATTGCTTACGCCTGAAAGTCGGCTACAATTTATATTTCCGTTGCATAATTTTCGTTGCATCGTCAGCCATTTTCTCAAATTTTACTCCTAATCAAAACTTCATATCGCCGCCTAAGAAGTTAACTTCAAAAATTGTTTCGATTCCAATGAGAGATTTTCTTAAGTGAAATTCCCTACAAAAATGGCTTTTAGGTTGAGAACTTTATGATTTCGCTTGCGTCTAAAATTCGTCTCAAGCTGATATCAAACAAAATTGTTTGTGGGGTTGGGGTGTCTTCTTTGGTGCTTGAATGTGTATGGATTGCTATGCTTTGGCCTCATGCTGCGTGTGCGCAACTGCGTTGTGTTTTTGTTGCACTAACGGACCTTTTCGAAACAATTTTGAATAGTTGAATACATTTTTTAACATATTTGTTATTGTATTAGGGTGCTTTGTTTGGGCTTTTTTCTAAATACGAGAGTCCTCGTCACGCCACATTGCTTTTGTTGCACAGCGCATTAGCGTTATACACAACATATTGCCATTGTTGTTGCACGTCATCTGTTTGTTGTCTATTTTATAGAGCAAAAACAAAACGTGCGATTAGCATTCATTGAAGACAATCCGATTGAAATGATTTGCTCATTCAGACGAATTCGATTTTTTAGCATTTCATAAACAATTTAACAGCTTTTGGGTTGTTGTTGTCGCGCTTGTTTCCTGCCACCAATGAGGGTGTTAAACGGTTTTTCATTGCTAAGTAGCAACAACAATAGAGCGTTTTGATGGCCTTGTTGCCACTGCCAACAAATTTCCCACATTTAATGCGCTCAAGTTGACACTTGTCGCAGCCGCGGCCGCCGTAATATTGCACGCGAGCACAATGAGAATTTGTTGTAATTATGTGCATGTGCGATTGTGTGCACTTTGTTTTTGTTACCTTCAAGTGGCTTTTCGCGCGCGTTGAAGCGCATGTTTTTTGTTAAATATTATTTATTATAAGCAACACTAAAGGCGTCCGCAGATTTGTGTAGCAGAAGGTGTGGGCGCTCAGCGGATTACGCTTATTGTTGTTGCACAAAAATAGCGGTTTATTTGCACTTTATAGAAAAGATGTTGGTGTGGGAAATTTTTGGAAGTGTTCTCAATTGCTTTACGGTCGACAAGGCGCTGAAGGATTGATTATGTTGCCAAAGTTTCTTTGATACACATGGAATATTTTAGCATAGCCCAAACCTCCCCTCCTTTTTTGCCTTTTTGCCAACCTGTAAAAACTCTTTAGTGTCATCAACTAGATAGAATAGTTTAAAATGTGTCATGTTACGAAGGAATAAAGGCAATGCGGTTACGTGGCAACCCTAGGTGGCAGGGCTACTTATTTTAGTTGATATACCGACGGAAATGTCTTTAATTTGGTACCCATAAAGTCATACTTAAGTTTCTGTTAGCGTAGACTTGGACTTACTTGTTTTCCTCAAAAAAATAACGAGAGATCTTACTAACCCATTTCTCAAATAGATTTTTTACACATAAATCATACAAAAATATGATATTGCATAAAGTTTCGATATTCTAAGCTTTTTCTCAATCAGTTTATATCAAAGCCCCAAAATAAAATATAAAGCATTTTGGGAGAAAAAAATTTTATTTTTTTGGTTGGCCTACTGTGAATGTAATTTATTTGACAGTTTGTTTTCCGGCTGTAATATTAATTACTAACATCTAAAAATTATTTTGTCTATGGAATGGTTGGAGAATTTTATCCAAAACGTTTAAAAAAAATGGTATGGTAACAATAGCACTCTCACGGCTCTCACTGAACTTGGAAACTTAATTTAACTAAACTTAATTTTTCGGTAATCAGATACATGTGCTTCCCATTTGCTAGAAGTGATATTTTTAAGACTTTTTAAGTTAAGTTTGCGCTAATGGCACCCTTATCTTATTTACTATTTAAACCAATATGCAGATATGTGGCAACCCTGTCAACCGGCCTCTATATTTCATTCATACACTGAGCAAATGATTGATCCAAAGGCAAGACTTGAAGCTGTGAACTACTAGCAAGCAAACATACCTGTATCCAACAATAGTACCAGGGAACTCTAAAGGGTGAAATACATAAAGCTTTGTTAACCTCGCCTGACAGTTGCTACCTCAAAACTTTGCGTCGAACTTCAGAGGTATGCTACAATGAACGCCTTGACGCTTCTCTTTTATACATTTGTTTTCGTCATTTATTTCTTTGAAATCAGAGTGTTTTGGTTAATTTATTATTTTAATAGAGAAAAAATGAATTAATTATTATTTCCTCCGACATTTTATTCTTTAATAATGCAAAGTCATCAACATCTGAATGTCAAAGCAAGCAAAGCAAGCAAAATTTGAGAGTTTAACAAATTTTAACCTTGCTTCAACTTTGAGGTCTCCAATTTGCCATGCTTCGTTTAAATACGTATACTGAACTTTTCTGTCAAAGTCAAAGTTTGAGGTAAAGTCAAAATAAAGCTTTATGTAACTGACCCTTAAGCTCTTTTTGTTGCCTTTCCTTAAGGGCTATGCGCAGCCGTTTTCTTTTCCTTTCCTTTCGGTTTACAAAAACTGATCCTGTATGAACGTAGTACCATGGTAAGATTCATTTTTGAAGTAGGTATGTATGTTTTTTTATAAACTGAACTTACATAGTTCATGTAAGTTTTGTTTACCAATTTTCTGTAGATCGGCTCCAGTTATATAGGGCGAAAAGAATATGTATACACAGAGCCAAAAAATCCTCATAAAAATAAGAAGACTGTCTCTTTAAACAGCTTCGAGGCACAACAAGAGAACAGAAGTCAGAGACGAAGATATTTCCATAGAGATTTCTTCTTATTTTAGGGAGGTAAATCTATTTAATTTTATTAAAAAGTATTACTTCTAGCAAGCCCATTTAAACTTCCCCAAATTTAGTTTGAATAACCATAGCTTGAATATTCATTCACAGCCTTATCCATTGCCCAATCCCATTACCTACAACAGTCGCTTCACAAACATTCATATAAACTTTTCAATCTTAATTATCTGTCCTCCTACCAATGAATAGAAAACTTCTTAGTCTATTTTTAGAAAACGTTTTCATAGAGATTTCTTCTTATTTTTGGGAGGTTATCTTTTTAAATTTATTAAAAAGCATACCTTCTTAGAATAAATAGAAAACTTCTTAGTCTATTTTTCGAAGACATTTCCATAGAGATATCTTTTTATTTTTGGGAGGTAATCTTTTTAATTTTGTTTAAAAGTATACCTTCTTCAAATGTGTAATTCGACGCTACCAAGCACAAGTACACGATACCATCATGGTAGAGATCTCCGTTCAGCAGTTAATAATTCTTAGTTCGTTTCGCGGTGAAGGCAATAAGGCAAGTGGACATGTGGTGAGGCAAAAAAAACAAAGGTGTAATTAGACGTTGGCAAGTTAAAAGTATACGATGGCATGGTAGTGTAGATTAGACTAGACTAGACATCTGGGTTGAGCGTTCATTTTTTTTTTTTTTAATTTGAGATATTAAAAAGAAAATCTGCTTAATATTATGTGATTATCTACTCAGTTTTATTAAAAAGAGAGTCATAATAAGACGGGCATCTTATTGGAAAAATATCATAGAGAAATCCGCTAAACTTTGTTCTGATTTACAGAGCATTTTATGTGACTTTTTGCTCTGTGTAGCCGTTTCCAAAAGGCAAGTGTCCTGTTTCCGATCACATTTTGATTTCATGGGAAAATTCAACTCAAATTAATAACATAATGCACACATAAAGGCAGAATGCAGGACAACAAAACAGTCGTGTTCAAGTAGCAATTATCCTGCCGTAGCAAGTCCTTGCATCATAATCGGTGGTCATTTCCCCGATTGTTGCGCCTCAGCGCACGCAAACAAAGTAATCAGGAAAGTGCGGAAGTCAGGATCCGGCATCTAAGCAGTGCAAATACAAACAAACACACTCACCCGCGCAAGTGCAACAAAATCAAACAAATAATTTCCGTGTAAAACGCTGTACGGAAATTCCCATGCAAGGTGAGTGGCCGCTATGTTACAACATGCGCTCCCTAATTTGTGCGTGAGTGTTTGCTGGTGTGTCTATGCAGGCGGGTAGCTTTTTGCTCATTTGATGTCAGCAGGGCGTCAACGTCATTTGGTCACTTTTGCGGTCGATGCAGTAATGTCCTTGCTCTCGCTTGCTGATTGACTAACTATATGAGTGAGTGCATCAAGTGATTGCATGACAATTAAGTGACATGCAGCGGAACAATAGTTGACAGCATTACAACAACAACCGGACATGAGTCCTTTTCAGTTTTGCTGTTTTTGGTTTATTCGTTTATGTTTGTGTGTTTGAGGAAATGTGACTTTGTAATTTTCTTTGCTGTCCTTGCTGCGACTGCTGCTGCTGCTGCTGCTCACCCTCGCTTGCTTATCTCAATTGTGAGTGTTGCTGTTTGCTACCGGAAGATATTTTTTTGGTTGCAGGAAATATGATTTTTCAATTTTTAAAGTAACGCAGTGTTTGTTATGTAACGCTCAAATCGGACGTGTTTGCGGTTTCGAGCAGTTGGTCAATAAATACTTATCACTGCTGAGGGAAGGTAGTTGCAACGTGTGATTTACTTAGCAGGGGCAACATAAAGTGCGGAAAATTAAATGTTTACTTTCAAATGAGTACGAGCATATATGTATCTGTGTGCTGAGTTGGAAATGCGTTTTTGTTTTCTGAATAGCGGTTAGATACAGCTGCCTGAACAGGTGAAACAAAGTTTTAATGGCCTTGTTTAAAAAAAAAAAAATGTACACAGAGAAAAACGAGCTGGTCATATCAACCAAAATATCGGTTGATTCAACCAAAATCACGGTCAATTCTTCGCCATTATTCAATGCTGTTGGTTTAACTGCATTGAAACTGTTAATCTCAACTTAACTATTGTTTTAACAGAAATTTTGGTTGTTTAAGGTATAGCTCTATATTTAAACTAAAATAAGTGTTATTTTAACACCAAAAGGAGTCAAAGTAGAAAATTGTTTTTAGGAGTTCTTATATTGACTTAACAGAGAATCGAGCTCAGGTGTCTTGATGGCTCAACCCAGGGTTCTACCATTACGCCATCGTATACTTATGCTTGCCAGCGTCTAATTACAGCTTTGGTCTAAATGACACCACACTTTCTCACGTGGCTTTGTTGCCTTCGCCGCGAATCGAGCTCAAATATTTGTCTGCTGAACGGAGGTGTCTACCATCGCGTACTTTTACTTACCGGTGTCTAATTACATCCTTGTTCTATGACAGTAATGACAGTATCTTCGCTGTTGAATTAACTGTTGTTTTAACACAAAATTTCGTTTGATCAACAAAAACTCTATCAGTGCTACTAAATTTAATTCAATGATGCAATAAATTAAAAATGGCAATTCCTTCGCTGTTGAATTAACTAGAGAAAATTGTTGTTTCAGTCTTTAAAATCTTGAATCGTTATTTAACAGGTCTGGAATCAGCTGCGCTGCTATGGTAATTCTCCTCTTCGTCATTTATTTTTTTGTGGAAATTTTTTTTCTAAAAGAGCGTTTATGTTTTCTATAGAATCGACATGGAACGGTCCATATGTGTTGGACTGAAGTATGTATTCACAAACTTTAAAAAATGGTGGCCAACAGCTAACTTCTATTGTGGATAGCTCAGCTATTGTATGTAAGTAAAACTTCATGGATTCGGTAGATATTTTCTGTTATACGATTTAGGCTTGACCCTTCACATACGGCAGCAATTGGGAAAAGTTCAGGACATGTGCCATTTTGTGCAAAAAGGGTCAACTGAAAAGGGCACTCCCTTCAATTACGCTTAGAAGCTTCAAAGCAGATACATAGATACTCGCCGAAGAGTATGCACCCAAATTCCATATTATATATTTAGGTAAATATTATTTATTAGATACTTATGTATGTATGTATCAATGGATTCAACAAGCTGCGAAGGACATTCATTTTCATACATATAAGGTACTATGTGACCCCTTCGTCAGTTTAAGTAAGGCGCGCCAAGCTAATTTAAATATAAAAATCATTAAAATTCAACGAAAAAGAAAATCACATTTACATTTTGCATGTCCTGCTGCTTTATCCTTTTTTTCTTGGAACTGGTCGCCTCTTCAGCTAAACTATGTAGTGGATATTGGTGAGAAGAAATTACCAAAAGTACGGTGATGACCTCTGATCTCTGTTGGCCGAGTGTCCGGTTAAAGGATATGCACAAATACATGCGCATGCGTACTCTTTCAAAGCTTATGTCCAAAACAATTACGTGCGTGACTGACCAATGGACAGTTGAATTTGATCGCTGTGTGAGTCTCATTGCCTTTTTGTATCGATGTAGTGCGTGCAACCCTTTAAGTGCTACTACTACTACGTTTATGATTTTATATTTTAACTTACCCAATGTTTCTTTGTTATAGGTATGAGGACACACATTCATAAATAAAAGTATATTTCCCCAGTGTACAGTTCCACGACAGCGCCATCCTAGTTTCTTTAAGTAATCTTCATAGCTGTCGTCTTAATAATTAATTTAGTGTAATTTATGAAAATAATCTGTTTGCATACAAATCGTGTTTTTTTAATAAATAAGCATAGGTACACACATATATAATCATACATATATGTATGAGCATTTAGCTTTAATGAAATAGAAATGAAATGTTTTGTTTGGCGCGCTAATCCAGGTGTAATTTGAAGCGACGCTGCGTGTTGCCTATTTAAATTCAAAACTCATTCAATTGGTCAATGAATGAACGAATGAATAAATGAATGTACAAATAATTTTCATGCAACAGTGACGAACAATAACCGACAATAGACAACAATGCTCCTATCAATCATAAATCATAAAACCAAAACAAGAGAATACGAATTTGTTTTTGGATTCCTGCGAAAAAATGATGGCTAATCAGTGTTGGGGATACAAAGAATTAAAAACCAGATTTATCTACATACTAACATATCTAGTCATGTGCGGAAAAAAGTTGTATGTAACAAAAAGTTGTTTATAACCGGTAAAATTAAACATTTGAAATAACAATAATTCCAACAGAGCCAAACTTTGGTGGAGAGTCCCCATCGCTCCCATCTGAGCTAAAAAAGTTATTCGGGGTCAAAGGTAAAAATTTAATTTTTTTCGTAAAATTAGCTGAGACCAATTTGTAGACCTTGAAATTCTCTATAAATTGTCAGCGATTCTGCAAAACGACGTAATGAAAATTTTTAAAATTTCGTAGGTACACTGAAATAAAAAGGTTGAAAGTCCACATTGAAAGTAACATATCAAAACCACTTTCAAAGCGATTATGGTAATACTGTAAATATTACCGCATTTACTTTAAAATTGGCAGTAAAAACATGAGATTTTTGAAAAATATCAATTTATGATATGAGTCCACTTTCAAATTTACAGGAATTCATGTCAATATGATAGTATATTCGAAGAATGATAGGGGGTCACTTTCAAAATTGATATTACCCACTGTTGGACGAAAAATGACAGGGTCTACTGTTAATTTGACGGCCGTTTCTTGTCGATTTTTTTTTCAGTGTATGTGATATTTCAGTTTGGCGGCTTTGCAGCTACAAATGATTGAATTTTAAGACAACTTTTATAAAGATCGATTTTTTAAATTAATTTTTAAGGCAAAAGTAATTTTTTTGAGAATAAATAAGCTTTATTGGTAGGGGCTATATAAGTGTTTGTCAGAAAAGTCGTTTACGCTGTGTTTTAGATGTTCATTACGTTGGCTTGCATAATCACCGACGAACAGTTCTGTGTTATCGCGATTTTAAAATTAACTCACTTAAAATAGCCTTTAACTGCCTGGGCGATTTTAGCCGTCCAACATTTACGCCAGTCTGGGACCAATTCGAGACACCGCGGGTTCTCAGATTTGCCTCCACTTGGTCCTGCTATCGGAGTGGTGGTCTCCCTCTTCCTCTACTTCCACCGGCGCGCCGCCGCGGCGGGTGCCGATAAGAATACCTTCTGAGCTGGAGAGTCTTAGTTCATTCGCACCACGTGTCCTAGCAAGCGGAGCCGTTGGGTTTCAATTCGCTGAACTATGTCGACGTCACGCCCACTTTAAAAAATTGATCAAAAAATCATTATATAATGACCAGGGGGATTCACCTATAAAATTATATCATTTCACCCATTTCAGCTACCGAGATTTGTCAATTTATGTGATTTTCGAAATTTTCGATGTGGAAAAAGGAGACCTGGTTATCATCCGATTTCGCCCATTTTCAATAGCACCCTACCTTGGCCTGAAAGTAACCTGTATAAAAAAATTGTATGCAAATATCTCAATTTTTACTCAAGTTATCGCCTACACGGACAGACGGATAGCCGGACAGACGGACGGACATGCCTTAATGAACTCCTTTTTTCAACCCAAGAACTTTCATATATGTAACTCTGAGATACAATTAAATAAAAGGAAAACATAAAAAAAGAAACTTGGGGAAGTCGGGAGGATTCCATTGTGTAAGTAAAGAGCATCACTGCCCAGGAATTTTCTAACGCCACTTGATAAAGAAATTCAAGGCCAAAATCCTATGAAATTGGGATTCTAGTAATAACATTATTAATAAACAGATACCATATTTTTCACGATTCTGGTTCTGAAGCGCAGGACTTTGCATCATCCACAGAAGAATCCTTTTTTTTAGTCCACCACAATCCTCTTCTGTTAATCCATAACGCAGCAGCCAATCAAATTCATTAAGTAAAAACAAAATCCGGTTGAATACTTAGATAACGCTTTACAGCTCATAGAACCTGCAAATAAAAGGGTTAAAGGGGTGCAAGGATAAACTGGCATAACATGCAGCTCACCGCTCGGCTTGTTAAGTTTTGCGTTCCTTCAGTAATTTATGCATATCGAGTATCCGGTACAATGACACCGCGACAGAGATTCATTTGCATCATCAGTCAACTTGATGAGGTAATTATGGAAATTTTTTGAATGAAACAACAAATGTAACCAAAAAACAACAACAACAATAACAACTGAGTGAGTATATCAAAATTTTGTAAATTGTAACTTAAGAAATGTCAACGCAAAATGAAAACTTACCCAGTCTTACAAGCGTCTGTGTGGTGTGAAAGCAGGACTCTCCAGCTATGATTACATTGATCAGGATACGCCAACTTGTAGCCTATTAATTTAATTGTCACTTTTTGTGCGCTCTTTGACAGCTCATTTCATACAGCTTACAATCAGAGCATATTCCAAGCGCCTTGCTTAGTGCCTCCAGCTTCGTGTCAAAAGGTGAAATTTCATACCAAAATATGATCTGTAAAATTATGTTAATTAAATTGTAGCGGTTTGTTGTGTTGTTGTTTTTGTTATTAACTCTATTTGTAGAGTGTTTCAAATTAATCTTAATTTAAGGTTTTTTTGTTTATTGTTTTTTCTCACATTTTAGAACAGCGTCTTCATTTACACTTGTTTTGCGCTTTCCAAACCCTTTTCTTTTCCTCTCGACAAAAAAGTGAATAAATTTTCATTGGAGTAAGTGGTAGCCATTTAAATGAGCGATATGCATTTAATTTTATTTTATTGTATTATTCTTGTCGCGACTTATCCTCGTTATCCGTTTTGTGGGGGTTTACAAACGTAATAGTTCAAGGTCAGGTCATTCCTAAAGTCTGCAAGGTCTAAAAGGTGAATTCATCAAGAAATATTTTTCTTTATAATAGGCCTTTTGTTCAAAAAATAAAGGGACGACTATTTCCTTGCAAAATCCAGAATATTTTTATACACCTCTTTTACGTTGCGTACTACGAAATATCCTTACCAGATTGAATTTTTAGACATTCTTGAACCATCCCTGACGATGGAAAAGTCGTCCCACACCTGACTATGATGAAGTGAGGATATCTATATCCCGGCTCAAAAACAACAAAGCGTTTGGAAAAGACGGACTACTCCGAACACGGAGGCGAAGAGCTGGTAAAAAGCATGCATCAGCTCTTATGCGGAATATGTTCAGACGATTGCATTCCTCCGCACCAACTACGGCGGAATCAGTCTTGTTAATATCGCATATAAGGTTCTTTCTAGCGTATTGTGTGAAAGACTGAAGCCCATCGTAAACAAACTGATTGGACCTTATTAGTGAGGCTTTGGACCTGGTAAGTCTACCATCGACCAGATTTTCACGATACGCCAAATCCTGGAGAAGACCCATGTCTGAATTTGACTTCCCTGCAAAACTTATACGGTTTTGCCAAATGACGTTGAGCAATACCAACAGCTCCGTCAGAATCGGAAAGGACCTCTCTGAGCCATTTGTAACCAAACGAGGCTTCAGACAGGGCGACTCCCTTTCGTGCGATTTCCTCAACCTGATGCTGAGGAAGATATCTCGAGCAGCAGAGCTAACCCGCAATGGTACAATCTTTTACAAGAGCGTGCAATTGCTGGCGTATGCCGATGATATTGATATCATTGGCCTTAACAACCGCGCAGTAAGCGTTGCCTTCTCTGGACTGAATAAGGAAGCGAAAAAAGTGGGTCTTGCGTTCAACGAGAACAAGACGAAGTATTTGCTGTCTTCAAAGAAAGAATCGGCGCACCTGCGCCTTGGAAGCCAAGCCACAAGTGATAGCTACAAATTTGAAACGGTGAGTATCAAAGGAAATTTAAGGATGAGCTGTACGAGCTTTACGCAGACCTGACCATAGTTCAGCGAATTAAAGCCCAAAGGCTCCGCTCTCTGGGTCATGTCATGCGAATGGACAAAGAAGCTGCAGCACAGAAGGTTTTCCTATTGACACACAGTAAAAAGAAAAGTCTAAATTTAATACCAATTTGGTGTTTATATATGGGTGAAAATACGAAAGTGATACAATTTTGGGGCTTATTTTGAAAACATTATTTTTTACCACATTTTACATATACGCTGAGCGATATGTACTTCTTACCATCTTATTATACTATCCTATGCAAGGCCGGTCACTTTTTTAACACTTTCGTGAGTTTTTGCATTTTTTTAATTTTTTCGCGAATAACAGCAACGAAGTCACGGGAATCAAAGTACCTATCGAATGGTATAAAAATGCTCAAAAACGGGTTGGTACTTTTCGAGTAATTGCAATTTAAAAAATGCTTCATATGAAGTTTGGCCTTTAATAACTTTTGTTGTTGTTATTTCCTCCGCTAAAAAAATACGGTTATACTCTCCTTAACTATATGTATCTATCCCTATATTTTGTTTTGGAGTTTGTGGTATACTACATTTTTGCAAAAAAATTCCCAAAAATCAAGGAACTTTCTAATCGGCTTAAAAATTTTACCTCATATATTAAAATTCAAAGAGCTACAATACTACATACTAAAAAAAATCGTATATGTATATCGAACATCAATACAAAAGCGAGGAGAATGACGCCAGGAGGATGAGGAATTGCACATAGATATGAGATTACATCTAAAGTTAACGTCCTAGCTAAACCTTAAATATTTAAGATAATATGTCCATACGACTCACATTTAACCATGTATAAATTAAAATGAAATATAGCCATTAAAGAAAATAGGAGCTAGCCAGGAGAATGACGATTTGAGTGGAACCGTATAAATATACTGGGTAAAAGTTACGCTAGAACTGATATCATAATGGCTACCGTTAATATTTTTTGTTTTACATCTCACTGAAGCACTGCCATTTAACCTGCATAATGAATTATTCAACGTCCTGCAATATTTTGCGAGAATTTCACATTTTAGCCTGGTCCAGGAGACTGACGGCCAAAACTGATGACAAAGTTTGTTCACTTTTTTTAATCAGATTATTATAGATCATATTAGTAAATCTATTAAATATTTCTTAAAAAGATATTAAATAATGAATAGAAACAAAAAAAATTGTTACACGCCAGGGGATTGATGTTACGAGGATTTATTCCATAATTTTACAAACTAGCTTATAGAATATGTAATTGAAATTGAGGGGATATATAAATAGGGTTCTAAATTTTCATAAACTGTTGTGTTATATCAAGTCACTTTAAAACTTTCGGATTGATTGACTAATGACATCAAGTTGTACTACTTTTGTGTTTTCACCCATATGTATAACAACGCCGAAAAGTAATGAATTAATACCATTTTCCGTTTAATTGAGAGAAAGAGTATTATTTTGGTATTATTTTAAGACCATTTGGACTAATTTAATTGCCAAAATTGAGAGAGAGAGAGCGATTTAGTATTATTTTGGTATTATTTTAAAACCATTAGTCCAACTTAAATCCCCAACCTTTTCAGGGTCTTAAAATAATACTATTTGGCATTAAATTTAAAAAAGTAGTCTTTCATTTTTTACTGTGCACCCTAATTCAGCAGCAGAGGAAGGGGGAGGCCTCAACTGGAAACAAGAAGTGGAAGATGACTTAAACTGCCTTGGGGTTTCCAATTGGCGTCAGTTATGGCTAAAGAGAAATGACTGGCGTGCTTTGATACGAAACGGCCAAAATCGCCTTGGCGGTTAAGCGTCAATAAGTGACGCAAGCCAAGATTCGCTTTCGAAGCGTATACCACGGTATTAATAGGTACTCAAGAAACAACTCAACATTTTATTATTCAGAAGACAACCTCATATGGACTCCGCGCCTTCTCTTGAATATGAGTAGGTACTTACTTGTGTTTTTGTAAGTGAAAAAATGTTAGCCCTGGAATCCGGAAGTAGTTACTGAAAAAGAATAAAAAATCTTTGAATGAACACAGTTTGCAGCATTTAAGACTAACAACCAAAAATGTGGCATGCCGCAAGCATATAGTGGGTACATGTTGCAATTGCACTTACTACAAAAACAACAAAAAAAGGTAATAAAACATATGGTAACAGTAACAAGTGACTGCGACAAAGACAATTCTGAGCGGTAAACATAAAACAATTGGGAAAAATTATGACACAAGTGCCGGTTAACATAGCATCAGGTACATAGCAGTCATACACACAGCCAGCCATTCACTGAAACTACCGAAACCCTTGGGAATGTGTGAATGGGAAGCGCAAGAAATCTTTAAAATAATCTGATGCGCAAATGATAACGAATCCAAAAACAGCAAAAAGGCCAAGAATAATGACAAACGCTTGTACTTGACCAAGATGAAGGCGAGCAAAGAGCAAGTGCGGCAGCCACGGGGATGAGTAGTACACATATTAGCCGCATGCAGAACGCATGTGGAGGTGACTTGAGCAAATCAGTCATAAGACAGTTAAGAGTTAAATCACTTGACTGCCACATTTACTGGCCAACCTTATGGCTGGGCGGCGTACGAAATGCATTGCGCGCATGTGGCAAATATATGAACATAGAAAGCAATTCAGGCCGCCAAAGCTGTAGGTCTGACATGTGACATGCTCAGGGTCAGCAGTTATTTGCAAATGCGTTGCCTTTGTCGTACACCGGGAAAATGTTTTTGTGTCGCCGTTGAAGGCAACGTGAGAAAATTAGCAAATCATCAAGAGTTGTGAATTGTTGTGCAAACTTTTAACTACTCATATGACTTGTTGGCGTCGGCTTGCTTAGTTCCGATCGACTGGTGCAGGAGAAGCTGTGTGGTATAAAAATTCAACAACTCCAATTAAGTGCTTTTCCTCATAAAATTATGGTTTTTAATTTAGTTGTCACCTTTTAGAAAAGAAAAAAAAAATTGTAGCAATAACTTTTATTACTTTTGAGTGAGTTGGTGTTCTTGTTTTTCGGAACTACGCAACATTTTTATAAAGATCAAAAGTTTAATATCTCATTCCTAACTGAGCATTTACATTAGGTGAGCCATAAAATAGAAGAGTAACCGGATGTGTGACTTAATTACTGGACATCACCCATAAAACGCACGCGTGCACTGAGATATTTAAGTTGACGCATTTCTTTTAGAAGCTGCGAGTTTCTCCATAAACTGTGTTGAAAGCAATATTAAATAAATTTAATTAACAGCGAAACTCTCAACTTTAGTTATTTGATTATTAATAAAAAAATAAAAAAAAATAATATAAATAAAAACAAAAAAAATTTAAATCAAAGAAAGTATAATGAAATAAAAACAAGTTAGAAATGCTACAAACTCAAATGATACCAACTACGATTATTGCAATTTCGATCTTGTTGAAGGATCTTGTCTATAGGCTTTGCATTGCTTTGTTAGGAATTTTTCATCACCTTTACTGGTCATCGAAATAAGGAGATTAGGAATTTCTAACCGCAGTGCGTAACCATTACTCCAAATACTGCTTAGTATGTCTGCCGGTAAAGTCCAAAAAATTTTCAAAGTTCGTAATAAAATGACCATTTATAAAAGCGGGGATACAGGCAAAAAATGTACCATGAATAAATCTGATACGATTGTAATTAATGTGTACAACAAAAATCCTAGGCATACTTAGAATAGCAACAGAATATCGCTTTGGGTTGCAATTCGGGGGCAAACATACTAAGGGCCGCTTGCATAAAAGCTGATAACGACTAACCGGAGTTTAATTGACGTATTTTGTATGGTTAGCTGTCAAGTTAATCACCGATTAGGCTTAATCGGCTTTTATGCAAGTGGCCCTAAGCAGCGTTTGGTCTAATTGTTACGCGCCAGTAAAAGTGATGACAAATTTCTTACAATACAATACAAAGCGATATCACAAGATCTTGCGTTTGTTACATTTTCAACTTGATTTCAGCAAAAACTCAAAATAGTCCTAGCATTTTTTCTCTTAGAGTAACCAGTTCTGAGATATCGCGATTGTAAAATTAGCTATGAAAATATATGCCTCGTACCCATGGATTTTTTAGGATTTTTCTCGAAAAATTTAGTATGAGTAGAAAAACTTTCTTTTGCCGTTTATTTGTCACCAAGTTCCCCATTGACAATAAAAATACCTAGTTATTATGTAAAGCCTATAGTATCGAGCTAGAGCCACCTTTTATATCAAAAAATACTAGTTCGGTAAATTGAGTTTATCTTGTATAACGAAACTCCCACAGAGACCATTTTTTTGTCAGGAGTTGAGGTTCAACCCCAGGAAGAAAATTGCAAAAGTCACCATCGATCCCGTTTATGCCTAAAAGTTAGTCGAGAAAAATAAAATATTTGGATTTTCCTCGACTTTTGTCTACGAATAAATTTTTTATTTTTATGTCTAATCTTATAAAAATTATTCGACTGTTCCAAACTTGAACAAAATATTCAAAGTCCATAATATAATGACCAATTATAGCTAAATTATAAAAAAGGAACTAAAGGAATTTCCTTAAATCTTTTAATTTTAACTTTGACTTTAAGTATACAAGCACATAATTTTTATTTTCCAATAATTTAAAAGGATACCAAAAACGACACTCTCAAAGGAAATACATGTATTTTTTCCATTTCCGATTCTCTTCACGCGCCGCCCGAAGCTACTCCTCACTCGAAGGGTGGGAGTAGACATTTTTTAATTTTGTTGACATTTCGCTATGTAATGGCAACATGAAACGATGCGTTCCTTTCACTAAAGAGAAGCGAGTATGTCACTCTATCTTTTTACAATTTCACCGCACTTTCTTCCTCCGCCCTCTTCACGTTCTGACATTTTTCGCAAATATTTCGCATATGCCAACGGGTTTTCGAATCAAAAGCGGAAGCTCGCGCCAAAGCCTTTGTGCGCGGGCGTTGGCTTGACGACTCAATGTTGGGCTGACTGCTCAAATGGCGGACGCATACGTTCGTGTCATGAAATCAGCACGCTCACACACACACACAGGCATAACCATATTTGATTGCGTACATCTGTGCAAATGCATAATCAAGTTTTATCAAAAGGACGCGTAAAGGACGACTTTGTTGACAAACAAATTGAAAATGGAAAAATAAAATGCTAGCGCAAATAGTAGGCAGTAGCAAAAAAGGAGCAGCAGCCGCCAACCTGGATGCTTTTGTTGAAATTTCAATTTAATTTTGCCGCTACTTTCATACATTACAAATAATCACATAAGCACACAAGCATACAGACATCTGCAAGTCTACTCATTCATTCATACGTTTGGTAGATATGAAAATTTTTGACGCGCGTCTGACATTTGTTGTCGTTTGTGTTGTCTTTCAATGCGTTGTTGTTTTACATTGCACCTCAGATGATGGAACGTCGTAAAGAACGAATTATAAGCGAAGGTGTGTGCTTCAAAGGATCTTGCATGTGTGTCTGTGTATCCTGTCTAGGTACCGTTGTCACTTCATTGTAGAGCGGTGAAAAAAATTGAACTGTCAAAATTTTTGACATTTCGATTGTTGCATGACAGATCACTTTACGCACACTTCTTACGTATTCATAGGCTACTGGCGCTTTGAAGGAAAATGCAAAAGTCATTACAGATGGAAGTTATTAAATAGATTATGGCATTAGGAAAATTGAAGAAACAGATTGTTCGAACAAAATCTGACGATAAAGTATAGATGCATGTAAGGTAGAGCTAAGCTACTCTGCAAAACTAGGCTTCAAAATAGTTTAAGGGGCATTTTATTATAATTTGGCGACTATTTACTAACACCTATTACGACGAGGAGTAAGAAGTTATTTACTAAATTTGCAGGAATTGATTAATTATTTTATGAGAGCCCAACAAATATTTACGTTTCTCTCAACACCGAATAAACTTGAGAATCATAGCGTTCTCAAGAAAAAGTGTAGTTTTTATATGGAAAAAAGCTGATTCTCAAGTTGAGAAAGGGATAGTTCACAACTTGTGCTAAAATGGGATCCTCCATGAATGGATTCACGAATCAGATGATTATTTTTTGAAGTTAACTTCTTAGTAAAATTTGAGAAAATGGATGATGATGCAACGGAAATTTTGCAACGGAAATATAAATTGTAGCCGACTTTCAAGCGTATGTTGCAGACTTTGCAGATGAAAAAGGGGGTGAAATTCTAGGATCTCGCTAACATTGCACAAATTGTAAGAGTTAGGCAGAGTTCATAGGTGTTGCCAATTGTGGCGGTTTACAGGGTTGCCACCTATCCCAATTTTTTTTTAATATAGAGCTAGGTATGCCAATATCAAATGAAAGGTATTTTCGATCGTATTCCAAATAAGCTAATGTCAAACAGGGTTGCTACTTAGGGTTGCCACCTCTGCAATTTATTTATTTTTTCGTATATCTCAGGAACTGCTTGACCGCTTTGAATAAAATTTGGCATATAGACAATTTGATTCATTCTAAGATTATATATAAGTAGGTGTTGCCATTTAGGAAGGTTTACAGCATTGCCACCTATACCAATATGTTTAAATATAGAGCTAGATATGCCAATATGGGTATCAAATGAAAGGTATTTTCGACCGTATTCCAAGTAAGATAATTGCAAGCAGGGTTGCCACCTATCCGCAATTTATTTATTTTTTCGTATATCTTAGCAGTTCCCGCTGGACCGATTTGGATAAAATTTGGCATATAGACCATTTGATTGATTCTAAGATTATATATAAGTAGGTGTTGCCGCTAAGGGTGGTTAACATGGTTGCCACCAATAAATATAGAGTTAGATATGCCAATATTGGTATCAAATTAAAGGTATTTTCGTGATTTCTTCCGATCGGTATTTTCGACTATATTCCAAATAAGATAATTTCAAGCAGGGTTGCCACCTAACCGAAATTATTTATTTTTTCGTATATTTCAAGAACTGCTTGACCGATCAACAACATACGCTTGAAAGTCTGTTCATATACATAGGTAAACATCTGTGATTTTTTCACTACCCCAGTTTTTGCAACTCCCGCTTTGTTGACAAATAAATCAAATATTTTCAAATGTGATTGTTGCCTTTTGTGATTCATTTTATACTATTTTTGCATGCTGTAGGTAAGCCAAATAACAACAAAAAAGACGACATAAAATTCACAGTTTATATATTGAATGCATTGACAAGAAATTCTAATTTCATGGGAACCAAAAATGCAAAAACTAAAATCAACAAAAGTTCCCCGTTTCTATGCCTCGATTTATTAAAGAAAAATGCCTGCTGCACTACTTGCAACAATTGCCGCAGTGCCGTGTCTAATTAAAATCGTTCGCATCACCTTCAACAGTTACACCCAGAAAGCAACAGAAAGTGTCACCAACCCCTCCCAAATCGAACATAGCAGCACAACAATGGAAAATTCAAATTTACAATTTTTATTATAATTTATTGAAATGCAAACGAAACGAACGGACATCCGAAATGCAAATAGAGTGGAACGCGGCTCAAACAACAATCGACACATTTACGCAAATAAAAGAAAAAGTATTTTATTGTTTTTATGAGGGAAATTTAGAAGTTTTTCTCGGGTAGATTTTCGCACGTTTTTCTCAACTGCATCTTCGGCGCATATGCTCTACTTTTGTAATTTGCAAAGGATGCAGGCAACTCGGGCAAAAGGTAAGAAAATGCGGCCCTCGGACACGGACCCACACAGCTGGACATTTGCTATTTTGGGTAAGTAAATAAATTGGGCCAAACAGCAGCTTGGTGTGCAAAAGGACACGATTATGAGAGTGGTAGTGTGCGTGTGTGTTTCGTAGGGCATTGCATTAGAATGAAGTGTTGCATCTTGCTTCTTCTTCTTTCTATACAACATGTTTTGCAAATTTTTTAATGTAATTGTTTTTTGAGGTTTCGGTAAAAAATGCTGCACGAGATAAGCAGCTAATTCACAGCTTGTCACAACAAGGCGTTCTGTATTTGGGTTTTTTTTTATTTTTGTTTGTTACTGATCTTAATTAGTTTGGACAGCGCTGAATAAAAATGTGTTTTTTAGTAACAAAAGAACAAAGATTTTATAAAAAAAAAAGAGATCAAAAGTGAAAGCCTCAAAGTATTTGCAAAAATTGGCTTTGTATTTTTTTTGCTTGCGTACTTATATACTCGTGCTATTTACTTAAACCTATGTACTTATTTACTTACCGACTTCCATTTTAGGTAGAGCGGAATTGCCCAGTAATAATTCTGAAATGATCCCAAAAACCATACACACGAAAATACTTAAATACAGGCAGGTTCTGAAATTCACTTCCGAATAAAATTTGTGAAAAAACCATACCGAAATGACACAGGCGAAACTCTTTAAAAGATTCGTAAAGCAATCTCGAAATATTATTATTATTATTATAAGGCCTTATTACACCGCGACGATTAGTACGATCTATTGTGCGACCTATTAGTTTATTGCTGCATGCGGAGGCTCTTTATAAATTTAAGCACCTTGCTAGGGTTTTTATTCCATATTACGAATGGATTGAGAGTGACACCACCTAGGTAGCAAACTCCCTTTCTTGCTAGCGCAATGCATTCACAGAGTATGTGAACCGGCTTTTCATCGCCCAGTTCGCAAAACCGACAAATTATTGTATCTGACAGATTCAGTTTACACAGGTGATAACGTAGACTACAATTTTTGTCTTCCCAGTTGCTTATGGTCTTCCTTACATGGGCCTTGGTGAGCCCACAGAAAGGTTCCGGTCCATAAAATGCTGTTAGAGCACCGTGTTTTGCAAGGTGGTCCGCTTTTTCGTTGCCGTCATGTCCTTCATGCCCTGGGACCCAACCTAACAAAACTCGATCAACGATTGAAACCTCAAAGTTATTGCATCACTTACTTGCAATATAGGACCATTTATGAATAAAAATAATAAAAAACATCCGGAAATTTTCCCGAAAACAATCTGAGTTACTATGCTTGACGGAAGTCTCTAAGTATCTAATATTTTTAATCAAAAGTTTAACTAGTTGATCGACAGTGAGCAAAACATTTGTTTTCTCCTCTCCCAATTGTTCGAAAATACACACATTCTGTTTGTTAGAATTTTCACTATATTATAATTAACGTTTAGACAATAACCTGATAGTTCGTGGTTGATAAAAAAAAAATGTATGAGATGATCGAATTTCACACATGGACGCTAATGGCTATAATGAAGTCATTTCTCTTGGCTCTTTAACAAAACTGATGCTTAACACCAACGTGGCATGTCATTTCGAAACAAGCAAGTTCATAATTTAACATCATTAATCATACAGAAAATAACGAAACGAATATTGCCAAAGAAGTACATTACAATAAGAGAATATGTAGTTTTTGTGTATTAAGAAGTCAAAAATACCGAGTACCGACATAGGTACATACTATGTAAGAAACAAATGAATGAATGAAAGAAGTTGGTAGCAGCGTACTGAAACAGCAAGAAATCGCGCTTGCTGGGTCGGGTTTGTGTTCTGTTTTGTGTGGGAACCTAAGGAATTGGGAGTTTTTTTTCGTTTTTGCCGCAAGCTATTTTCTGTGAGATCAGCGTACGTTCTAAACAAAACAAGCTCAAAAATTGTAATATAAATTTAGTTATATAAGGAAACAGGCCCAGGAACCTTTCGTTAACAAAAAAAAAAAAAAAAAAAATTGCTGGGCTGCGCTACCTGGCTAATCTGACGAAATGTAGCGCTGACGAGCACCGACATTCGACACCTACTGATGAGATCATTCATCACAAACAACAAGAGGCTAAATGAGTTGGCATTGTTGAACTTCAATCCTCACCACTTGCCATCAACAATTGCAGGTTATTGAGTTGTATTTCTTTTCGCGTTCGTTGACGCCTCTTCTTGGCTATTGTTCGCAGGCGCAGAAGTTGGTTTGGTTGTTTTGTGCCAAAAGTGTCTTGCGAAGCTTAGCTTCATTTCAACTGACCAATTATAACATATACTTTTTTTTAAAGATTTTGCTTACAACAGTTTTTTCTTATTGCGTTAACTTTTAATTGATGTGCGGTAGACGGCCAAAACAGCGACATCTATCTAAATTCGAGTTGTTGGCATAGTCCTATCGTCAATACTAAGGCAACTACATTTTTCAAGATTTTCCTTCTTTAAAATTTAAAAAATCGTACGACCGCAAAGTCCGCCAGGACTCTCCGAATTTCCTGTATTTTCTTCTTCTTCTTTCCTTCCCATATAATGCAGTGGAAGATTTCAACCTATTTCAAAATATTTTTCGAAAAAGGCCTTTCCTATCTGTTTCAGGAATTAATTCAAAAACGATCTACCTCAGGGCGGTCTTTGAGACGCTCTGTTTTGTGATTGGAGCTTAGCACGAAAATTGCTTCTACCTGCGTACTTTTTTTAATAGTACTGAGGTGTTTTAATTTTTATTTCGAATTTTATGAATTTTTGACTTTTCGTTCAGGTAAGGCATTTTTGAAACTCAGTCCCAAATACGCCCCCCTTGAACTAAATTTGAAAATCCGCTGTTATAAATAAATATTTGAACTGAGTGGTTTTTCAAAAATATCTGAACAATATTCTGAAATAGGCTTGTCATCCACTCAGCCGTTGATATGTAAGCCGATATATGGACTCATGGACTCTGCAAACGTTATTACTTTTTACACGATCATTTCAGATGTTTCAAAAAATATTATCTGCCATTAAAAATCGCAATAAAAATGATACCGAAGAAATCCATTTACGTACAGCACATAAAACAATAAAAACCCCAATTCTTAATTAGGCATATAATTTTTTGTAGACAGATGCTAAACTCCAAAAACTACAAAACCTCAGGTGATTGGCAGCGAGTGATCGACAAGAAAGATCACTTATTACATACTTCTTGAAATTATCAATTTTATGGTCCAATGCCACGTGAACCCTTTTAACGCAACAACGATTCTCAAAAATAAGTGCAACACGCGCCACAAAACACTTCACACCGTTTGCAGACCGATCGACAAAATTAATTTTGTCTGCTAAAGTATGAGAACAATATCATAGACGGTAGCTACATAAAATTTTATGGATTGTCAAAATTATGTTGTCAAGTGGCATCAAAACGTATTACGATCGAATGTAAACAAACAAATTGCCGAAGAGGTAAATGACAAAGAGAATAATTACATATCATACAAACATACACGCAGTTTAGGCTTCTTAGGGACCCCTTTTCATTTCATCTTTATTTGGAGGGGGTTAAAATTTATTTCAACTAAGTAGCTGTCTCATTTTGTGAAGTGTTGAAACAACACTTAGACAGCGTAGGAGTGACTGCTGGTGTGTTGAGTGCCGCACGAGCTATACAAAAGTCCGACAGATGTTGGGCAAGTCCAATGGTAGACGGAACTTTTTATTTTGCTGTCTACTTGGAGGACAGTACAAATAATTAAATTTATTGTTGTTGTTATTTATAACTAAACAAGGTTCAGGGATCCGATACTAGCCCGACTGCAGAGAGAGCGATTTGTTTGACCTTGTAAAAACTTTCGTCCATAAATCCAAGTCCCACTCAACGATAATATATAAAAATGGTTTCTAAAAGAAAATAGAAAAATCTTTGCAGAAAAAAAGCAATACATGATTAGCTACAATGAACAGAAATTAGGGAGGGATAAACTAAATTATCTTAAGTCATCTCCCTACACCAGCTTGTGTAGCAGTATGTATGGATTTCAGTTTGTTCAAATTGGAAAGCACTTAAATCGCACAGCGCCGCCTATCGAAGTGCCAAATAGTTGGTAATGCTACATTAATTACAATCGCTTGCGTTCCCCTTAGGGCCGTCTCCTATCAGCAGCACCACAAAAATTCCATCTGCTCAAGAATCCGTGTACAGTACTTGCCACTAAACGGTACTTTTCCAGCGCATGCGATAATTTCTTTTAATTCTTTTGAAAATTTATTTTGGTTGTAGTGATTCTGGATATTTATTAGCACATTAAGATTAAATGAAGTTGTCGTTGAATGACGTTACGCCAGATTTTGACGACAGGGAAATTTTATGCCGTTCTGCATTTGGATATTGGAAGAAGCAATGAAGAATTTCACAAATGTTAACAAACAAATAAACTTCTATATGTAAGTATATCTACTTATATATTCAAAGTATGTACCTACTTAGACTTTTATTTAGATTCACATTTGAGTTTGTGTCAAATATGTAAAACATGTCGTATTATGAATATTTGAAACGATTTTGTAGCAGTTTTAGCGCCAGGTGAGAACTCTCAGCGATGATTCGTTACAAGAAAGTTAGACATTTTTATAAACTTTTTTTAAAAGACTACATCTGCTTCGAGAGATAATGATAAATAGCCTTACCAACAGTAGATAAGCTTATAAAGAAAGCATACTAGATATATGGCAAATTTTATCTAACGCGCTTAAGCCTTTCCCGAGATAGTGGTCGATATAGGAAGAAATAAATAAAATTCGCTAAGGTGGCCGTGAATGACTTTCATTTGTTACCCATCCTCAAAGAAGTGCAGATATGTGATAACCCGGAAAGCCGCTTCAAGTTGCATATACCAAATTTCATCCAAATCCGTCAATAGGTTCCCGGGATGGTGCTAGATATACGTACTAAAGAATAAACAAAATGCGGTGAGGTGGAAATCCTAGATGGTAACCCTACTTCAAAATATCTTATTTGGTATGCGGCCGATAATACCTTTAATTTGATATTGACTTACATATCTTGCTTAGTATATATGTAGGTGACAACCCTATGTAGGTGACAACCCTATGCACCGCCGTAAATCCAAATTCCAGTTGAAAAATCTTAGAATAAAACACACTATCAATAAGATCTAAATCGCTTTAGGCTTTCACGAGATATACGAAGGAATAAATAAAATGCCGCTAGGAACAGTTTAGGCATAACAGAGAGAGATATTTTCCACCTCGAACAAGTACTCTTTTAAGGAAATTACCGACCTCCTTTCATCACTATTTCAATTAAAAACTTACTCACGAAATATCCCGCCCACAAATTGTCCTCTATATCATTCACGTGTCTTTTAAACTAATCCATGTTCGTACAAAAACTGTAGCTTCTAAAACCCTCATTTTAAATTTTTTAATATTGCACAAATCCATTTTCAGTACAAAAAGTTCAGCGAAAAAAGCCACACTGATTACTTGGCAGCGCATATCAATTATCAACTTCAAAATTATGAATTATGCCCCTGGGGTTCAAATCCTAATATCGGTTACATAAAGAGCATACAAAAGTGGACAATAACCCATTCTGTCACTTAAACCTCCAGAACGTCATGCTGTTTCTTTCCTCACGCCAACACACCTTCGTACAAAACGACGAAATCATATGAAAAATTGGGCGGGCGACTTAACCATATCTATCACATGTGTGGTTAATTATAATTACGTAATTTTAATATCATATCCGGCTACAAACATAAACACATAAAAGTTACATGTGTAAGACAGTGAATAGGTAAGTTTTAACCACGTAGTAAGCTTGAGTGTGATCGGACTAAAGTGTACTGCGTTTGAGAGTGGTTTTACTCGAAGAATTTTGGAGTATATATGTATTTACATCAAAGAATATTTCCAAATATGTAAATATCATGGTTTATAACGCTTAGGGCGGATTTTTCCACTAGCCGTCAACTTTAACGCTCATTATAAATTTATTGGCTAGTTCATCCTCCTGTTAAAATAAAGGGCAAATGAACTGGCTGTTAAACTGACAGTGACTTTGACGTTAATAGGCAGTCGAGAAATCCGCCCTTAGAACCACCGTTTAAGCCGATCAACCCCTTATTTATTAGTTTACACTTATTTTTGGTCAGTTTGTTTGGTAGTCGCACAGTTCGTCCCTCAAAATACTAGTTCTCTTTGACAAGCATTCCGAATTTTTGATATTTGGTATGCGTATATATGCATGCTTGTACGATATATTTATCGGATGGCAGGTATGTTGACGTTCGGTTTAATTTGTGCACGCAATTGCGGTTTATTGGCTTGACTTAGAAGCCGGCGTACAACAGACAAGTCCTGGGAGGGTTGCTTGAAGCAAAGCTATTGTATTAACAGCGGTAAGAGACGTGGAAAGAAATGATGAATGAAATGCGATTTCCACTGACAACAACAAACCACCCCCTAAGTTGGCAAGCTTGAGTATCTCACACTATAACATTGCATGGAACTTTGATTGAGAATATCCGGTGGGATTAGTGGGAATGTTTTTGTCAATGTCTGGTAACACCAATTGTGGGTGTGAGTGCGATTGAGCCGAGTATGCCAGTAGAATGTTGTTCGTGGCCCAGTCGACCATAAAATATTGGCTTTTATGCTTCCGTTGATATGGCATAGAAATTGATATCTATTGACAATTAGACAATGCGAGAGTAACTTAAGGCAGAGTAGGCGGCGAAGCGAGACAATAATTGCTCGTGCTTTGCGTATCACGGTTCTGATTTTGTTGCTCGCAGGGATGAACCTTTGTGGTTGATTGCCGAATTGGCTTGTTATATAGAAAGAAATTTTGGGGGCAAATCTGTGTAATTTGCGGGATTTTTTCTGTTTATTAGCTGGATTAGTGGTTTAAACGATGGGTAATGAAATCAAATTGATGGCATTGATGGCAGGTGGCGTGAAGTAGTCGAGAAAGTATTTAGCAGATTTCAATATAATCACTTAAATACGTTTGTGTTCCTCTCCACAACTCGCTTAACAGATGTAACTCGTTTTTTTTTTCACATCCAAATAGAAAATAGCTAACATAATGCCAGTTATTACTGTTATCACTTGTTGCCTTAAAAAAAAGAAAAGAAAAAGCCACAATAACAATCTCCCAATCAAATATAGAAATTCCATAAGACTAAAGGAATGTGTAGAGGTTTTTGAAGAAGTTGAAAAGTGGAGATCCATTCGTTGTGAGCGGCAATGAATTGGGCGAATGCGCAGCCAACGCGTTGCCATTAGTTAACTTCACTTTTGATTGATTTCAATTAATCTTTGTTGCGTGTAATTAATCATTGAACACTTTAATATGGTTAACAACTTCTGACCAAACAACGGTTAAAAAGGTTCAACCAACAAATGAGGAATAGGCCAATGTGAGTGCATGGCACAAAACAGTGTTGGAGCAAGGGAGCGTCACGGCTACGCCGACCAACGACCGATGGTCGCTGATGTTAATGTACAAAAATAAAAACATACAACGAAAAAAACCTTATAACCAAGGCGAGGAAAAGCGCATTTGGTACCGTAGATTCAGCACTCCACCAGCATGGTTGCGGGAGCATGTGTGGCGATGCGTTGGAGTTGCGCACCCAAGTGAAATAAACTTTAGCCAACGTATAAAAATCAGAACTTGGCCAAAAAGCAATTGCGGGACATTGGCTTGTCTGTTGCCGCCGGACTGCCAGTCCAATTCAAAGCGTTCTCTGTCAAGTGTAAATAAACAAACAGTGCCAATATATTCACATAAGTTAAGGAAAAGCTGCCGACTAATTTTAATGCGCCGACTCACACGCACTTTGGAAGTTTTTCCTATCAGAGTTCAATTCAGAGGAGCCGTGAACGAGCTGCGGCAGCCAAAACACATAGGAACATTTGCTTAGGTAGGCAAAGTGGTTGAGCTGTGCACTACGATTGATGGCTATCAATGCCTTGAATGATGTTACAACAACCCACCCGCCCAACTCACTAGCCCGGCATTACTTTTGACTTCACATACGGAACAACCATGCAAGAATCAGACACGATTTGTGAGTATATGTACATTTGTACCTGATTTGTAGCTCATTTATTGTTGTACTCATCTTTTGGAATACGGATTTTCTCATGATTTAATGCTCTGTGCATATGTAAATGAATGATTGAAACCGTTTTATGTTCGAGCGAAAAGCTCAAGAAAATAAAAGTCATGGAAGAAAGTACTGTTCAAGTTTGCTGGAAGAGGCGTTGTTTGTAATTGATCTTATAGGTGCTCATTTATTAAGCTATAAATAATTGTAAAAAACACTTAGCTTTTGGAATGGATAGTATTTTAATCAAGGTATGAAACCGATTAAAATAACGTTTCGGTTTCGGTTTTGTAACACGATTCGGTTTCTGTTCCGGTTTCGTTCTTAAAAATTTCTTCCGGTTTCGGTTACGGTTTCTTTACAGTTTCGGTTTCCAAATAAAAACACGAACGAAAACAAATTTTACTACTACAAAACTTAAGTAGGTAGATATGTAGCTGCAAAATAGGTCTGAATTTTTATAACCTTTTTCCAATATAATAACACTATTACTACAAAATGCGCTTTATTCTGGGTATTTGACAAAATCAACTTTTTTGAAAAGATTAAGAGATAAGTAAAAAAATTACATTTCCTGTTTTTCGAAGTTAGCCTCCAAAACTTAGTTACGGCTTTCAAAGTTCGAAGTTGGACTTTTCGAAGATTTGGTTTTCTAATTGTTTTGTTTAAAAATTGAAAAAGGTTTAATGGGGGCGTAGCCTTCTTGCTCCTCTTACTTGGTGGGTACACTTTCTTTTTATTTGAAATTGTCTTTTTTAAATTTTTTTAACAAAATAAAACCAAAGTTTCGAAGGGCCCAACTTCGAACTTTGAAAGCCCGTAACTTAATTTTGGGGGCTTTCTTATAGGAAAATATTAGAATGGAAACTATATTAAATAAATCGCCAAAATATCTGGTACGGGTCGCGGATCTCGTAAATTTTTTTTCGATGCCATCATGCAGCTATAGCTAAATTTCCTCTGTCTTTTGTAACATTGCTCGAAAGTCTTCCATGAAAGCTATTCAGGCTACCCTTTGTTAAAAGAAAATATGTTCCCACAAAAAGTAAAAAGGCATACAAAATATACAAAACCGTTTGGAACTGGTTCCGGCTTTTGAAATGGTTTCGGTTTCTTTCTTTTTCAGATAAAAATAACGGTTACGGTTTCGGTTGCGGGTTTGAAAAATTAATCGATTTTAATCGGTTACGGTTTCGGTTGTGGGTTTGAAAAATTAATCGGTTTTGATCCGGTACGGTTACGGTTTCAGTTTCAGTCCTTGATTTTGATGTACTAACAAACGCCGACTAGTTAGGTAGGTATTCATCTATGTATAATAAATTTAAACTAACTTTGGGAATTAGTTGATGGAGGCCTTCGCTAAGAAGAAGAAACAAACAAGCATTAAAGTGATAATTTATTTTCTAAGGACCCTTTCATGAAGGCCATAAAGTTTACCTTCACTTGGGTCCTATATAACATCCCACCAGCATCTTTTATGTAATGCGCCTATGACTAAAAAGTACAAAAAATATTGCAAGCTAAAAAATTTCGCCATTGAAAATCCAAGAACTCAAAGTATTCCATCCTCTCTACCCTATTAAAACCTGGATGAATATGTTTTGTCAGCCATGCTTATGACCATCAAAAAAAAAGTATGGAACTCAAACTCGAGATGTCGTCAATCTTAGAAGTACATTGGACTAAAGAGAACTAAGAAGGCTTGATTGAGTCAAATGTTTTCTGTAGCTGAAAGATTCTACGTTTCGTTCTAAACCCAACCAACTATTTAAAACTATCGCGAAAAAATCGATTTAACCCAAAGCTAATTAATGACATCCAATGTGTCATAGAGAATTGCTTAGGTGTCATTCACAATCACCCAAACCCATCAAGCAATGACACTCCAAATTAGTTAGTGCACTTTGGCGTAAGTTTGAGCCTCAAACAAAAGTTTAAATGAATGTTGTCAAACAAAACGAAACCACCGAATGGTCATTCAGAAATTTTCGGAATATGTAATTCAGGCAGACGTGATAGATTTGGGTTTAAGTACATACTGCATACAAAGCTATAGAGCCGTATGAACAAAAGCCAATGCTCACCATTCATCCCACGCCATTTTTGTATGCTCCATTTATGCATGAACCACGAATGTACGGATTTGGTGTCGATTGCATGTATGTGCGTTTGCAAAGGCAATCAGTTGTAGCCATATTGATGGTGGCCAATAACCACAACGGTTGGTTGATGTGCTGACATTTTAGATGTCACCCGCTGGCAACCAACAAAAGCAATGGAGACTAAACATAAAAGTGAGCTTTGCTGAAGGTGTGAGATTGCGTGTGCGAAGGCGGAAATATGTACACAAAAGCATTGATAAACATACATCTACACATACCTAAGCTTCATTTTCAATAATTTACTAGCTCATTTTTACCTGTACACAACTATGTAGGTGTGGTGGTGCGTGGGCGCCTGCATTTATTTGCTGACAATGGCCAGAGCGCCATTAATTTTACATGAATTGTTGAAGTAGCAATTTAATGTTGTAATAATAGCAACAAATTTACAACTCAACGTTGACAGCCAGTTTTCACAATTGGTTAGTGTGTGCTTGTTTGTATTGATGCCAAAGGTAATCATATTCATATTGAAACCATTATCAAATTGACCATTGCAACAGCGTGTCACGTTCGAATATAATGGATTTGTGGTGTTAATATGACAATAATTAACGGTTTCTTTTTAGACCAAATGGTTGGTTTATTTTCAACCTATTAGGTGTATATTAGGGGGAACCAGAATCTCCCGCGCGAGACTGGTCCAAGTCATCAAGGTTAATTTAGGTAGACATTTTTTGTGGAATTATCGATTGACCTTTCAGAATGTTACGTTGGTGTCGAGAAAAACCCTTGAAGTTGGAGAAGTTTGCTAGTTCTGAAATTAAGTTCTAACGTAACTCAAACCTAAATGTTTGCTGGGTTATTACCTATTACAAAAATGAATTGAAATTAATAATAATAATATTTATTTTAAACCAGAAATAGAAGAGAAGTAGAGTAAAACCGGAATGGATACCCCACGGGGATAAACGCCTCGTATAACCCAAAAAGTGGGACATCTATCCTGGTTTTACTCTATCGCCTTAAATGTAGCTCCCAAGCCTTACTTCTTTTTTGTCTCGTTTTCAGTGATTCCTCCCCGCATACCATGTCTCTTCGTCACTCCTTCCTTGACGCATTAAATTTTGTGTCAAAGTTTGTCGATTATGATATATTTTGTTTTTGGTGTAAATTTTTTTTACCATAAACTCACTTCTTAACCAGGTCAACGACCCAGTCACTTAATTCTTTATCTCTTCACATACGAAAGTATGTACACATTGAAAGGCGAATCATCTACGAAACTAGTTGGCAATATATAAATAAAGGAGAATTGCCTTGGTTTGAAATTCAATATTCTTCAAAACCCCTATCCTGTGTAAAACCAGTTGTGTTTACTCTAGAAACTTCATAATCACTTTTTACTTATACTTCCTTATCTTGCCTATTCTTTATTACAAAACAAAATTTAAATCTCTAAAAATAAAAATATTTCGGCTTACTTACTTCAGCAAATGTCCTTTTTAAATGTTTGACATTTCGCATTGGCAATGCACTTGAAAATGCACACAGATATGAAGCCACACAAATTTTGAAGTTCAAATAATTCCTATTCTTTGCCTTAAAGCTTTTTGTCAAATATAATTCAAATAGGCAATTTTGTAAGGTTTCACAATAGGGGGATTCATCAAACCATATAAGTTTACATAATGCGTAAATTTATAAATTTACCAGCTCAGTTAGATGAACGCCCTAGATAAATTTATGTGTAATTGATGTCAAACAAATACTTTGTATTTCAAAATTTTTATTAAAAAAAGTATTTTTTGGCCTATTTTCCAACATATTCCTCTATTTTTGTCTTGTGTGCATTAAATGCATTAAAAAAACGCCGAACAGCGTCATTCAACTGCATAAATTTACCCACTTTTTTACATACCGGAATCGTCGCGGAAGTTTACCAAATTTGTGTAAACTTCGTTGCATACAAATTTTGACAGTTCATTTACACACTTGATAAATTTATACGTTTACAAGCTTTATAAGGTTTGATGAATCCCCCTAATGTTCTTAACAGAACTTCTTTTAACTTTTAATCGAATTAATGAGTAATAGAAACTTGATTTTAAAGTATTATTTCATAACTTTGTTTTTAATTATCTAAAATCGAATGTCTCAGCTCAAAAAAGTATAGTAAGCACCGAACCATACATCGATATTGGTTAAATCAACTGTTGCATAAGGTTACCGATAAAGCACAAATAACTTGGCTTTAAGGCTCTATCATAGCCTATTGTGAAAAAGACTGAAGAAGTGCGTCATTACGTAGTAGTAGATTTGTGATAAAAAGATTTATTTGAATGAGAAGCAATTCATCACTTACGATCAAGATTACCACCCACAAAATGCGGGAAATCGCCAAGCTTCAACGATATAGAATTACCAAAATATCGAGAAAAAAAGGAAAAGAACATTCGAAGATATTTGAAAATATAATGAAACATAAACAAAAGTGTAGTATGGCAATGAAAACTATTTCGACCGCATATATCAACACGTAAGGAATAATATAGCGCAAATCTTCACAACCTATAAATTAAAATCATACTTAAAGCTGCAATGTGCGCTTCCCTGAGTATCAAACGCCCATGAAAAGCGCTTAGCGTCACATGAGGCATACAGCATATGGATGCGATCGATATAAAGCATAAATCAGTGACAATCACTTTAGTTATAAGAGCTAAGTATAAGTAAGCAGATGAACGCAAAACATTCGTGCGCCACATTGATCGTGCAACAGCAGCGCCCCTTCGACGGTCCATCAGCCAAGCAGCCAGCCCACGGTGACAATGGCAGTGACAGTAGCGATGCGGTGCTGCAAATGTGTCACATGTGCTTTTCTCTTACAAATGTTGTCTGGCTCAATACAGCTCCTTGTTGTCAAACCGAATTTCAAGTTTACATACATACATACATACCTAAGTATATACTAATGTAAGTATCCATGTATATCTTATATTATCTTTGATGTATTTGCTCGTACTTCCTTTCACACACTTTGCGATCACTGCATTCACATTCATCTGTTGTGTTGATGTTTCCATTAAAATGCTATTTTTCTTGGGTTCCGTAAATCACGTTCTTGTCTAATTTCAGAAAATATTCACCAGCCATTCAAATTCTTGGCATACTTGTTAAGTCAATGGAATTGCGATCAGTATTTTGCGCTTTTTGCAACGATCATGACAATAAATAAAACACATACAAGCACAATTGAACACTTGTGTGATATATGGATGGATGTGACAGTACTTGCCGTTGTTTTGGGGCTCCTGCTGCATTGGTGAATGTCAACTGGTACTTTCACCAGATACGTTATAATATCGCACCCTAAATCAAAAACCGTCGCAACTCAAAATTTGTTTAGGTCGCTTTCTTGGCACAGATTTCCTAATAAAAAGTAGTACAGCCAAAACATATATTTTTTTTCTTTTTGACTATTATCGTTACTCTTTAAAGAGCACAGTGATGCCCAGTTTTTAAAAATCAAATGACTTTTGTGCGATCCTGAAGCAATTAACAGAAAGTTACTCAGATTTTGGGTTGTGGTGCTCTTTTTGATTTAATGTGCGATATGTTCTATTAGAAGTCAGGACAACCAAAATTGCAACCAAATTCAAATGAGCTTTTTTCATTATCAAGTAGCATATTCTGAAATTCTACAGACTTATGTCACATCTGCATATAAGAGACATTACAACAATGCAAAAGCATCTTAAAAAAACCCCTCAAATTGATTTATTTTCATTGCGCGACCATCTAAAGCAGTTGCGATCAACAATCAATAGTCAAATATGAAAATTCTCAGACAATTGCACAGTGTTGATCGAAACTTCCTCCTCGGCGGATCTTGAGTAGTCTTTTGCACTCGCATTCTTTAATGTCTGGAATTGATTATTTTAATTTTAGTTTGCAGTTAAAAGACAGAAATCATTATCAATAAGAAGGAGGTAAGAAGAATAAACTCAACGGAATATTTACATGTGTGTGAAATTCTTCTCGGTATAAAATTGAAGGAATAACAAGTAAGGAAGTCTAAGTTAGGGTAAACCGAAGATTTAATACTCAGCGGTAGTTTTCATGTGATTTTCAAAATATTGCTTTTCGGAAGTGGGCGTGGATGGGAAGCGATTACGTCCAATTACATCAGGTATACTCCCTATTATGCTAGTACCTATGCCTTGTACCAATTTCATCGTTCTACCGTGATATTTTCAAATATGCCGTCCTGAAAAGTGGGCAGTACCACGCCTACTTTTAAAAATTTCTCAAAAAATCATAATAGAATTATATCAATTTAGGTGATTTTCAAAATTTTCGATATCGAAAGTGGGCATGGTACTATAAAAAAAGTATGGGTTAATCATAAGAGATTGACCAGGGGCATTCATCTATAAAATTATATCATTTTAGCCATTTCAGCTATCCAGATATGTCAATTTATGTGATTTTCGAAATTCTCGATATCGAAAAACGGGTCGTGGTTATCATTCGATTTCGCCCACTTTCAATAGCAACCTACCTTGGCCAGAAAGTAACCTTTATACAAAATTTCATGCAAATATCTCAATTATTACTCAAGTTATCGTGTACACGGACAGACGGACGGACATGCCTTAATGAACTTTTTTTTCAACCTAAGAACTTTCATATATGGATCTCTATATCTATCTCGATTAATTTGTTCCGTTACGTAGTACCGTTATGTGGACAAAATTATAAAACCCTTGTACTAGTACCAGTACGCTGGGTATAAAAATATGTATGCGAAAAAGATGTATGCGACCCGCCCTAAAATTTTTTTTTTTCACTCTATATCGGAATTTGGGAATGGCATCGATATTTATGAGAAAAACGGGGGATGACGAAAAGTGAAATTTCACTAATATCAAGGTCTTTCAAAAAGAAACTTTACTCTTCCATTTTTATTAATTTTCTTAAATTTTGTTATTTTATTTTTTTAAGGGGTCTAAAAACAAAGTCAACAAAAATGGTATGATATTTAAGGTGTGGCTTATAAAATTTAATAATTAAAAATCTTAGCTCCACCTACTTAAGGAGTATTTATTGCTTTCGCCATTATATTACGTAAGTAAACAATTCAAGTAAACTTTGATAAAATAATTGCAGATGCATATGAAACCCGACTGGCGAACATAAGTGCACGTGGAGAGACGAAGACATACATATGTATACAAATTTGCATATTTAATTATCAGTTAAGAAGAAAAAAGTAGCAATAAAGTAGGAAAACGTCATAAATATTATAGCGATAAGTGCTGCGGTGGAAAAATTCCATAATTACTTTTAATCTTAAAAACATCTCAATCACAGTGTGCGCCTAGGCCGATTGACACGCCCAAATATGCATTAAGTACATATTTCAGCTACAGCAATTCATACACGACGCACAGTGGATAAAGCAAATTGAATTCAGCTTAAAAATTAAAAAAAAAAAAACTGGGAGCGAATGAATATTTCTAAATGGGTCTTAAAATCCACGATGGGATTTAAGCATGTTTTATTAAAAGGTGAATGTCTCTTCATTTTTTCTTTTGAACTCCCAAATAAGCATTAAAATAAGATGATATGTTGAGATTCAGCATTTTTCCTTGAGCTCTTTTTAAAAAAAAAAACTCATTTTAAATACCAATTTTAGTCAAATTTTTAGGGTTTTTGCATTTTTGAAAACGGTTGGTTTTCTCTAAAAACTACCAGAGATAAAGTTGTAGACCACTTGCAAATTCACATTAGAATCCCATTAGAGAATGACATCAGAATTCGACTCGAAAACTATAGTTTTCTCGATTTGAGAATTATCTTCCATTTTGTTGGAGAACTCTGTGATTCTCGAGTGTTTCTCGAGTCGTCCTCTAACGTTTGAGATTGGAGAATGGGGCTAGTTCTCGAATGTACCTTCAATCGAAGTCTAACTTCATGGTTTGTTGGTTTGTATCTCGATTCTTTGTAAATCTTTGGGAAGACGTTCTCGTTGTTCGTCACTGGTACCGCCCTAGTTGTCGGGGAAGAAATTTAGATGCGAGCGAAGAAAATGGATTATCAACGATACCCTACGGTAATTTTCAAAGGGATCCACTGGCGTATTAAATTTTGGAGACTTGAAATTTTGTGTGAAGCTGTGCTAAGCTCCCCATTGTTTGTCACATATAGAAGCGCACAAATGTTGACAATCGCAAATCAAATGTTGACAAGCCGCAACAAATACGCCAAGCAAGCGGACGGACGTACAATCAGATCGCTGACGCAGCCTTCACAATTATAGCATACACAGTTTGTAGCTTTTAATGATAAAATGCACATATTAAACGATAATTATGACAATAGTACGTGATGATTGGCTCATATTGCGTTGCAACAAATTAAAAACAAGCAACCCAAAAGAAATCCTGCATTAATCAAACGGAAACGCGGCGCGGTGGGGCGCGTTCATGCTGATGCCGTTGGGGTATACAACTATGTATTGAGTTGTAATGGGAAATGCGAGCTCATCATGCCTTATATTGGTGAGTGCATGTGTAGTTGCCAGGTTGCGGCATTACAGACGTCAAAAACTGGCATTGGCAACAACAAGAACAAAAACTGCGCCAACAAACATATTCATCTAAACTCATTTATTTATGAGCGAGATCAAGCAAAAGCAAATGCCGCAGGCCCCCACAACTAAATCCAGGAAATTCAAGACTACATTTGCATCTCCATTGCGCGTATGCAACGGTGGCCAAAGTGGCTCATGTCAGATTAGAGCAGTAATTAGTTGGTAGTAGGGAGCATCAGCAGCAGGGAAAATACATTGCCAGTGTCACTAAGTGATTAGCAGCTATCGGCAGATGGAAAAAAAATAAATAAAAAACCGAGCAAACCATAGGAAAGTACAAGAAGTTGAGTAGAAAATCCCAAAAATAAACAAAAATATTTATTTTCGAAATATTTGCTCTTTCGATTTGTTATGGAAGAACAAGTTTGAGCAATGTTACTACAACTTAAGTACACACAAAAGGAAGCCTTCAAACAAAAACTGAAATTAATTCATTTGAGGTCACTCATTTTCTATTGTCGAGGTCAAGTTTCGACCCATTTTCCGTTGTCTGAGCCTATTAAAGATTTGAGTAAATGAATGCATTTGCATGGCATGTTCTTCGGATACTTCTTTAGGCACGCACGTCGGATGTGTATTTGGGGGCTCGGTTTTGTAGAAGTAAAATATCGACATATGTACATTTGGTTGTTATGCACGGTTAAAAAATTAGCCTAAATTTTAAACCCGTCTAAAGTTTAAGCAATTTTTTAAACTTTTTTATGAAATATTCTAAACCTTCCAAATACCTAAAATGAATTTCAATTTCTTTTGGTTTCGATTTAAGATCTAAATTAAAAGGAAGTCTAAAATTGGTTTTTTTATGTCATTGGATTTTGCCCACAAAACTTTTGTGTGCGGCATAGCTCAGCGATAGAGCAATCGGCAGCCATACAGAGCGTCCCAGCTCGAGTCCTACCAGTACTAGTACAGGGGTATTATAATTTTGTCCACATAACGGTACTACGTAACAGAACAAAATAATCGAGATAGATATAGAGTTCCACATATGAAAGTTCTTGGGTTTAAAAGAGGAGTTCATTAAGGTATGTCCTTCCGTCTGTCCATCCGTGTACACGATAACTGGAGTAAAAATTGAGATATTTCCATTAAATTTTGTATACAGGTTCTTTGTGGCCAAAGTTGGTTGCTATTGAAAATAGGCGAAATCGGATGATAACCGGAAATTGGAAATTTCGAAATCGAAAATTTTGAGAATCTCATAAATTTTCATATCTCGGTAGCGAAAATGTCTAAAATGATATTATCGTCGCTCCCAACGAAGATTAATACGGTTCAGTTAGCGTGTAAGACTAAGACGGTTCGTTCTCTGCTTGGAAGACTAACAGGCTTCAGTATTCTGCGTCGAAGACTAACACACTTCAGTATTCTGCGTCAAAGACTAACACACTTCGTTCTCTGCGTAGACGACTAACACACTTCGTTATCTAGTTTTAAGGGAGGCATTTTTGAAAACTCGGCTGTTCGTAACTATTAAACTGATTACGGTAGAACGATGAAATATGGCACAAAGCAAACTATTATCGTTGGGAGTATACCTGATGAAATTGTACGAAATCGCTTCCCGACCACGCCCACTTTCGATATGGAAAATTTCGAAAATCATATAAATTGGCATAATTCGGTAAGTTAAATAGCTAAAATAGTATAAATTGATAGGCAAATCCTACTAGGGCCTATATCATTACTATCCCGTTCTGAAAACTACCGCTGGGTATTTAATGTTCGGTTCGCCCGAACTTAGACTTCCTTACTTGTTTCTATTATTTTTTTTTTTTTGATTTTTTTTCGGTTTGAAATTAAAACTTTACGGTTTAAAATAAAACTTTTCGGTTTACAATTAAAACTTTTCGGTTTAAAATTGAAACTTTTCGGTTTAAAATTGAAACTTTTCGACTTAAAATAAAACCTTTTCGGTATAAATTTTTTCTTTCGTTTTTATTTATTTTTGAAAGCTTTTTTAAGATTGAGTGTTGTCCACAATTTTCATGTGTGCGGTGTAGCTCAGTGGTAGAGCAGTTGGGCATGATGGAGTCTTGGTTCGAGTCCCAGCCAACAGACGAGCAAAAAAAATGATTTTTTCTTTAAAAAATTGTTAAAACATTTCTGGTTTAAAATTGAAATCTCATTCAATTAACAAAATTTGAAACGAAGTTTGGTTTATATATGTATGTAGTCCAAAAACGTTTAAAATTTAGGCAACAATTTTTAACCGTGTGAATAGCATGTGTTTTACTTGTAAACAATTATTAAATCTGAAATTTTGGAAATGGCTAAACTTTATGGATTAGCCCGAAAGCGTTCACTGTGAAATGGCTACATGCTAAGTAAAATGGTCTCTTTAACAATCTAAGGAAATATGAAGTCTTGATTCTTTAAAACTGCAGAAAAAAGGAGAATTAAAATTAACATATAGCCTCGACTACAACTGTCATTCAAATGTGCTAACGCATTCAAATATTTTCAATAATATTTATGACGAAACTCGCTAAATAAACAAACACCACAGAAATAAACTTGTGGCAGTATGTTAATGTTGCATAATGCGTAGCATTCATTTGCATTAATTACTCGACTTTTTGGTTCAATACACGAGCAAAAACAAACAAAAAATGCATATATCAGTACCTATATGAAGACATGCATGGATGAAGGGGGTATGTCGCATTTTGGGTGAAACGAGAAAATCGACTTTAAAGTTTTGCTTAAACATTTGAGGTTTTTTCGAATCTTTATGGAAAACTGACAAAAAAATTATGCAAAGCCATAAAAGACGTTGCATAATATGCAATAAAAAGCATAAGTTTATATTTAGTGTTTTATATGAAAAAATAGAAACATACCCCCTTCTTCCACAATTAATATTGAAAAGTTGTGTACATACCCCCTTCATCCATGAATTATCTTCTACAATTTTCACGATAGGCAGATTCTGATAAGACAGAAATATAGATCTGCATAAAAACTATTCACCAATGCCAAAAACAGAAATTGAGTGAGAATGCGACATACCCCCTTCATCCATGCATGTCTTCATATGAATTTGTTATGCTAATATTCGTATACTAAATTATTGTACAATGTACATAAAAAGTTAGAGCAGTGAGAATTCGATAAAATGAACAATGATGGAAAGAGAATCTTAATGCTAAAGAAATTTGTTTCAAAAATGTCATATTTCAGAATTTGTTTCAACAAAGTCTCATCACAGAAGTTTTTATTTAAAAACTTCCTATATCAACTGAAAATACATACATATATGGAACTTTCATTAAGGGCACTTAAAACCTCATTCTGGGGTAGGGCGTTCTTGAACCAAATTTTGAAATATAGCGTTATTGAGAAATGTTTTGAAAAAGGTAAAGAGTACTCCAATTGGAGTATTCTATGTAGTACTCCAAATGTAATACTTTTTCACATAAAAATTGAGCTCCAATTAACATGATTTGATGACAAATTTTTAGAATCATTTTTTGAGATTCCAGGAAAGATATTGTTGTCAAAATTATGAGATTGGTGTTGTATGGTCCAGTAGGTTGGAAAGGCTGGACACCCCTGCCTCAAATTGTACTTGTATAGCAACAATTTTTTTGGCGATCGTGTCTCTAAAGCACGAGCAATGTGGCCCGCTTAGTCATTGCAAAGGATTACTATTTAAGTACCCCAATATCACAAAATTGGAACACATGATCCAATGATTTTTGCAGGGTAATAGTAGACCTCAATCTGGTTAATAAATGAAAAAATAGTTTTTTTTTTAATTTAGGGATCACTTAAAATCTACTTAACATTAGAATTCCGATGAGAAAATAATTCGGAAGTCGAATCTTTTTAATTTTTAAAAATTCAAAAATTTTGCTTACTGCGAGATTTTGATATTTATATCGTGGTATCACTGTAGCCATATACATACATAGGCCTGTTTTGGAGCCCATTCTATATAGTTAATGTGGGGTACTCGATAGAGTTGACTGGACGGCTGGATGTTTGTTCGTGCGCTTCGTGTGTGTATAAAACACAATTTGTGCGCGCATGTCAAGAGGTCAAGCAGAATACGAAAGCATTACCCCACTTAATGCTGACAACATTGACCATAAAAGCACTCGAAACGAGCGACAAGAACGCCCAACTTTATTTATGAGCTGTCAATAGTCGAATACATACGCAGTTGCACACATGCACGCACACATACATATATATGTACATGAATATGCCCCTGCAGTCAACTTAACTAGTTTTATACTAATCAAATACCAGTCAGCTAGGCGGCTTCAACTAGTTCGAGTTCTGTAATTTTTCCATATTAGCAACTGGTATTTTTAACACGGCGATGTCCTACGAGATGGCAATTGTCCTTCTCTGCATCAGCACCATACCAATTGGCTGACTAGTCAGCCTCTGCATCAGGAATATACCAGTTGATATACTTGTTATTATACACATCAGTATCATACCATTTAAGATACTAGTTCGTATATACGTCAGGATCGTACCAGTTGAAAGAATAGTTCATATATACATCAGAATCATACCAGTTGGCAGACTAGTTCATATATACATCAGAATCATACCAGTTGAAAGACTAGTTCATATATGCATCAGAATCATACCAGTTGACAGACTAGATCATATATGCATCAGAATCATACCAGTTGGCAGACTAGTTCATATATGCATCAGAATCATACCTGTTGACAGACTACTTCTTATATGCAACAGAATCATACCAGTTGACAGACTAGTTCATTAATGCATCAGAATCATACCAATTAACAGACTAGTTAAAAAAATCATCGGAATCATACCAGTTGTCATACTAGTTCATATATGCGTCAGAATCATACCAGTTGATATAGTAGTTCATTTATGCATCAGAATCATACCAGTTGACATATCAGTTCGTTTATGCATCATAATCATATCAGTTGACATACTAGTTCAAATTTGCATCAGAAATATACCATTTGACATACTAGTTCATATATGCATCAGAATCTTACCAGTTGACATACTAGTTCATATATACATCAGAATCATACCGGTTGACATACTGCTCAGTCTATGCGGCAGGACATACTAATCATTATGCCCATTCAGATCGTACCACTTGTCATACTAGTCCACGAATTTGGATTCATTCCAGTTGGTATACTAGTCGGTCTATGCACCAGTATCATAGTCAGCCTCTACATCAGCAATATACCAGTTTATTCTTTAGAAAGCAGCGACTATTTGTATTTACCCAAACACGAAAAAGCATCTGTGAATTACAAGGTAAAAAAGAAGCAGTTACAAGAGAAAAAGAAAAGCAATTGTCCTCTTCTGCATCAGCACCATACCAATTGGTATACTAGTCAGCCTCTGCATCAGCATTATACCAGTTGATATACTAGTTCATACACAGCCAAAAATGAGCTAAAGGCTCTGAGTTCGATTCCCGGTAAAGTTAACACAAGTTTTTTTTTCTATATTTTTTAAATTATGTTGTTTATTGTATTTTTAATTTAATTATTGAATTCTACTTGCAATGGCTCCTTTCAAATTCCGCGTTCGTTTGATTATATAGGTGAAGGCCCAATTGCATTCAACTTTGTAGGATCCACTTTCATACAAAGTTTTTTAAACGTAAAGCGAAGCGAAATTTTTGCAAATGCTCAAAAACGAGGCGCGCATTTGTCAAAGTTTTATGTAATTGGGGCTTTGGGGTTGTATTTTTAGGTAAGGTAAATTAAGGTTAAGTTAGTCGTCCACTGCGGAGTTCCGGACCCACATATGATATATAGATAAAATTAAGTCTTATTTTTACATCAAAAAGAGTCAAAGTAAGACTGCTTTCATGCTGGGCCATACACTCGAGTTAAAGGAGCATTGGTAGAGTTAATTTATATTGTTGTTGTAAATATACTCAAGTTTATGCAGCAACGTAAAAAAATTGGCGGTTATATACCAACAGGTTGTCATAACCTCTGAGGAGACTTTTGCCGAACTTCTCTTCCAACTTATAGTGTGCTGCTTTGATTTTTTCCCTATGAGTTGGCGGGACCTACTGTACTTGTACACAGGGTATTATAACTTTGTTAGGATAACGGTTGGTTGTACAGGTATAAAGGAATCGAGATAGATATAGACTTCCATATATCAATATGATCAGGATCGAAAAAAAATTTGATTAAGCCATGTCCGTCCGTCCGTCCGTCCGTCCGTCCGTCCGTCCGTCTGTCCGTTAACACGATAACTTGAGCAAATAATGAGATATCTTCACCAAATTTGGCATGCGTACTTATTTGGGTTCAGAATAGATTGCTATTGAAAATGGGTAAAATCGGACCATAACCACGCCCCTTTTTCGATATCGAAAGTTTCGAAAAACGTATAAAATGGGTTAATTCAATATTAGAAGCAGCTACAATGATAAAATTTGCAATATGTATTGATTTAGATGTTCTAAGGCCGATTTTATAAAAATTTTTGAAAAGGGGGCGTGGTACCGCCCACGTATATTTGAAGAAATTTTAAATTTTTGACTCTTAATAACTTCAGAACAGTTTATGCTAGTATAACGAAATTTCGTAGAGGACATACTATTGTTGTGGTAAATTCAGCTATAGAAAATAAACGAAATCGCTTCGCGACCACGCCTACTTTTTCATAAAAGTTATATTGAAAGGAGGTGGAAATATTGAAAAGTCCATATCTAATTAACTGATTTCGCTATAATAATATAATTTGGTACATACATCAACTTTCATATTCTTTACATAATTTTTTCAAAATTTTGGAAAGTGGGCGTGGCACCGCCCACTTATGAGTCAAGCAATTTTTATTAATTTTAACACCATTAACTATACAAAACAAAGAATAACAGCATTTTATGTGCACAGCTGGGTATGTAATGTTCGGTTTCACCCGAACTTAGACTTCCTTACTTGTTAAATTTAAAAATCTGTGACTGTTCAAAAAGTTGAATGCAGTTAGGTTAGGTTAGGTTAGTGGCTGCCGCAGAGGCACACTTAGGCCAGTTTTGAAAAGCCCGTTGTGATACCACCAGCACTAGGAAAGTCAGTCCCGGGACCCGGCCATTTGGAAAATCCCAGCGGTCTGGTTTAGACTATCCAGGAAGGGAACTCCCAAAAAGCGCGTTCCCGCGCCGCTTAAGGCCGGGCAGTTGCAGATGAGGTGCTTCACCGTTTCCTCTTCCTCATCATCTTTGCAGCTCCTACAGCATCGTCGATAGGGCACCCCTTCTGCGTGCCTACCAATAAGGCAGTGCCCAGTTAGAACACCTATTAATATTAAGATTTCTCTCCTTCTTAGGGCGTGAATGCCTCTAGATCTTTTATGATCCCATTTCGGCCAGGTTTGTTTGGATTTCCGGCAATTTGGGGATTGTTGCCACCTTTCGTTGGCTTGGAGTACACACTCCGTCAAGCCAACGAAAAGTAGCAACAATCCCCAGGGTGCCGGACATCCAAACAAACCTGGCCAAAATGGGATCATAAAAGATCTAGAGGGATCATAAAGATCTGAATGCAGTTACAGAATTTCCATTTGATTTTCAGAAAAATACAATTGACATTCAGAAAATTACAATTGATATTCAGAAAACTTTCTGAATATAAACTGAAAAAGGTGTAGTATGATTTCAACCCGAGTTTCATACATACTTCCATACTAGTACGAACCAGGATTTTTCTGACTAGTAATATTTCGCCCAGCAAATTATAGTTGTATACTAGTATGTTTTCTGATTAGATTGGCATTGATTGGTTTAAGGGTAATCAGCAAAGAACTAGTATAAAAACATCCATAAATGTATAGTAAACGAGCTAGGTGTCTGCTGAGTAGTTTGGAATTGATTAGTTTGAAGGAAGTCATAAATTAACTAGTATGAATACACCACAAAATTTTTAGGCGTAGAACTATAATGTTGCTGAGTAGTTTGGCATTGACTGGTTTAAAGCTAATCAGAAATGAACTAGTATGAATACAAAACTTAATGTACAGTCAATGAACTACATTGTTTGCCGAGTAGTTTGGCAATGTCTGGCTTAAAGGAAATCAGAAATGAACTAGTATGAATACACCACAAAATGCATAGTCAATGAACTAGAATTTTCGCTAAGTAGTTTGGCATTGAATGGTTTAAAGCTAATCAACAATGAACTGGTATCCATATGCCACAAAATGCATAGTCAATGAACTATATTGTTTGCTGAGTAGTTCGACATTGACTGGTTTAAAGGTGATCAGAAATTAACTAGTATGAATACACCACAAAATGTATAGTCAATGAACTATATTGTTTGCTGAGTAGTTTGGCCTTGACTGGTTTGAAGCTAATCAGCAATGAACTAGTATAAATACACCACAAAATGTATATTCAATGAACTATATTGTTAGCTGAGTAGTTGGACATTGACTGGTTTAAAGATGATCAGCAATGAATTAGTATGAATACACTACAAAATGTATAGACAATGAATTATGTTGTTTGCTGAGTAGTTCGACATTGACTGGTTTAAAGGTGATCAGAAATGAACTAGTATGAATACACCACAAAATGTATAGTCAATGAACTATATTGCTTGCTGAGTAGTTTGGCCTTGACTGGTTTGAAGCTAATCAGCAATGAACTAGTATAAATACACCACAAAATGTATAGTCAATGAACTATATTATTTGCTGAGTAGTTGGACATTGACTGGTTTAAAGGTGATCAGAAATGAACTAGTATGAATACACCACAAAATGTATCGTCATTGAACTATATTGTTTGCTGAGTAGTTCGACATTGTCTGGTTTAAAGGTGATCAGAAGTGAACTAGTATGAATACACCACAAAATGTATAGTCATTGAACTATATTGTTTGCTGAGTAGTTTGGCCTTGACTGGTTTGAAGCTAATCAGCAATGAACTAGTATAAAAACACCACAAAATGTATAGTCAATGAACTATATTGTTAGCTGAGTAGTGGGACATTGACTGGTTTAAAGATGATCAACAATGAATTAGTATGAATACACTACAAAATGTATAGACAATGAATTATGTTGTTTGCTGAGTAGTTCGACATTGACTGGTTTAAAGGTGATCAGAAATGAACTAGTATGAATACCCCACAAAATGTATAGTCAATGAACTATATTGCTTGCTGAGTAGTTTGGCCTTAACTGGTTTGAAGCTAATCAGCAATGAACTAGTATAAATACACCACAAAATGTATAGTCAATGAACTATATTGTTTGCTGAGTAGTTTGGCATTGACTGGTTTAACGCTAATCAGCAATGAACTAGTATGCATACGCCACAAAATGTATAGTCAATGAACTAGAATTTTCGCTGAGTAGTTTGGCATTGACTGCTTTTAAAACTAATCAACAACGAACTGGTAGGCATATGCCACAAAATGGTTAGTCAATGAACTAGTATGTTTGCTGAGTAGTTCGGAATTTGACTGCAGGGGCATTACAACAGAACAATATGGCGTTTTGTTAATTTTCACGGGGGCATGAATTGAACGCAAAAATGGACAGAGAGACAAAGAAACATTTTTGCAACGAGCTTGGGGACAGGGGAGCAGTTTGGTGGAGGAAGTATAAAAACATAAACAATTTCCAGACTTCAAAAAAATTCGATCGAATGGGCCACATCTGGCTGAAACAAGTTAAGTGATCAAAAAATATTTTCAGACAGGACAAAAATTTTCAAAAGTGTGTGAAGTACAAAATCATCAAATATGCTGCATAAAAATTCATTTTACTCCAATAACGACAGTTGTAACAAAAGCCTTAATTGACTATCCGATTTATCCACTCGAGTATATGCAGATATGATTCAAAAATACCTTGTATGTATGTGATCTAACATTTATACTTTCACCTGAGGTCAGTCAAGCCCATTCCCGTAGTTCAAGCCTCACGCTACCGATAATACGCAAAGATCATGCGCAAACGATCGCACAACACGCATGCCCAAGACATCTCACAGCATCACACAAATGTCAAATGCAAATTCATGTTTTCGAGATGCAAAAATAGCCACTGAAATGACCTTTTGGACAAAAAAAATGTGCCAAAGAATAAAATCAAATTAACCTCTACCCTCGGTTGGACTGTAAAAGATCACAACCAAAATGATGCTGCCAAGAATCTCAAAAGCAGGATTTTCAACCCCATTCGCTTGTTTGTATTTACACTAGCCCATCTACATAGCTTCATACAGCACGACGGCTTTGGTCATCGCTGCAGCTGGCCCTTCCTCGTTCGCGAAATGTTCGCTTGTACTTTATAAATCACCACAAAAAAGGTATTAAAACTGAGGCAAAGACATTTTTCTTTAAATTTTCCGCTTGATATTTGAAATTTTACACATTTTAATGAAATTTGTGTCCGTGAAAGTTTTTTTGTAGCTCATTGTTGTTGTTGCTTGAAAATGTTGGTTTATGATTTTGTCATTTTAATTCCAAAACTAATTCTGTATCGAACTTTGTGTTTGTGTGTATGTCCGAGCCAACCCCCTTTGCAAATGTGATTACTGCTTTGGTCAGCTTAGCGTTTGGTCACCGTGAGAAAATTTGTGTATTTTGAGTTACGTCTTGCGTCTTTTCTTATTATTCAAAGCGGCTTAATCCGTATTTAATAAAGCGCAACGGTTTGCGGTTAAGTTTTTTCTTTTTTTTCTCTTTGGTTCAATAAATTGCAAATTTGTAACAGAGATATCAGCAAACTACCTACACAAGGCTAGATTGAAACCACAATGCATGTGTACAGTGGCGTAGGGTGCCTTGACGGGGCCCCTATAAATACTTTTGTTTGGGGGCCCTTGGGAAGGGTAAAGATTTCTCACAAAATAAAAATGCATACAATTAAGAGAAAGATTTATTCATCTGCCAATTTTCAACATTTTTACAAACAATTCAAGCTAAATATTCATTCTCCTTGCCGTTTTTCGGCAAACTGATTTCTTAAATCATTTATACCTAGCTGATGATGCCTCTATGGATAACAGTGACAGGTATGACAGGCGTTCCAAAGTAAATTTTTTAAAATTTTCGTTGTGCCAGAAACACGAATGTGTAGTAAATATTTTACGTATACACATATGTGGTTCAGTGCAATACATTCTTTTTTCTGGCTCAACGAATGAATGTGTAGCATACTCGTTTTTCTGGCACAAATTTCAGATATTGAACTACACATTCATACAAATAAAAAAAAAAATAAAAATAAAAAAAGTATGGCAGTGATATACCATTTTGTGGTGTGCTGCTTTAAATTTTTCCTACAAATTGGTGGGACCTACAGTTTTTTGCCGACTCCGAACGGCATCTGCAAAGCAAATGAGTTTTTGCAGAGAAGATTTTCATGGCAGAAATACACTCGGAGTGTTTGCCAAATAACTGCCCAGGGGCGACCCCATTTAGAAAATGCTTTTACACCCAGCGAACTGGTACTAGTACAAGGGTATTATAATTTTGTCCACATAACGGTACTACGTAACGGCACAAAATAATCAACATAGATATAGAGTTCCATGTATGAAAGTTCTTAGGTTGAAAAGAGGAATTCATTAAGGCATGTCCGTTCGTGTACACGTGGCTGTTTTGGTGAGAAAAATTGAGATAATTGCATACAGTTTGGTATACAGGTTACTTTCTGGTTCAGATAGGTTGCTATTGAAAATGAGCGAAATCGGATGATAACCACGCCCCCTTTTTCGATTTCGAAGGTTTTGAAAATCACATAAGTTGACATAACTTAAGTAAAACTTGAGATATTTGCATGACATTTTGTATACAGAAATTCGAAAATCACTTTAAGTGATATAACCTTATACGTGAATCGCCCTAATCATTATATAATATTTTATGGGTGGAGCTTTGAAAATTCGACTGGCCATAGCTTTAAAACTGATAACGGTAGAATCATGATATTTGGCACAAGGTAAACTACCACTACTACTATGGAGTATACCTGATGAAATGGGACGAAATCGCTTCACGACCACGCCCACTTTCGATTTGGAAAACTTCGAAAATCACATAAATTGACATAATTTGGTAAGGTAAATAGCTAAAATAGTATAACTTGGTAGGTAATTTCTCCTGGTCATTCTATTGTGATTTACTATTAAATTTTAGAAGTGGGCGTGGCAACGCGGACTGATCATAACTTTAGGTTAGCAGGTTTCATGGTGGTATAGGAAATACTCCTGATGAAAATGGTACAAATCGCTGGGTATTTAATGTTCGGTTTATTCGAACTTGTACTTTCTTGCTTGGTCTAAATAAATTTTGCTGTTGGTTTGACCGGGAGTCGATACCAGGTCACTTGGTGTAATAGGCCGAGCACACTACCGCTACACCACGGACGTCGATATAATATGCATTACAAATTTCCGGTGGTTCCTTGTACTTCTTTCGTGAATCTTAGAGAAAAGAGAGATTAGTCACATGAGCCTATTAACTCGAATCTGCAAAATTTTCATGCCTCTGGCAAGCGAGCAACGATATGTTGTTGCCCCAAAACCTGGTAATTTGTGTACAAAATTGTGGTGAAGTCCACAGGTATCATTTGAACCTCGCTATGTTGATCAATAAATAAGATATAGGCCACCAACAATAGGCCGGTGTCAGTTATGGTGAAGAATTGAAAAAACAAGAAAAACAAACCAACAAAATAAAAAAAAGCTTTATTTTTAAATACAAACTTGTTGAGATATTAATATAAAAAACTGCTTTAATATATTTCAAGAGCTTTCCATAATATTCTCAGTCAATGTCCAAAACGCATAGGAATTAATTTCCAGCAAAATAGCCCACCTCAACCCACCCAAAATCGTATCCATCAACAAAATGAATTCATCAAATCATGTTGTTTGAGGTTTCACTTTGTTGTCATTGACATACACTTGTACATACACCTACACACACAAACACACAACTACCTATGCATAAAAAACGAAGAGTACCAGCACGGTTATAACACTAATCCGACAAGCATCCACAGACACTATTCTGCATATTTTTCATTTCCTATGCCTTCCATTTCCCCCCACCCAAATATTTCCAGCATACGCCACCCACTTTTGAAAGCCAACTCACATTGAATAGGAGCTACAAAAAAGGAGTTCAGAAAGACGTCAACAGCTGATGCTCCCTCAACGACGACCAAATTTGTATGTAGGACAATGTATCATCTGCAAAGCTGCAACAAAACGAAGCAAAAAATGTGTCTTTAAATAAAAGCAACAATGAAGTAACAAATAAAAACTACAACAACACGCATACTCGCAAGCCGCCATGGCCATCAGTTTAACCAGAATGACATGCCCTGGTCCATGCGGTCCTGGACTCTGGCATTTTAGCACTTATTCATAAAGTTGGACGTCACAAGGATACGCCGCGGGGTTGGTTGGTTGGCGGGCTGTTTGGTGGGTCGGTTGGTTAGCAAGATGGCTTGTTTAGTTCGTGTTAGATGGGCAACGTTAAAAAGTCTTCTATTTGCATGATGAAAAGTGCTGAGTAGTAGAGTGTGGACAACCAAAATTGTGATCGATGAGATGAGAATGGGATATAAAGCATACTAAATCATATGACTTTCATTTATACAACTGATATGGTTCCTTGACGAAATTTAACCGCTTCGTACGACCATACCGAAAGCAGGCATTATTTTATTTTTGAGTGTCGAATGGCGAAAAATTAAAAAATTAATTTTTATTCATTATTCAAAAAAATTTGAATGATGAGTAATCGGTTATTGGTTATTCAAAAACTCAGATAACCATTTTCGGGTTTATTTCGATACTGTTTCTGAATAATTTAGGAACTGTTTCCGGAAAATTTCGGAACTGTTTTAGGATCACTTCTGGACCAGTTTCGGGATCATTTCGGAGGTTTTGGTAACACGTAATTTTTCAATTTTCAATTTTTCAAAATAATCGGTCACTCATCGGTCAAAATTTTATAAATGATGAATAATTTTTATACCCAGCGTACTGGTACTAGTACAAGGGTATTATAATTTTGTCCACATAACGGTACTAAGTAAGGGCACAAAATAAACGAGATAGATATCTTAGGTTGAAAAGGGGAGTTTATTAAGGCATGTCCGTCTGTCTGTCCGTCTGTCCGTGTACACGATAACTTGAGTAAAAATTGAGATATTTGCATGAAATTTTGTATATAGGTTACTTTCTGGCCAAGGTAGGTTGCTATTGAAAATAGGCGAAATCGGATGATAACCACTCCCACTTTTTCGAAATCGAAAATTTCGAAAATGTCATAAATGTTTATATCTCGGTAGCTGAAATGTCTAAAATGATATTATTTTAGAGGTGAATCCCCCTGGTCATTCTATTATGATTTTTTTGATAAATTTTTTAAGTGGGCATGGCACCGCCCACTATTAAGGGATGCCTTTTTGTAAATTCGACTGTTCGTAACTTTCAAACTGATAACGATAGAGTGATGGAATTTGGCACAAATCATACTAGTATCGTTGGGAGTATACCTGATGAAATTGGATAAAATCGCCCTTCAACCATGCCCACTTTCGATATCGAAAATTTCTAAAATCACCTAAATTGACATAATTCAGTAACGGTAGTGGCTAAATTGGTATAATTTTATAGATCATTGTATAAGGATTTTTTGCGGTGCCACGCCCATTTGAAAATTCGACTGGTCGTAACTTTTAAACTGATTAGCTTAGAACGATGAAATTTGGACCAAGGCATACTAGTATCGTTGGAGTATACCTGATGAAATTGGATAAAATCGCAATCCAACCACGCCCACTTTCGATATCGAAAACTTCGAAAATCCATTAAATTGATATAATTCGGTAACGGAAATGTGTAAAATGATATAGTTTGGGAGGATGAACCCCCTAGTCATTCTATTATGATTTTTTGAATATTCGACTGGTCGTAACTTTTAAACTAATTACGATAGAACGATGAAATTGGTACAAGGTATACTAGCATAGCCCACTTTCTAAATGGAATATTTCGAAATCATATGAAAACTACCGCTGGGTATTTGATGTTCGGTTTACCCGAATTTTGACTTCCTTACTTGTTTATTTTTTATATGAATAATTTTGTATTCGAGGTGGCCCAACCCTGAATTTTGGTAGTTTCCTCTTATGATAAAACAAAGTGGCTGCCGCAGAGGCGCACTTAGGCCAGTTTTCAAAGGCCCGTTGTGATACCACCAACACTAGGAAAGTCACATAGCAGAATCCCGGGACTTAACATAACGGTTAACTTGCTTGAATTAAGTATTTTGTCACAAAATCTTCTGCACGCCAAAGTAAAATTCTGCCAAACTTAAATTCCTCGCCTTTAACCCATTTTGCCTACGCTTACTGCATCACAGAGGCATTCCGATATTTTAAAAAAGCAAGGAAACCAAATGAAATTCATTAATTCGGTGCCATGTTCAGTCGCCCTCGACCAACAGCAATCAAACACAGCCTCCGAGCTCTTGGCTTAGCTGCTGGTGCACTCTGCTCTTTTTAAAGAGGAATATATGTACGTTGTAGAGGTTTTACCGCCCACAAAAATGGCGTCGAAATGCCTTCCGCAATGTGAGTGTTTGGGGGTGTAGATACTCGTAATGTATGGTTGATGGTACGTCGTCTGACTTCGACTGTTCATGAAGTGCAAAAAGGCGCTCAAATAGGGTTGTCAGTATTTAACCCGAAAGGGTGGAGGTGCAGTGCATCGAAGCGCACGAACTCTGAGCACCGACAGCCACATCCATTGCAACAGAAAGAGGCAACTACAAACAAAAACAACAAACCTTGAATAGAAACCAACTGCGCAAAGGCGTTCAGGAGGCAGTCGGGCAGCTGTTGGAGGATAGGTGATAGGAGATTCCAGAGGTGCTGGGGGTGCTGCGATTAGGTTCAATTGCAAGGAAAACATAAAGCAACAACAGTAACTAGCAAGTCCCGAATCAAATGAAATAAACAAAACAGTTCAAAGCAATAAAAACAAAAACATTGGCTGGCATATTGGAGCTCATCGGGGGCCACACAAAGGTTATGCTCTAGCAATTGGAGCAAAAGAGACCTCTAGCGGTCGAGCTAACACAACTGGCCCGCACATTCCTATACAACGGTGCAGGCTCAATAGGATAATGAGCACGAATGAAACCGCTGTTGGTAGAAGAGCGAGAAGGCAACTGTCATACTAACATGGCCAATAAGGGCGTACACCAAAAATGAGTAAATATAAGCACGCACACAGGCACTCATGCACACATACATATGGGAGAGAATACAGTTATTATTGAGTTGAATTGGTTTGTTGAGAAATTCAACGAAAGAGCGTAATTTGTGTGGAGAAAAAACTTAGCTGAGAGTGGATGTGTGTTGGTGTGAGTGACTTTGTGCAGAGTATGCAGTACTCAAAACTGGGTGCTAGTTGGAAATAGTTGAAATGTTAGTGAGTGATTTTCTCATTTCGTTTAATGCCAATTGGAATTTCGTGCAAATAAGAAGAAAAAAAAAACCAAACTAATTCCAATAAGAAAATGAAGCATCAGGCATAGAGTTCAGATGGTGTGGCCTGACGTGTGCGCTGCCGTATTGAGGTTGCTTGTAGAGCGAGAAAAGTGCAGACTCTTGTGCCCTCGTGCCACCGGAGCACAACGCATCTAGTCGTTGTTTTTGTCGGTGCATGTGGGTTGGCATATATTAGCACCTCTTTTTTGCACACACACATTACGGCGCTCTAACAAACTTCGCACACGTACACACTTGTGTATGACTCTTCAGCAGCGCTATGGCGGCAGACACGAGGGGCGACAAAATGTTCAGAGAAAGCAAAAAAAAAGATGAAGAAAAAGAAAGCTTTTAATCAGCCAACCCTGTTCATGATACCCGCTCGTTTATCATCCAATTGTACTTTTGCTCCCCGAGCCAATACCTTTCATAGTGCAAAATAGGCAACCGCACTTATACATGCACACTCACACACACCTATAAGAATACACACAAGAATATTAAAAAGAATAAAAAATTAGGTTTCAGTACGGAAAAAAAGTTTTTTAGAACTTGTCTACAATTTTTCTTTGACTTCATCGAGTGGGTGCACCGTGTGGTATGAGTAACTTTTTCTGCTCACCAAGCCATCCCAGCTCTTACAAGAAGTGATGTATTTGCTGTTATTGCAGATATTGGTGTAGTTTTTGTTGTTGTTGTCACTTTAAATGTAGTGCAAAGTACTATCACCAGTATTTGCCCTTCTGCGCTGTCAACTGGACTCGACGACCGAGAGTCAGACCAATGAGTGGCCGACCACAACGATGGCCAACAATGACATTTGGGGCATTTGCGACACATTTAAGACCGAGTGTTGTTGGCAAAGTGGTATGACCGTTCGCAATTCATTGATAGATATATTTTGCAAAGAGTGTATGAGGTCGAGATGAATTATGAGATCTTTTGACTTAGGCTATGGTTAAAGTTTAGGAATCTTAAATTTCCTCTACGTTGTGATTTGCATGAGTGCTTAAAGTATTTTAATTTGGAATGTTTAGATAAAATGTTGCATGTATCGCGTAAGTATTTTAATTTATACATATTAGGGTGGGCTGGAAGCAGTACAAGTGGGATTTAAAACTTAAATTTTGGTTCACTTTGCTGAACGAACCAACGATCAAGTTTTTTCGTTTGGATAAGAATTGACAGTGATTTGCTCATACCAACCAAAATGTTGATTCAACCAAAATCACGGTCAATTCATATCCATTCCCAGGTTATTTTTCTTTGTGCAGATTTCGACCAGATCATACCAGTCATCTACTAATCACGATATTCTAGAATTATACTGTTTGTAAAATACCAGTTCCAAACTAGTTAAAAAAGCATTGAACAAAATATACTTCTCCCCATACCAGAACCTGGACTAGTGTGATTTCACCCAGAAATTAATAGAAGCATTTTTTTCATGACTCATCCTTTATTTTATCATTTGCCTTCATTTTAAAATTTATTCCTTAGAAAGCAGCGACTATTTGTATTTACCCAAACACGAATAAACATCTGTGAATTATAGGAGAAAAATGAAGGAAGCGAAACATTTCAAATGATTTTTGAAGTTAACTTCTTAGGCGGCGATATGAAGTTTTGATTGAGAGTAAAATGAGAGAGAATGGATGATGATGCAATGGAAGCTATGCAACGGAAATAGAAATTGTAGCCGACTTTCAAGCGTACGTTGCAGACTTTCAGGCGAAGGCGGGTTTCACTACGATTTTTAGCTGTGCAAATCAAACAGGAGCTGAAATTCTAGGATCTAGCTAACATTGCACAAATTGTAATAGTTGGGCCGAGCAGAATTCATGGGTTTTGCGACTTATGGCGGTTTACAGAGTCGCCACCCATCCCAATTTTTTTTTAATATAGAGATAGATATGCCAATATGGGTATCAAATGAAAGGTATTTTCGACCGTATTCCAAATAAGATAATTTCAAGCAGTGTTGCCACTTAGGGTTGCCACCTAACCGCAATTTATTTATTTTTTCGTATATCTCGGGAATTGCTTGACCGCTTTGGATAAAATTTGGCATATAGCCTATTTGATTCATTCTAAGTTTATATACATGGGTGTTGCCAAATATGGAGCACCATGTATTAGATATTTTCGGATGGAACGGCGCCCTGGTCCACTTCCCGGAAGTAAGAAATTGTGAATCTAAACCATTCTCGAATACCTAGACCTTATTCATATTTCGTTATTTCTGAATTTAAGAAGTTAACTTCTTTCACGTGTACTGGCTACACGCTGTTTTTATTTTGGAAATTTCTAATTAATATGATTCGACCAGCAAATTATAGTTGTATAGCTGTATACTAGTATTTTTCTGACATTTCCCTGCAGGGCACTTCACACCTTCCACCTACTTAAAGCTAGATGTCACAGTTAGTATTAACTTTGTGGCACACTGAAGCCTTAGATGTCAATTTAGCCAAATTGTAGGTACATGACTTTCCTTCACATTTTGCAATATTAAATTAGTTAGAGCGTGAAAAATTTTAAGCTAATAGGATTTGCGCTCAGCAAACTAAGTAATAATAAAAAAATTGTGAAAACCAAAACAAAAACAAACAACGTAGTGTTTGTGTATAATACGATTATCTCGGGAAAGTACATCGGAACATACGTAAATATACAAATGTGTGTATAAATATGTAGATATTTGGAAAAATCAAGAACTTTTAAATGGCGTGCTACAATCGAATATATTTCATGAATTCATGTATAAGCGCTTATAAGCTGATAAGCTCTAGCCATTTAAATATTTATAAACTTACATATCGTCGGTAATTCTGCAAAGCGACTTAATAGACATTTTGAAAACGGCGTATGTGATATTTCAGTTTGGCGGTTTTGCAGCTACAAATTATTGAATTTTAAGACAACTCCCATCAGGGTCGATTATTTTAATTAATTTCCAACGCAAAAGTAGTTTTCTTTAGATTAAAGAAATAAGTCTTAATGGCAGGGGCTATAAAAGTATTTGTCACAAATGTCACTTACGCTGTCTCCTAGATGTCCATTACGTTGTTTTGCATAATCGCCGGTGATATGTCTGTATTTCAATATGTATTTTTTTAACAATAAACAACAAAATTATAATCAATCTTCAGCAAATTAGTAAATAAAGAATGATTTTCTATGAATATTTTAATCTTCACTTTTCAGGGTTATTTATTTAAAAACAAAAAATGATTTTAGAATACCCCTCGAGCAAAAACTCTTAAGTGATTATACAAAAAAGTCATAAACTCATCCTAATTTATTCATTCGCTTTTTGCTTTTGAAAAAAAATTATGAAGATACATAAACTACACTTTTAACCCCACCATTTTTTATGTCCAGCGTACTAGTACTAATACAACGGTAATATGGTCCACATAACGGTACTACGTAATTTGTTTCACCATTCTGAAAAATCACATCAAAATAATTTTCCAAAAATCACAATTTTGTTATTTGGCCCAGTCCAATGTACATAATTAAATATGCTTTAAAATATTTTGGTGAAAATTTAATCACAAAAAAACAATAGAAAATAACTTCACGAAAGTCACTGCACGAATGTTAAATTACTCTAACGTACCACTTGTACTGTCAACAAATATGGAAAGCGTTGACTGCACAAGTAAGTTTTGATTTTTACGAGGTTGCTATGGGAACTAGGAAACATCCCGTTAGCGTGTTATACAGAACACATTTTCCCCTACATAGTGCCTAACTCAAAAACAACGAAATCTGGACATATGCCACTTGTGCTTTAAACGGCTCATATATTTCTGTACTTGTGAAGATAAACTATGATATATGAAACTATGAGATAAACTACTATCAGTTGTTGATATTTTTGCGTTTTCGACCTTTGTGCCCCAATTATTTTAACAGAAAAATAGAAGAAATATTACTTTTCTGAGGTCTTATAGTGACTTCACCGAGAATCGAACTCAGGTGTCTTGAACGTTCAACCCAGGTGTCTACCATGATGCCACCGCCGTCTAATTACAGCTTTTTTCTATGACATTAATTACAGTATCTTCGCTGTTGGATTAACTGCACGAGCTTGTTGATTCAACACACACTTTTGTTTGATCTACAAAAACTCTGTCAGTTCTACTAAATTTAATTGTATGATGCACTAAATTTAAAATGACAGTTCCTTCACTGTTGAACTAACTAGAGGAAGTTGTTGTTTTAACATATCAAGAAAAATTCTGTCAGTTTTGCAAAATGTTGTTAATTAAAAGTTTACAGATCTAAGCATGACTGTTCAATCAACAATTGAATGTAGTTATTTCAACAAAAAATTCCGTTGAAATAACCAAAATTTGATAAATTTAACAGAATTTGGTTAACTTCAGGATAACAGTACGAGATTGGTCTTCCCATATGGGCTGTGTTTTGAGAATGTATTTCAAGATGTTAAAGACTTCTACCCAATAAGCATTACATATCTTCCTTTGGTGTTTCATGCAATCAGAATTCTTATTGGAACTCTGATGTTCATATTGGATTCCTTATTGAGTTTTAACGACTTCCAACCACTCGAAAATAATTACTAGGTATGCCAATTCGATTAAAAGTTTAACTTAAATTAACTGAGTGGTATACTAATAACCATTACGTGTGTCTGGATTTGAGTGCTTTTGATATTAAAAAAATGCATTAACTTAACAATACATATGATACCTATGTTAGTGTTTATTGTTGTTGGACTGTTTTCATCATAATTGTTGCTTTCCTGCTCTAAATCTGTGCAAACCATTTTAAATTGATTTCAACTTTGATACATATTATAAATGGGTATATGAACCCATACATACAGACATACACACCTATAGCATATATACTCACGTGAGTGCTTATAAGTGGATACTCATACTTGTGGATATACATATGTACATATTAACCCAGTGGGTACCAGCATTTACATAAATTAACCAACCAAAAGCGCGCTACCAAAAAATCATTACCAGAAATGAGCCCATTGAAAGGGAGAAACAACAACAAAGGTACAAATCTTAAAAATTTAACAGCAAAATAAATATATGTACAAAAATAACAAAGAAAGCCATTAAAATTTTTTGGGGAGGGATTTAGTAAAGCAAAGTAAAGCTATGCGATTTAAGTGGCTTTTCTGCTCATTCTCCAGCGAGCGCTACTTTTCGCTTATCTTTTTATACCCAGCTGTACTTGTACACAGGGTATTATAACTTTGTTAGGATAACGGTTGGTTGTACAGGTATAAAGGAATCGAGATAGATATAGACTTCCATATATCAATATGATCAGGATCGAAAAAAAATTTGATTGAGCCATGTCCGTCCGTCCGTCCGTCTGTCCGTCCGTCCGTCCGTCCGTCCGTCTGTCCGTTAACACGATAACTTGAGCAAATAATGAGATATCTTCACCAAATTTGGCATGCGTACTTATTTGGGTTCAGAATAGATTGCTATTGAAAATGGGTAAAATCGGACCATAACCACGCCCCTTTTTCGATATCGAAAATTTCGAAAAACGTATAAAATGGGTTAATTCAATATTAGAAGCAGCTACAATGATAAAATTTGCAATATGTATTGATTTAGATGTTCTAAGGCCGATTTTATACAAATTTTTGAAAAGGGGGCGTGGTACCGCCCACGTATATTTGAAGAAATTTTAAAATTTTGACTCTTAATAACTTCAGAACAGTTTATGCTAGTATAATGAAATTTCGTAGAGGACATACTATTGTTGTGGTAAATTCAGCTATAGAAAATAAACGAAATCGCTTCGCGACCACGCCTACTTTTTCATAAAAGTTATATTGAAAGGAGGTGGAAATATTGAAAAGTCCATATCTAATTAACTGATTTCGCTATAATAATATAATTTGGTACATACATCAACTTTCATATTCTTTACATAATTTTTTCAAAATTTTGGAAAGTGGGCGTGGCACCGCCCACTTATGAGTCAAGCAATTTTTAAATTCGACTGCTAACAACTTCAGAACGGTGTGAGATAGATTTACGAAACTAGGTATATAAAACAAAGAATAACAGCATTTTATGTGCACAGCTGGGTATGTAATGTTCGGTTTCACCCGAACTTAGACTTCCTTACTTGTTTATTTGACTCTTATGAGTTTCTTTTGTTGCGATTAAAGTATCGTAGAGTGCTACAAAGTAAAAAATTGGGGAAACGAAGAAAAAAAGAAATACGTAGAAACTACAAAAGAAATAGCAACAATGTAAGCAAGCATTCAAATGATAGCAACAACAAATCGCTATTGGCGTGCGTTTAAAACGCAAAACGGCAACTAACAGATACATTAAATATGGGTCACTCCACGTGAAATAGTTAGATAGTTGGATAGTTGGAGTCAACCCTTCCGATTTGAACAAATTTTGGTGGGGAATTTCCTTTTATCATAAAACAAAGCTCTGCAAAAAAAAAAACAAACATTTAATTTATTTTTCAAAAGGTATGCAAATTCAAAATATAATTTTTTCTATACGATTGTTTTTGGTTTTAACAATCCACAAGCAGGGAAAAAATCTCAGAGCATAAAATTAACTGCTTTTGTGTTAAACCAATTTAAATCGACTAATAAGTTGAAAATATTGAAAAAAATTTTTTCTAAAAATTCAAAAATTCAAATTCACATTTTCTGAAATTTTCAGGATATTTTAACTAAAACATATCCAATGTATGACACAAGAAACGTAATTTTTTTTTACGATTTGTTTAAATTTAAAATTTTCTAAAATAAAAAATTTCCAAAATTTTTTCCTTATTCCCTAATCTCCTCTCCTTGTTTCGATGACCAGTAGAGGTGATGAAAAATTTCTAAGCAACAATACAAAGCGGTTTGACAAGAGCCATCAAGATCGAAATTGCAAGGATCGTAGTTGGTATTGTTTGTAGCATTTTTCAACTTGCTTTCGCAAAAAATCAAAAGAATAAATTGATAAAAATTATTAGACTGGTGAAAAGTCCACAATATTTACAAAGTTCGTAAATATAATGACCAATAATAACAATACATATTTAAATCAAAATTTGTTTAAATATTTTTTTAAAAACTTTACATTACAGGAAAAAATTAAAATTTAAACAAAATAAAATGTATTTTATTTTGGCAGAAATATATTTTATGAGAAACACAAACTCCGAAACAAAATTTATCCAGATCGGAATGGGTCGATTCCAACTATCCGACAATATAACATGGAAAGCCCCATATACTAATAAGAAAAACGAGTTCAATGTATGCCATACTCTTTGCACCGATCTAAAGTTAAACGAGCACACCAACAAACTAATATACTCACTCCTAGCGCCTCACTCACCAACAACGCGTTCGACAAATGAGCAAATGAAAAAAACTGAGCACTCTTTTCCTATTTGGAGTGGTGTGAGTGGAGTGGAAACCCCAAATTCTCCCAAACACCCAACACAAACATACTTTGAGGCGCTGCGAGTGAGTAAGTGTGTTTGTGTGACGGCGCCTCTCAACCAAACACGCTGAAGGTCTTGCCCCGCCATAGAGCACAGACATAGGCCACACAATCCCATGTACACCACTACAAACACAAATACCACTACCACCACCATCTGCAACACAACCACACCGCCCATGTTAAACGTGTAAGAGCGAGTGAGTCGGCGCGCGACTTCCACTCAAATGCGCCTACCGTTTGGGGCCGAGTGTATGAACGGTACAAACGAATGAATGAACGATTTAGATTTCAGGGTGGCTGACTACGTTGAACTGCACTGCTGAGACTGCCTTATTAAGTTTGTATGCGGTGCAGTTGTTTGTGCTATGCAATCTCGCTGTTTCGGTGTATGTGTTTTCGGGCGCTTGTAGTGGCAATCTGTGGGATTTGAGTGGTGGAATGAGAGATTTGTGTGATGTGTCGTTAGGTCGAAACGGTCGAGTCGGGTCGGGTCGTGTACCTTTTGCCACGAATGTTTTGCCAGTCAGGCTCTAAAAGGCCTTACGAAAACAGCTGCGATTCTCTTACTCGCAAGACGCGCAGTTTTTCCAAATCTTTGAATAAAGTTTTAGTTTTGTTTGTACTTGCGTAGTAGATATGCCAAGGAGAAGAATTATCAAAATTTTACAAAGTGTGTGAAGTATTGAAATTAAAGCATTCCGTGGCTACGCTTGAACTTAAATAAAAAATAATAATTTTGAAAACATCTGAAAAGAAAAATAAATTAATTTAGCTCAATATACGGTAAAGTGTATTAAATAAAATTAAATACAAATTTTGATATATTTTCCAGCGCAACGCGATCGCCAAAGAACCGTGTGTGCAAAAAATTTTCGCTCATTAAAAAATTATGAAAAAGTGAAAAATATTTCATACGAGTGTTTTAATAGTAAATTTATTTTACTAAAAATGAGTACTGGTTAACAGAGATATACAAATTATTTAAAAAAAAAAACGAAAAAAAAAAATTTAACACAAGATTTGAACTTTTATACGAAAAAAGAGATTTTGGCGACGCAAAGTGTAATCAAACGTGAAATATTACACGCTAAGCAACGCCGCCTTTTAAAGGCCACAATCCCGTTACGCGTTTAACGGGATACCCATCAAAGTGCATACTTCATTTAACTCCTACGCCCCGCAAGCCGCCAAAATGATCACCCACAATTCGCTGAGCGTGTACGGCGGTGGCGTTATGTGCGCCTCCCCGTCCACAGCGCCCGGTTTCTTCAATCCATGTCCACAATCCGGCGCCGAATTATCCGCCTTCGATCTGGGCCTGCCACGTTCTATGGCGCTCGGCGTACCACCGCCCTCCGCGTGGCACGATCCCAACCTCGGTGGTCATTTGCACGCATCCGCCGGTCCTGGTTCACTGCCCGGTACAGCGGGCGGCAGCTCTGTTGGTACCGGCGGCGGCACAACTCCCTCCAGCGTCGCTAGCCAACAATCGGGTGGCATCAAGCAAGATCTCTCCGGTATGGGCGGTCAAACGAATTCACACAACCAAAGCGGTCATCACACAATCAAAGAGGATCTCTCCAGTTTAACAGCAGCTTCGGCGGCGGCGAGTGCAGCTGCACATCATGCGGCGGCAGCTCATCATGCAGCGGCTGCACAACAAAATCATGGTCAAGAATTGGGTGTTATGATTAAAGGCCAACAGACATCGTCGAGCTGTTTGGGTAGCGCGTCGGGTGGTGGTGGTGGAGGCGGCGGCGGTAGTACAACGCCCAGTTCGCAGGCGAATAGCCTGCATTCGCAAAGTAGTAATGGCGACTCAAAGCAAAATATGGATTGTAAGCAGAATATAGAATGTGTGGTGTGCGGAGACAAAAGTTCCGGCAAACATTACGGACAATTCACCTGCGAAGGTAAGTTAGCTGAATGAAAATGATAACTGTCAGGGTGGGTGTGACATTTGAGAAAAGAGTGACAAGAGATCTCGAAAAAATATATGGGTTGACCAGCTCTCGACAAAATTCACCAAGGGGAGGCCCATTTATATATTTGCTAAGTAACTATAATTTTTCTTAGGTTTTCTCTTTCAGTATTATTCGGTAAGGTTAGGGCAACGCCACCCCCCTGCCCATTGCATATGCCCTTGGGTTGATCTTTACTTTGGTCGTTATTGCACGAAAGGAATGGATGGCTATCAAGGCGTAGAACAATGTTAGCATCAGTTTTGTATTAGCAATATGAAAAATCTGATAGCAGCAGTGTCTGAGGGGTGTTTTTCAATTAATAATTTCAGGGGGGGGGAGGGGGGGAATTCTCGTTCTATGAAATGATAACGTGAAAAAAAATTTGTATGAATTTGAAGTTTCCTTTCATAAATTTTGTACGAAAATTCTTTTCATTTTATCATTTCATAGAAGGGACATTCCATCGTGACTCCTGGGACATTTGACTCGAGAGCATACTCAACTTTGACTTAATAAACTAACATTGGGATTTCAATTGCTATGAAATATATTTATCGACATGGATAAATATCCAATACAATAAATGCATTAAAAGAATTGGCGAAATAACAACAAATAGCTTTATAACTACTCAGTAAGTGAGTGTGACTCCTGGGAAACCAAAAAATCCCTTTGTTGCACCTTTGTGAGCACGAACATGAATTTTAGCTTTACAGTTCAACTTTGAACTACAATTTGCATATGATCGAAAGTACATACTACATAGTACCATATTCTTTAAAAATAAGATCAGTATTAGCTTTTACATGGGACATTTTCCTGTTTTTTCGCGATACAATCTTTAAGTTTTTTCAGTATTATCGATGCAGTTCCCCAAAAATTTAGCTATGCAACTAGTTACCCCTAACCCATGATAATAAAAAGACCTTTATTATAAAGTTCTGTCAGAGCAGTGGGAGTTTATGGCATTTTAAAAATTTGGTACTTTTCCTCTTTTGGGTGGAATGTCCCAGAACACGAATGTGCCCCCAGATTTCATAGAAAATTTTCCATTTAATTATTTTATTATTTTTTTATTGTTATTATTTTTTATAAAATGTTTTTTTTGTTTATTCAAATCTCAAATAGGAATGGAACTAAAAAATTAGGCATTTGCTATTAATCGATTAATCTGTTAATCGATTAATCTAAACATAATTAATTAATTAAGCAGTAAAAATAAATACCAATTAACTAAACGAATGATTCCCCGATTAATCAAATTAAAAAAATGTCTACGCTCTGAATTTAGATTAATTAATTAGTCAGAGAATAATCATTTTCAGTTAACTAACTATTATTTTTCAAGTTATTGTCCTATTAGTTACATTTTGATAAACTATGTAATTATATATTCACAAATTTAGCTAGTCATAACAGATTATTCGGAACATTTACATTTTTTTTAAATCATTTTAGCGATTAAAAAACTTACCACCCAGTTCGCTTTATATTCATTGATTAAGAAAAGTACTCGAGAGAACTTAAAAGTTAGTTAGCTTTCAAACAATTTTTTGAGTGAAAAGATGGCTTTAGCAACTTTTAATTGAACTAGTTCTTTAGTTCTCGTAGTAAAGTGCACTTTCTTTTCATTCATGAATTAAACTAAAGAACTAGTTCACTATTTAACTTCTAATTTCTGTAAGCAAAATTTTTTCTTATTATTTTTTTCTTTTTTTAATTGACTAAAACTAAATTTTTGAACATCCGTCATTATAACTATCACTGTGAACGACAGCTGTAATTGTCGGTGTATAGTTATTATGACATGCAAATTCAATAAATTATTACCCACAAATACATATCAACTCTGTTTGATACACGAATGGCTGTTTGTAAATACATATGTGTTTTTTAAAGAATCACTAGTGACCTCTCATGCCAACAATCAAATTGCACGCATCACCTCGTACCACCCCAATGGCGCGCGCGTAACTAACCTTACAATACATTTACAACAAAATCAATATAAAAAACTCAAAACAAAAAAAAACATTTTTATCAAATTTTTCGCAACCGCAAATCAAGAAGTGCCAATCAATATGTCAAATGAATGCATTCAATGTAACACAATCATGTTTCAATAGACCATAAGTTCAATAGATTTGCGAAAGTGAGCGCGCTAGGGGCGAAAGGAAAAACAACAACCACGATAGTTCGTACAAAGCATCATCCACAAAGCGGGAAGTGATCGAATACCCTGCGCTTCTAAAAGTCCGATTATCTAAAATCTCGCGAGCCATCAGAGTTAAGGTGTTTATGTTGGGGATGTTGCGAATCTGGGATGGTAGTTATCTGTGTATGAGAATACGAATGTGAGTGTGAGAAGTAGTTGCAACAAAAAGTGCGATTTCATTTCCACAATTCCTTAGCTATCTTTTCTATGTTTTTTTCTTTTACCAGTGAAAAAAAGGAATAGATTCACAATAAACTGAAAGCGTGCGAGTTGAGATACAGATATTTCCAAGGATTAGTAGAAGATCACCCCTAATCAAAATATTTTTTAAACGATCTATTATATATTTGATTCATTCCCTATCTCAGAATTTTTCCATAACCCATAACAAAACAATACCCATCCCCCCCCTCACACCAAATTTGGTTGAAGACCGCTGTCTCTCAGAATGAGATTAAAGAAAGCCCTATCTGAATGAAAATTCAATATATTCTCCACTGAGATAGGGCGTTTTTGAAAAATATTGATATTCCACTCAGCCGTCGGTTTAAAAAATAATCTTTAAGTAAATCCAAAGAAAATCTCATTTTGCAGCAGCTTTCCACCAGATTTTCCCCGACATTCGAATTCGATGCGGTTTTTCAAATCAATGCGGAAGTTCGAAGTTGGCAAATACGAATATAAATATTCGCAACATCCCTATAGTTTATGACTGAACTTTTGTAGGCATTTGTGTGTGCTGGGTGTGACTTTAAGGGTAAATGCGCAGTCATTATTATCGTGCACACACGATCCATAACATTGATTTGCTGATTTTTTTCCTTATTTATTTGCCTTTTTAGTTTATGCTTTTGGCTTATTTCGTTAACTATTTCAAAATAGAGGTTCATAATCATAACAATAACAACAACAAAAGTGTGAAACGCGCAGCAAAGTGACTAAAACTAAAAAAACACATTTACGCAGTGAAGCCCCGCTAGAAGTGTAACCCTTTTTAAACTAAACTAAAATTTAAAAATTTTTTAGTTCTTCAAATTTCTGAAAAAGTTATTTGCGCCGCACAGTACGCTTAGATTTTGTTTGAGTTTACGCCTGCAGAGGTCAAAATGTTCCGTACAACAACAAATCGTTTAGTTTTTGTGCTATTTTTCGTTAAATATTTTCTCAAATACATGCCGCTATAGAAGTTTATACTTCAAAAAAAGCGCGAGATGACGGGCGGGTGGATAGTGGCTTGGTTCGTGGCATGCAGCATGTGAGATGCCACGCCAAGCGATGATGAACAGACAAAAAAAACACAGCCGACAGACGGACGGAAACTGCACGTTTCCTAAGTTTGATAGTTTGATAGGTCAATATTTAGTTCCAGTTAGCAAATGGTAGTTGATATGCAGAGCTCCGCGCTAAGGGGCACCGGGGTGGATATTAGGCTTTCTATTGTTGTTGGTGTTACAGCTGCTGCTGAGAAGCGTGCCTGCTGCGTTTGGTGATTTTTGACAGTTCAGGTGAATTATGAGAGTTTGATGAGTTGGCGAAAGCAATTGAAGGTGAATCGCCAAAAAAAAAAAAATCAAACAGAAATACATGCACCAAAAAAAAAACCAAAACACAAAGAATAATAGTAAGGTGAATGATTGAGTAACTGTTGAATTTCCATGCAAATGCAGACTGGCTTGTTTCCCAAATCACGAATATCGAATTTTGAATGTAGAATGATACGAAGAATAGAAATAGTTTGGTTTGTAGCATGTCAAGTGGTGTTAAACTGGCGTGGCTTTAACCACAAAACATTTTGATGTGTATTCGAATAGAGTTGGCAAGTTAATGAAAAATTGTCAGAATTCAATTATGATGAATTGCTGGATTCAAGTGCATGGATATTCACAGGCTGAAGTAGAATCACCATGACAAAGAGTGCCAGCTCTTCACACAAATAATAATGTAGTTGATCATCTCAGAGACAATGTGAAATGAAGGCACAGATCAACTCTGGCGATTACGTATCTACATATATACTCAAGTATGTATGTATGTACTTTGCCGTTATCTTGGCTAATTCACACACTACCATACCAACTGATTAGCCGATAAGATAGCAAAAGTCACAACAAGTCATTTAGAGGGAGGCGCGCATAGTTTTCATAGGCATTTTGCAGCTCTCAAAGCTTCTAAGCGATTTTTCATGCAAACTCTTCACCGCAGCAAGCGCTTCTTTTCAGTTTTGCAGATATCTCACATTTATATCTAGCTAAGTAGATATTCGTAATTTTTCAAAAGCAATTATTGTGCAAACATGCAAATTATGCACTCAAATGTTCACCTTTGTCTTACACCAATGTGACGTCGTAACGTAGTAGCGGACAAAGGTAGAGAATATAAATAAATGTTGATCTGTTTGTAAATAGAGATTCAGATAGATTTAACGCTTCTAGCACACCACTTGTCTTACTCCGCTGCTGAGTGAGCGGAGAAGATACTCCAAGAGCAGTAATCGAATAATAAAAACGGTAGTTGCTTTTTGTTTTAGATAACTGTCACCTGGTTGAAGGTGAATAAAGATTAGGGTGATTCAAAAAAACTCACATTAATTTTTATACCCAGCCTGCTAGCACTAGTACAAGGGTATTATAATTTTGTTCACATAACGGTGCTGCTTAACGTCACAAAATAATCAAGATAGATATAGAGTTCCATATATAAAAGTTTTAAGGTTGAAAAGAGGAGTTGATTGAGGCATGTCCATCCGTCTGTCTGTTTGTCCGATTAGAGCAACTTTCCGCGGGCCGCTGCCGAATGGCTTGAATGACTAAAGTTTTCGGGAAGAATACATACATGGCATACATTTTTATATATTTTCCATGGCGAACTTTACAGTCGCGATATCTCAGAACTGGTTGCTCTTAGAACAAAAATGTCAGGAACATATTTGTAGAGAGCTCTTCATCTTGGTCTCAGGAAATTTTTCGAAAAAACTTGCAGTTTTCGAGAAAAATCTTTAGAACCTCAAATTTTGACTTTGACCCCGAATAAAATAACAATGTTTTTAACATTCTTGTTGGGAAATTTCATACCAGTTTTCAAATAAAGTTTTCGTTCATTAGAATATATATTTTTTGTTTGTGGGTGGACGAGGCCCCGGGTCTATGCGGAGCCTATAGGCAGTCGCCTATTCTGCCTTAGGGTTAATCCGGCACTGGCTTTTTATAGGCTGCATAGGAACTTGATCCGAAATGGAATGTGGAAATGGCATAGTGTGGATTCAGATTTGATTTTTTTCCCGACCTTTTCTACCCGAAATGTTTGCAGTTTTCTTTCTAAGGGTAAACATTACCAAAATTTTCTCTGTCGGAATTTTTGTTATTTCAAATTGCTAATTTGCCCGGACTAAAATAGCTACTTTGTAAAAACAGTCTTTAGGTTCATGTATAGGGGTTCGGTTGCTGTTTTTACAGCGAGAGAAACACCCCAGGAGTTTTTGGAGAGTGGCGTCGATAGTGACAGTCATTTGCTGGTTATGAACTCTGTGCGCTTCGGTACTAGCGCCTTGTAGTACTCGCCTGAGGGTTGCGGGAGCGGTCAACCAGGCCACCCCTTCTTCTGTAAGGAAGACGAAGTTTGGTTATGAAAGGTGGGAGTCATTTTATCCGAAGGTCAACTATTAAGTTAATTTTTGGCGATTTTTTCTGTAACGCTCACGATTTATATTAAGGCCAGTTTTCTCATCTAAAAAAAAATAATGGCGGCGATATACCAACAGGGTAAATCCTCCTGGTCATTCTATTGTGATTTTTGTCACCCTAGTATATATCACTCTTGTAAAAATATAATAAACTTGATAAATTTGTGATTATTAATTACTGAAGAAGATCAAGAGAAGGGAATAGATGTAGCTAGCAGAGAAAAAGGATGTAAATAAAGGTTTTTAAGCAAATAATAATGAAAAAAAGTAAAAAATAAATTATAAAAACTTAAGCCCAAGGTGTCACCCAGCTTTAGTCTTGAGTAGCCAACGTGGGAGCTGTCAGTTGCAAGAATACGAGCCACAATGCAGCGCCTATATACATATAATAAAAAAAATTGTTTGAAATGAAAAACAAAACTCATAGTTACTCTCACAGTTGCTCATATATATCGTGTTGTTGCTGTTATGAAGCTCTTCAAGATACTATAGCAGAGGTTGATAGCGATCAACTTTTTTTTGTTTCTTTACATATTTATTTGCTTGTTTGTATCTCAAAAGCGCAACATACTATCGCGCACAACACGTACTCACAGAAACTGCATTCTATGCGACTCTATTCAACTTGAAAAGAAGGCGAAGAAGATTATGCCGCAGTAGGAGAAGCAGCAGACGATTTAGTTGTGGACGTTGGGCACAGCAATTCTTAGCACTCACAAAGCGTTGCCCACAATGAGATCTGCAAATGATAGCAGGATTTTAAGATTGTTGTAGTTTTTTTTTTTGTTGATTTTATTCTTACATTGAGAACCTTAAAATTGCAATATAAGCTCGCGACAAAAAGTTTGCTCTAAAACTGCTTTAAATTGAGTGCTAATTATACGACAAAATATAATTTTAAAACTCTCTCAAATCAAAAAAATATTTGATTACACTGTTAAAAAAATGAGCCTTAATTTTCAACCCGTCTAAAGTTTAAGCTATTTTTTTAATTTTTTTTGTAATATTTTAAGCCTTCCAAAAGTTTAAAAAGAATTTCAATTTGTTTTGGTTTCGATTTAAGGTCTAAAAGAAAAAGCAGTATACATTTTTTTTGTTTTTTTTTTTTATGTAATTTCAGCTCAGCGGTAGAGCAGTCGGCCGCGACTCCTGAGTGCTTTTGTTCGAATCCGGCCGAGTGCCACATTTTTTTAATTTTATTTTATTCTTACAACTTTTCGGCATAAAATTAAAACTTTTTTGGTTTGAAAATTGAACCTTTTCGGTTTAAAACTAAATCTTTTTCGTTTGAAAATTAAAACTTTTCGGTCTACAATTTTTGTTTTGTGTTCATTTATTTTTGAAAGCTTATTCAAGATTGAATTTTGCCCAGAAAATGTACCTACGTCTGCGATGTAGCTCAGTGGCAGAGCAGAAGGGAATGATGTGGGGAGTCTTGGTTCGAGTCCCAGCCAACGGACAAAATTTTATTTTTTCTTTAGAAAATTGTTAAAACATTTGTGGTTTCAATCTGAAACCAGTTTCATTTAACAAATTTTCTTGAAAACTAGTCAAGTTTAAATTTGAAACCAAATTTGGTTTGGTCATATATGTAGTCCAAAAAAGTCTAAAATTTAGGGTCAAGTTTTTAACAATGCAATAGCAAAACAAGCAGTAATGGGAATCGACAATTTTTTGGTTGGAAGGCTTTGGGTAAAGTGTTCTTCTATTACAGAGCTGCATTCATCCCGAATTGATTATAATAATTAATTTATCTGATTCTCATTCTGATAATAAACAGAGTGTTTCACAAAAGAAATTTTATAGAATTTTTTTAATTTTAACATGGTATTAACCTCGCCGCCGAAAAACAAAAATTAGTCAAATATATTACGTGAAACTGGCTGATGCTTGTATAAAAAAAAAAATAGTAGAATTTAGAAATCTCTAAAATCCAAAAGACTAATTTAAATTTAGTTTAAATTAATTTTTTAAACCGTAAATTTCTAATATTTTTTTGAAAATTATTTTCAATAGGCTTATACGGTCTAATGAGTTTAATGCAAGAAATTTCTAATAAGAAAATATCAGAATATTTGTGGAATAAGATATCGAAAAAAAACGTATTAATTCCATAAAAATCTGAAGAGCATATTCGAGTATTTACTTGTGGAAATTTTGGTCAAAATACACCCATTCTGCTTTAATTTGACATGGAACCACCCCTACATTTTTCAACATTTTACATTTTCTCTTACTCATAATAACTTCATGAGAACCACATTTACCTACGCTCTAAAAACTTTATGCATTTCATATTTTCTTTCTATCTCCGCCTCAAAAGGTATTCCCTCACCTATGCGAACAACTTAAAAATCCCTGATTATAAATACTGTGTATGCTTCATCGTTTAATGTTGACTGGTATTGTTGTTGTTGTTGATTCCTTATCTATTGCTCGTTGCTTGCGTCTGGTCTAGTCATGACTAGATATCTTTGTATGTACGTTTTCTTCTTCTTCAAATATCCATATAGCACACGATACTTGGCTGGCTTTGTCCGTTACTCTTTTCGTATTTTTTTTATATTTTTTTTACTGCTGTTGTAGCTTGCTGTCCATATATCTGCTGCTTGCACACCTCAAATGCTGCCCGCCAGACCAAGAGTCATACCCCATCCTAAACTGAGGGAATTTTACTGCTGCCTTCTTGCCGCTTTCCCTGCCTCACAGCGCAACTGGCTTTTTACCTATTCTGTTGTTGTTCATATGTAAGAAGTTGCATACCGACATACTCATACAAGAAGATTAATTGTGGCAAACGCGATTTCTTTTAAAAGTACTCACAGATAACTGAGGCACACACAAGCTCAAATGGAAATAGTTAGGCTGATGAATATGATCGTAGGAAAGCGCGCTGAGCAGCAACGCTGGACACGGTGTTTGTTGCGAAAGGACATGTACGAATAGATGGATGGACGTGCCGTTGTTTACCTAAGAAGATAAACGTATAGGTACTAAGTATTTTTCGTCTTCTTTGATTTTTTTTTGCACTTAGAAATTGCGTTATTTTTATGCGGAAAGAATAAGGGGAGAAGCTGAATATGCATTAACCATAAGCCACCAGATATCGCTAATTTAATAGGAAAATGCGACGTAGTGGGCCAAATATTTAATTTTTTCATACACCTAACTTTATAAAAAAAACTTCGACCTAGAGTGTGCTTCTTAGCATCTTTTAGTTAGATCTTGAACATTTCTGCGCATTTTCCAAAGATACACAAACTCCAAACCTTTTAACACTTCCACTCCTTTGCGTGTGGCGGCAAGAATTTTCCGCAAGCGTGGCTGCGTGTAAATGCAACTTATTGCGCTATCATGCCGTTAGAAAAATGTATCTTTAAACAAAATTGTATGATAATATTGATGGTGGCATATTGCACCACAGTGGTACATGTAAGTATGTTTGCACAAGCAAGTGAGTAACTATTCACGAAGACCCTTTAACAGAGATTTGTGAGATGTGGGGTAGAGGGGGGAGACTAACACTCTTCAGTTCCCTGCGATGAAGACTAACACGGTTCAGTTCTATGCGAACTATGGTACACTGAAAAAAAATCTACAAGAAACGGCCGTCAAATTCACAGTAAACCCTGTCCTTTTTCGTCCAACAGTGGGTAGTATCAATTTTGAAAGTGCCCCCTATCATTCTTAGAATATACTATCATATTGACATGAATTACTGTAAATTTGAAAGTGAACTCATATCATTAATTGATATTTTTCAAAAATCACATGTTTTTACTGCCAATTTTACAGTAAATACTGTAATATTTACAGTATTACCATAATCGCTTTGAAAGTGGTTTTGATATGTTACTTTCAATGTGCACTTTCAACCTTTTTATTTCAGTGTAGTCTTCCACACAGAGAACGCAGGGTGTTAGTCTTCCACGAAGAGAACTGAAGCGTGTAAGTCTTCCACGCCTAGAACAAAGTATGTTAGTTTTCCATTCAAAGAACGAGCTGTGCTAGTCCTCCTTGGGAGCGACGAAATGCACGCAAACTATGTACATTTTTGGAACATATCTGCATTATCAAAAAGTAAGCGTAAACAAATTTGAAGAAGCTCCCCTTAAAGGGAGGCTTCGTCACTAGAATATTTAATACCAAAATAGAGGAGTCGACACTATCTTTAGCATAGATCAAAATAAAAATATTTTATCTTGAAATTCACCTTGCGTGAAATCATTTATATTACTGAATTACAGGTCTCTGCGAAAATCATTGGATCATTGTTCCAATTTTGTGATTTTGGAGTACTCCAATTGTAATCCTTTGTATTGACTCAGCGAACCACATTCAGCTTATTGAAAGCCGATCATTGCCCGTGCTTTATAGACAAAGATTACGACACGATCGCTCTGACAGTAGATACTCCAAAGAGAAATAACATTGGAGTACATTGCAAGTAGGTACTCAGACTGTAGGTACAACGTGGAGTACCAGAAACAAAGCAAAGGTTGGTGGCCCAGTCCTAGGATATCGCAATGTTAAGTGGAGCAGAATTTTTTATGAAAAAGAATTACTGTAACTCCAATTAGAGTACCCTTTATAATTCTTACTGAGTACTCTCAAACTTTAGCAGGGGTAAATTGGTAAATATTTCCTCCAAAAATCTCTCATGTCGAAGCCTCTTTCTTCTACCCTACATATGTAAAACTATTGTCAAGATTTTATTTTGTTTCAAATATTCGAAAATGGCGCCTATATTGTGATCAAAACTTTCCTGTTCCATATAGACGCTTGATCATATTATCTACTTCTGGCCCGTTTTTTGCCACAAACTCAGAACGATCTTGGTACAGTAAAACCATTTTATTTTTGCTATCCTCTTCCACAAATGTTTTGGTTTTTTTCTAGTTTGCTAAATTGAGCTAAATTCATACGTAATCCCTATGGCGTATGCTGCCAATTAACATCAATTCCCACGACGTTTCATTAGCGTCCGAGTCCGCTATTAGTGAAACTAACAAACCACAAAGTATGTATATAATTTGAAGTGATCAGCAGTGCAACAACATACGACTGTTTGTAACACATTACACGCCCACTCCTACATTTGTCTGCACTTTTTGATTTTATACAATAAGTTCAGTTGGTTTTAAATTTTTTTTTAACACAAAAATCATGTAACATTAATAACAGCAAAATTAATAAAAAAAAGAATAAAAAAAATATATATTTTTAAATCAATTTTGGCGCCTTTGTTGAACATGCAACATCAGTTAGCAGTTGCTGAATTGAAAATATCTCTTCGAACACATTTGTTGAGCTTTTGTAAAGGCGCAAATAAATCATTTTTATACGAACAAATAAATATTGTTAAAAAGCAAATACAACTGAAGCGTAATATCTGATCATGTGCGAAAATACTCATATGCACATGTACATATACCAACATACATAGAAACATACACAATCATTTAGTTATACTTAACAAAGTAAATAAATACGAAAAAGAATTAATGGCACGAAAGCAAGGAGCTGTCTTATAAGTAAATATTGTAAAAAAAAATAATAATAATAAAACGCCCCCTTTACTGCCTCAGATTTGGTGGTACGACATGGTCTGCATGTAGAAATGCATGTGCACATTATAGCTTATGGGAGGTACTGTGAAAATTTATGACAACGCAGATCCCTTTCCATTCAATTTGCTACGAAAATCGGCCGAAGGTTCAACGAAAAGTGCAAAGTTTTTTCAATTAGCACTCGAAAAGAAATATTTTTAATTGCAACTTAATTGAATGAAAATAATGCGGAGGAAGGCATTTTTTTTATACATTGACATGATTTTATTGTTTCCATAATGTCGCCTTTTTTGCGATGGGCCCGATTCCTTTCGTCAATCGCCGAATATATGCACGGTTGAAAAAATTAGCCTAAATTTTAAACCCGTCTAAACATTTTTTTGAATATTTCAAGCTTTCCCAAGGTTTAAAAAGAATTTCAATTTCTTTTCGTTTCGATTTAAGATCTAAATGAAAAAGCAGTATACATTTTCTTTGTTTTTTTTTTTTCAATGTAATTGAGTTTTGCCCACAAAAACTTTATCTGCAGCATAGCTCAGCGGTAGAGCAGTCGGCTGTGACTTCTGACCGTTTTCATTCGAATCCTGCTAAGAGCCACATTTTTTTAATTTTATTTTATTCTTAAAACTTTTCGGTTTAAAATTAAAACTATTTGGTTTGAAAATTAAATCTTTTTCGATTTAAAATTAAAACTTTTTGGTTTAAAATTAAAACCATTTCGGTTAAGAATTTTTGTTTTGTTTTCATTTATTTTATTTTTTATTCAAGATTAAATTTTGCCACCAATGTGCGATGTAGTTCAGAGGTAGAGCAAACGGGGCATGATGCAGGGAGTCTTGGTTCGAATCCCCGTCAACGGACAAACAATTTATTTTATGTTTAAAAAATTGTTAAAACATTTCTGGTTTATAATTGAAACCCGATTGATTCATTTACTTAGCCAATTTTCTTGAAAACTGGTCTTGAGTGAATTTGAAACCACATTTGGTTTGGTCATATACACTCAAAGAAAAAATCGTTCTAAAACGAACGAAACAAGTCCAAAACTGAGAACATTCGTGCACGAAAGTCTGTCAGTAACATTTTGACTTAACTTGTCTTATTTTGAGAACGGATTTTTCAAGAACATGTTCCATGAACAGTTTGGACTTCATTTACATATGAACATTTTAACTTATTCTGAGAACGTATTGGGCTCATTTTAGGAACATTTTGGGTCAAAGTAAAAAAAATCTAAAAAAAAATGATTTTTCAGAGTTCATCTGAATGACAATTATTTCTTACGTTGTTTTGTTGTTTGCCTCCACCGGGAGTCGAGCTCACACTGCTTTGACTGCTGACCATCAGGCTATCGCGAACTTATGTTAGCCGTCGTCTAATTCCAGCTTTTTTCTATGACAGGAATGACAGCATGTTCGCTGTTGGATTTGTTCTGTTAAAGTTGTTTACAGACTAAATGCCTAAAAGTATGCAACGATATTGTAACGTTCTCGTGTTCTGATGATAACGCCGGCCGTTCTATTTTCGATAACTTCGCTCGCATTTCAAGAACCTGGTTTTTATTCTTGACAGGGTGGTATTTTTAAAAGACCAAGTGTTCTTTTTTTAAGACCAAAAATCACGAACACGAAAATCTAAAATTGAGACCTGTGGTGCCAAACCCAAAGCCCAACTCGAGAACAAAAAAAATTCTCAGACTAATATATTCTCTAGCAATAGATTCATGCCCATATGCAAATACATAAACTCGGATATTTACATGCGTCAAAACGACCCTCTAAACACAAAACAAATGAACTTTGATTTCATTGTAATTTATGTAATCGCAACTTATGGTTTGCATGAGCATAACAAATTCTGACAAATGATAATAGCAAAATATTACAGTTTCACTTACTTTAAGGGGACAGTTTTTTTGTTGAACAAAATATAAAAACTAAAGACGGTAAACGTGGTAGTTCATGATATGCGCATTTTGTTATATGAAATCACAAACAAAATTATATACAACATTATAGTATGAGCAGACTAGCAGACAGACAAGAAAAAAATAAAAATATTTAAGCAGACCTGCGAGCGCATTGAAAGGAATCACATACTTACGAAAGTGAAGTGGGCGGGGCAGCATTGTCATGAGCAAAATGTTAACGACCAAATAATAAGTCACTGAAGAAGCATACAAAAAATATATTTATATCGCCTGCAGAAAGTAAAACTAAAGAATAATAAAAATGAAGAAAAAAATTATAATTTTTGAAAATTTCGCAAAAGGGCGCAGGAAAACAAAAGTAGTCTAAAGCTAAAGTTGACTGTGGCAGGTTGAGTTAGCAGCTGTTTGAACATGTTGGGAGTTATGGGTTTCTGCTGTAGTCGCTTGACGGATGTGAGTGAACTTCCTTACTGCGTCGCGTCGACTAACAGTCCGGTCGAGTGGGTGGGTGGATGAGCTTTGCGATTTCTACGAATCCAAGAAAAATGTCATTACATACTACTAGCTTAATTTGTCATGGAAAATATTTGTTTTCACTATATTCAAATTCAAGTGCAGCTCATTCACATATGAGATAAATAATGAAAGGAAATGTGGCATAGAATTCACTAGTTTACAAATGACATATTCTGCAGTTAAAGGGACGTTTAATTCGTCGGTCTTTAATGTTACACAATAATGAATTCTGACAATTCTAATCAAAATTCTACACGGACTTTATTCCCTCTTATGAATAAAAAAAAAAAATACTTGATACACGGAAACTTTTCCGAGTGAGTAAAAACTCCGAGGGAAAAACATTCAGGAAGAAGATTTAGAATTGGGCTTTGATATTGTTCATCTTGTCAATATATAATAAATTTAAGTGACTTCCATATGTGTTATCTTCCCCTAAGCAGAGCTCTAAATTTAACCGTATGCTGGAAAAATATCCAGAGCGCATTCAAAACATCCGTGCCAAAAAGTACACAAAATTAAAAATACCTTGCATAATGGATTTAATTAAAATGCCACACAAGTTGTTTTGGTAATTTTCGAATTAAACAGAATATAAACCATAAGACTACATTAACTCACAATGGTTAATCTCATAGTTCATGCAACCTCTGCGCTTCCGTTCAACACAACAGTCCCAACTCGGAAGCGTGGGCCTCCATACAAACGCAACAAAAAAAAAAAAAACACCAAAAAGTAATAGCCCTGCTAGTGACCGCCTAATTTGCTTGACAATACAATAACAACTCGATACACTCATTTCTTACAAGAAGTTGCATTTTAAAGTGACGATCCATTTTGCGATACAGTGGCAGTGGCATTGCTTGTTTTTGTGTTGCATGTGATTAAATTAGCCGTACCGCGTTCCCCACAGCACCGTCCCAAAGTGCTGGAGACGCTTTAATTGTCGAACGTGGGAACATAATGCCGTTCGTGGTTCATAGTTTCTTTGCTGCTTCTTTAATTTTTTTAAATTTTTTTTTCATAACCTTTTTTAAAATTTCTTAACTAAATGTGTGTGTTGCTGCTTCATGTCTACGCCTTGCGTTTTGTCTTGTGGGCTTGTTTAGCATGTTTCTTCTGCTAATTTCTTTGCATTTAAAATATTTGATGTCTTGTTGGTTGCTTATTGCTTTTATTGTGCTTATAAAGTTTAAAAAATTATTTGCTTTGTACGACAATTTATAGTTAATGGCTTCGTTATTTTTTTCTTGGCGCCTTTTATTTAATTTTTTTTTTTTCATTGTATGCAACTAATTTCAAATGCATAAAATTTTAATGTTAATTTCAAAAACATAAACATCATGTCGCAGTTGCTGTTGCAGCGGTAAAGAAATGTTTAGCGAACATTCACTCCCGCCAACAATTTCTCATTGCCGCCGCGTCGCAAATAAAGTCACAAGCAACTAATGGTTTTCGTCTGCTCGGGTTGACAATTTTTCCCGGGGACTGCCACGCATGCGCTACTGACACTGTCGAGGCATGTGGCATTGTCACCTGGGTGCTCGCAACGGTAAAAGCGTCAAGCTCACTAAGTAGCTGATTTATTGTTTGCAATAATTTCGTGTGACGTGCGCGTACATCTCGCGTATGTTGATTCGCGATTAGATTCTCACTCTTTATAAAATAGATCGCGATCATCCACATTCGCTGCAGATAATTGTACAACATGTAAATAGTTATTTCATGTTATTAGTACGCCTTTGGTTGCCTGCATTGCGGCAATATTTTAGAAGCTTTGATTATTCTAAATAGACTGTTCGCAGTTTTGTGTTGTTGCTAACGTGGTGCTCTTTAAAATATTCCATTGCAATTTTAATGATTGTTTGCATTTTTTATTATTATTAATTACAGCTTACAAGCTTGTTGAACTGATGTGTTTAGTTATAATGTATAAGACAGGGGCGGGGTGGTTTTAAGAATTAAACCATTCCCTTCGGGATCCAAAAAGTGATACTTTTCACTGTAAAACAGCAACAAAAATGGTAAAAATTACTTTAAGAAATTGGACAAAAATATAGTAAAAATTACACAGGTTTCACACCAAGCCCTAAAATTCGCAAAACTTTCATATAAGTTAGCATTGAAATTAAAGAAAATGTTCTATATGGAAGTATAAATATATGCATAAATGGACATTGAGAAGGGTTAACCTTCAAGCTGAGTAGTGCCCTAAGGTGTTAGACCTTCTAGCATACAAGTCACTACAGTGTTGTGAGTTCGACTCTCACAATGCCGGGAAGAAAAGTCGATGAAGAGATGTAATTCCAGTATCATCGAAACATATGTCGGCTTGCCTGGTTCCTGCAGCGCGTAGGTAAATTTTTCTCAAATAACACATTTTCACAAAAAATATAGTAATAAAATTACACAAAATATATTAAATTATGCAAAAAAAGTTACGTGATACTTTGAGTTTGATATTGCCCGTACGATCAAAGTTAGGTATATATTTTTGTGAAAAACAACCCCTAAAATTCGAGTTCACAAAATCTTGGATCCGCCACTGGTACAAAATGATATTATTCTGGAATGGGTCTTGACCAGTGTTGCGCAGGCCCTATACGCTTGAAGCAATTTTGTTTGTGTTTTGCCCTAAAATATAGGCACTGATAAAAATTTACACTTTGAATTAAAAAAAAAATTTTTCAAAGCACTCCCATTTGCCCTCACATAAAAATAAAATTCAAATGAAAGTGCCTGACTTTCTTATGAAAGAGCAAATCAAAAACCCTTTGGTAAGAAGCTCACAGCCTAACCTAATATAAACGCACTCCGTGCGTTTACCGCACGTACATCACCACTTTTTTTCCTTGTAACCGAAATAAATGTGCGTGCGTTTGTATCTTTGGCTGTGTACAAACGTCAAATGGAAATGTCACGCAGAACAAAAATTGGAAATCAGGTTAGGTTTTTAGGCCGTGCGATCAAATTCGGTTGCTCCCATACAAGTTGTATGTGCATGAGACATTTTTGACAGAAAACTCCGTCCGTGCGTTTATATTAGGTTAGGCTGTAAGGCAATTCCGTATGAAATGAAAGATTACACTAACAAAATGACAATAGAAAATAAAATTACTAGGGCGGTTCCAATCGTAACTAGTACAGCTAGATATAAATACAGACCCCTGGTCTCTGAATGTAAGTTTCACTGGTAAATGGCCCTTTAATTCAAACTTCTTGGCTTATAAATTTGCATGAAGTATGTATGTCTAGCCGATTACTGCCAATCACTTTTTTATAATTCTCCGATGATGAGAAATCGTGCTGCCTAGAATCTCTGTAATTTAAGAAATTCAACTTTCAATAAGATAATAAATTTATAAAAATGAGGCAAACACAGTTTAAGTTTTTCTTATGATCCTTCAAAAACATTAAAAAAAAAAATATTTTTTTTTTACTCAACTTTGTCTATGTATTGCAATTTACCCTTCCATATAAAATTTCCGGGCACCACTAGAACTTTTCTTTTCTTTTAGGTTCGAGGCCTCTTTGTATAGACTTCTTTTAATATCAGACGTCTTCATTGTTTATCTAAATTAAAAGTGCCTTCTCGAACAATCTTAAACCCTAAAAGATATTTTTATATACACTGGTTCTAGAAAGCATTTAGTGCGTGCAATAAGAATGTTTGCTCGTTAAATGCTCCAGCTCTATTTGCAATCCATGTCTCAAAAAAGTCGCCATTATTCGATCTAAATCGTTCCAGTGCATACTCTGACTTATTCCGCACGTTCGCTTTAACCCAAAGGTCAGAATTAATTATATGCAATCCATTTGTAAAAGTTTTTATATTCTTAAGTTGCTTTTAATAATTTCAGGTAATCACACGTATCATTTCTGCTGTTAGTTATTGAGTGAATGCATTATATTCAGGGGATTTAGCTCGTTAATGCAAATAAATCGTCCTCTAAACTTATTTCCTTATGATGTCTCTATTAAGTTGTGTTTAATTGAAATTCTGTTTTCGTATTCGTTTCGTAAATTCTATAAATTATGATTTGGCTGTACTAATGGATACTTAAACATTTTTTACTTTACTGTTTTTGTCTGCGTCGACATTTTCGATTTTGCGAAATTGTTCTTAAGGAAGGTTAGCTTTAAAGCTTTTACAAATTTATATATTAAAGAATCTTCATGAGCGACTTTCAAAATGGTTTTAGGTCTCGGACTCACCTTGGGTATTTTTTAAGCAAAAGTGAACTAAATATTTTAGTTGAACTAGTTCATTTTCATTGAATTAATAAGCCAAACTCTGCTAACTGTTAATTCAACTTTCGCTATTGTGAGTCACTGAGTCACAGTATTCACGATTTTTTACTAATAAGGTCCCTCATCTACTTCTGCTACTTGATTGAGTTCTTGCCGCACAAAACGAACTGCTCCAAGCGTGGGAAAATGCTTTAGTTGATTTAACAATACCAACACCATTAATTAAATGCTGGACACAACAACCAATATTAGCAATAAGCATCGGCTTGTAGACAAGGAGCAGAAAACAAATCAGCCCAAAAAAAAAAAGCAAAACCAAACTGTGCTCTGTGACAAGTCCAACCCTCGCCATTGCAGCAAATCATAGAAATTTACTATTTTGATTGCAATTCGGCAAAAAGGGAGAAAAGTAATTGCCTAGCCAGCTTTGGAAAATGATAACTAACCTAAATATATTGCGCATTGTTGACAACAAATGGTAACAACAGCAACAAGAACAAAAACTGCAGCAACAAAATAAAACAGAATAAAAACTAACAGCGACAACGGCAAAGCAAACACAGTAACAACAAGAGGAACAGCAGCGATAACAGTGACGCCAAGTAAAAATGGCAAAACTAGCAACATTGAACATAGCAAAAAATAAACACTCACAACAGCAACAACAAGTAGAAATAAAATCAAAATAATATAAATAACAACAAAACGTCGTTGCCGTAGTCATTAAAGTGAGTTGGTAAAACAAATAGCACAGCAACAACAATAACAATGACAACTACGCAAAGCGGTCCCTCCCACCCCACGAGCAATCTTGAGCCAAGAACAAGCTCCAAGAGCCATAACTTGTTGGTTAAACGCGGCGTTACAAATCCTCTAGGGCACGATTCGAAGCCATCACTGCCACCTCCCCAAATGTGATGCTGATTTTGGCTTACTTTGTTGCTCATATAAAATTAAAAGCCTCGTTGAAGTCTGTGCGCTGCGAGAATCGCGAATTTTCGTTTTTCAAAAAAAAAAAAAAACAGTAAACGCGACCGTACACCACTCTCCGAGGGCACTGAGTCGTGATCATTTACTTGCTTAAGCTACTCCTGAATTTCCACACAAACTTTTGTGTAATGTAACGGTTTAATTAATTATTGCACGTTAGGTCGTCGCATTGCACGAGCGGTAAGCTGGCAACAAAAACAACAAAAATAACACCGCTTCACCACTTAGCTATTGTACTTAACGCTAGTTATATTTACTGTAACTATCGCAGGCGACTGGCGACTTTTTCATTTGCCTGCAAATAGAACTTGCAACAGTTGATGGGGTGTCGTTGTTGACGTTTTTTTTTTTTTTTTTCAAACTAAAAAGTTTCTAATCAATCATTTCCACCTTTTACTACCAAGTGATAGCGTATTTTCGAGCTGGCCACGTTTTCTCTTCTTGAAATCTTGAGTTTTTGTCTTGGCTTTCTCTCTTTTCATGACTCATTAGATGTAGCCATTTAAGTAGATTTTAAGCAAGGTTTATTAGCCGCAATTTTTCCATTACATTTTGTTTTGTGAAAGAGAGCACTACCAAACCTGTTATTCAATTCAAAGTATATGCTAGCCCCTCCGGGTTAGGGGTTTAGCATATGCCGAGGTAGACAAACCGGTCGTAAGAGGCGACAAATATGCACACAGGTAAAGACATGCCAATTCGGTGGTTGATCCACGGATATGATGCCTCTCACCTCTCATTACCCAGCATCTCCTTCCTTACGGATGGAAGGATGACATGACCTAGAAGGTTCCCCTGGTCATACCAAATCGCTCCAAGACAGGCGGGCAGTACCGCAAGGGTGTACCGGAGCGTACCTGGTTCATTTCCGGCCAAGGACGGCCAATTTCGACATTAGATACTACCCAAAATCTTCGGGAAGTTGTTATCGGTAATAATAACACCAGGCCTGTTAAACATACATTGGCATAAATATTGATTAATATTAGGCTTTTTTTATTTTTAATGATTAATTAATTTTGTGGGTCGTAATCAGAAATTTCTAAATAATTAATGTGAATAATTATGAATAATGACAATTAATTTATTTTAATTCAATGTTCAACTACTTTAAATTTCAAGGAATTTTCATTTAGTTTGCCTCACACTTACCATACGTTTTCCTACTTTCCTATTCACAATGAACTGCTGTGCCCCTTTTTTCACTTGTTCCCATCTGTGTTCCCTGTGCTAGCCCTTCAAACCCCTTTCCCTGCCTGATGAATTTCGATTTGCCACATTTGATTGCATTTATCTAATATCTTACCACGGCAAACTGTCTGCCTGCTTTTTTTTAAACCACCTCCTGCCGTTTCCTCAGCCAGCTGAAGTTTTTCGTACAATCGTAAACGGAACGTTTTTTTTGCAAGATCTGATTTGGTGCTCTATGGTTGAGTGTGGATTAAAAAATACATACGCTGCAAATACTCACTACCAAAGTCAACGACACAATAACAGAAATACATTATCACAGGAGAATGCGTTAGGGTGGTATTTTCGTATAGTCGAAGAAGTCACATACATATACAATTTTGTTCCGATCGGAGACCATAAGGTAATCTGAACTGAGTCTTCGATCGGAACAAAATTTTTAAAATGATATAAAAAATTGGTATACAAATTTATGTGCGATGTATATGACCGTGGTGGAACCGCTTAAGTGGGTGAGCCTGAAAAAAATTTTACATTTGATTATAAGGACCACCGTAGTATACGTACATACATATCTACAAGCATTGGACTATAGATAATACACATGAATCAAAAATGTTGTTACTGATTCTGTACGAATTTTCCCCCACACGAATTTGGGTTCTTAGCGCTTTTGGACGAAGTTGATTCGAACATACATACGAGTAGGTATTTTACTTGCAACATGTGTTATTGCTTAGCCTGAGTGTTGTATATATCGTTTATCTGTTGTAGGTATTGACTAGTTTTCTTGTTGCTTTTCGAAATATTTTCATTGTGCTTTATTGGTGTTTTAGTTGTTCTTCTTCGTTTTTTTATTGTATTTTAACTGGTCATTATTATTTGTTGTTGACTATGTATGTTGTAAGTTGATAGTGTTCTAGCTGTTTTTGTAACCCATTCACTTGGCACCTGGATAATGATAGCATTGTATTTTTGTTTATACTCGTACGTTTGTATGTATTTTGTTTTTGTTTTTGGTTTCTTCGTTTTACGTCTAGTCGAGCCGGCCTGCTGCTTACCTTCATAGTTCATTCTTCCATTCTTTAGTGTTTACTAATATTCTGCCGATTTGATATTGTTGCATACTTGAGGCAGTATCCTGACATGACACTGAACTAGTTCGCGTTTGTGCTATGTGGTTTGAAACTATTTTTTTCTTTTTGGAATCGAGCTAGTGCAAAGAAGATAATACTTACTTTAGATAAATACTTTGGGCAATACTAAAGTGTACAGAGTTAAAATTCCAAATCTAGTTTTTTGGCATATTTTGAGTTGGTTTTAGATACTTAAGTTTTTTTTCCAGGTTAAAGTGACAACTATGTAACTAGTTAAGCTTCGATTTTATACTACTTACGAAGAAGTTTACAGCTAGTTGGTTTGCCTACAGGGTAGCATACACACGTGATTACTTGGCGTTTTCCTTCCATAAGTTCTGAACACCAGCAAAGCTGAGTTAGCCCGTGCGGCATGGACGTCGTGTGAATATCCAACTCATATTTGTGCGCGTTGCAATATTGCCACAATGCGGCTTCGCCATCTGTCTATCTGAGCAGTCTACCTGTAACCAACAACATATTCGCGCCCACCGCTCTTCCTCTTCACGTACAAGTTTCCTTACTAGTATCTTTTGCTGATTTAACGCTTTAGTTCGTTGAATTTTATTGCATGAGCGTAACTAACGTTTTAGTGAGGCGCTCCATGGCTGGCAGATGAGCAATTCTTGCCTAGACTGTGGGTACGTAGAACAGCCGGTTGGTGGAGTGGGGTTAACTTCTTAACTCAAATATATTCGTACATATTTTTGTGTGTTTTTGTTGCCTTGTTGTTGCTGGTGTACCTTTTTAAGTTTTCGACTTAGTTAAGTGGAAAGTTCTTAAGCGCATTTTCCAATTCGGCATACTCCCGCTTAAAAAAGTCGATTTGCTGCCGCCAAGGAAGGCATGACTGGACCGAGCGCCGTTATGATTCACTGTTTCGCTATGAATGTTAAGCGTACGAAATTTATATATTTTTGTGTTTTGCCCAAACTTGCATTGTGGCTTATGAGTACTCGTACTCCTGGTTTTGTGGCATTTGAGACGTGGTGGTTTTAAGTTGAACGCATGCGCTCAAGCGCAAGCGAAACTAATGCAACGTTAAAGACCATTTTCAAGATATTTCTAGTTTAAGCAGCTGCCCTACATTACACTTCGATTTGCGAATTTTAATTAGGAAAAAATATTTTGTCTGTTTCGTCGGCTTCATCTGCACTGTGAAGTGTTAAATTACGAGTTCAGCTTTTCCTTCAAGTTGAGTGTGAAAAATTTTGTTATTTTGTACTACATATGAGTCTCATGCGAAGATGTTCAAGTTTAAAATTTTACGAGTGTTTCCGCTTGAAGATTAGAAAACATTTTATGGCTGATTGACGCTGCAGTTGTTGTGGCACAGCCAAAATGCCCAAATGTCCAAAGCAGTCACAGACAACAAAACTTAACAATATCATCTGTTCCAGTTATTATGAGGCAATAAGTTGCACCGGCTAGCGTTTAAAAATCATGGTCAAGCTTTAACAAAAAAAAGTGAAGAAATAGCAATAACAACAGCAGTGTTCAGTTTTGTTGCCACATGTTGCATGCATCGTCTCCACTTAGGTTGATATTGCTATTAAAATGTTGTTGATTTTCTTGTTTTCGTTGTTGTTGGTGTCGTCGTTGCAGATATTTAAAACTATCGCACATCTCTCATGCCTAAGTACCTGCGGCAAATTTATTCCCTCACTAACTTGACGTTAAATTAGCAAAGTTCATGCTCGTTCATATGCTATCACAACATTTTCCACACTTCTATTTCGCCAAACTAACACCAAAGTAGGGGCAGAGAGCAAATTCGAAGTGCATATAAAGATGTGTGTGGTCATACATATGTGTTTGTAGCATATTTATTATGAAACTGCAAGAAAACTTACCTGTTTTGGTGGCATATAAATTATTAAATATACATATGGGATTAGGGATTTTCATCAAGCTTTTTAATAAAATGAAATGAAATATGTACAATAAAATTAAATACACTCAAAAAAGAGTTTCCTTATTTCAAGGAAAAATGTTCTCTATATGGCTCCAAATTGAAGAAAAAAGTGTATAAATTAAGGAAGCCATGTCTTTGGAGCAAAAATAAGGAAACTTTTTTCTGAGTGTAGATAAAACGCCACAAAATAAATTTAAATAAAATAAAGTAAGGTAAAATTAAAAAAAAGATAAAAAATAAATACAATTATAATAAAAATAATAATACAAAAAAAATTAAATTAAATAAAATGAGTTTAAATAAATTAAATAACTAAAATGAAATAGATAAAATAAAATAAATAAAAATAAAAATAAAAATAAAAATAAAAATAAAAACATAAAAAGAAATAAAAAAAATAATAAAATAAAAAAAAGTTAAAAAAATACAAAAAGGTAAAAACACAATAAAATTAAATAAAAACTTAATAAAAAAAAATATAATAAAAAATAGACAAAAAATTTAGCAAAAAGAATAAAAAATAAAACAAAATAAAGTAGAATAAAATAAAATAAAATGACTAGTCCTCTTAAGTGTCAGATATGTTCTTCTACAAAAAAATTTGTATTATGAATATGCATGTGTAGTTTTAGCAATTATTTGCAAGTTTATAATTTAATTTGGTCACTTGCTCCATACTTCACAAAAAAAAAGAGTTTCGATTACTGTTATTATTTTTTTCGGTCAACGAACAGCGTGAACTACAAAACACCTTCAAACCGGTAATAGCACGAAACAATGCTGGCGTTATGCTACTAATTGCAAAAGCAACTATGCCTGAATAATCGTTTCTTAATAGATATGAATACATATATGTTGTTGTTGTTGTTGCTGTTGATCCCCAAATGCATGTTCATATGTGGTTGATATGCACCAACTATGAAAGCTAACTGCATAATGGCGTCTGATAATGATGTTGCTACAATTAAAAAGCTAAACCGACAAGTGCAACACAAGACCTAGTCATTGGTAATTAGCGCACACCAACAACAAGTTAAACTGTATCATAATAGCGCTGCAAAGAAGCTAAACGCCAAACGTCATAGCGGTGCTTGAAGAAATAGAAAAAGAGCAGCAACAAAAACAAAGAACAAGAAACTCTTAAAAGTACGATGTGGCACGCACGCGTTGCAAGCAAAGTGAGCATGCGCCACGACGCCCCAGTAAAATTGATAGCCCTGCAAAAATTAAATATTAGATTATAAATAATAACCAGAGCAAACATACATGCACCTAAGCCACCTACAACTGCACATATATGTTTAGATAGATTACTGAAGAATATACACCGCTATACGGTTTGATATGAGTAATTGCCACAAAAGTCTAATAAACTGCAAGCAAAAGTAATTAGACAACGAGATTAAGGCAAACAGCCAGAAGGTAACTAAGCGACTGACACGAAAGCCAAATTACTTACTTGATGGTTGGCATGGCAGCAGAGGTTTGGCGGGTGCGGTGGGCGAGCAAATCGAGGGGAGGTTTGCCCCAACATTATTTTCTGCGTTTCTAGTCATAAATTGATTTTAATCATGAGTCATGACTGTCAAGCACTAATAGATAAAAGCTAAAAATAGTTAAATGTTTAAAAGATTTTTTAATTGGGATTGCATTAAAAAATAGTTTTCATATAGTTTGAATTAGACTTGTAATCAAAAATAATTAAAAAAACTGCCAATTATTTTTAATTTAAAACATCAAAGTCAATTAAGTAATAGAAGTAATAAAAAAACTCAAATAAATCAAACAATTTAAATAAATCCATCAATTGATTCATCAAAAATATAAAGAAGCAATTTTCAAAAAGTAAAAATTAATCAATATAATTAATTAATCATTTAACTGTTGCAGCTACTTGCAAATTATCATTAAATAATTTTCTGCGGACGAAACAATATACTTAACAATCATTGAAATTTTTAATCTACAATCATGTCTGATTAGATTTGACTATCACGTGCAATATATTTTTTAATGTATCAGAACTTTCCTGCGGGACTTCTGGATTAACAATCATAACTTTTAGGCTTTTACAAAGAAGATTTCGGTTAAAAACAAGTAAAAGGGCAACCCTTTTACTGTTGTTGATATCACGAATACATACATATACGGGCTTTTCCTTTTAAAACTATTACGTCTTTTCCCCTGTTGGTAGGATGGTAGGACTATTAAAGTTTTGGTAGGCTTTTAGCTTTTTTCAAGTAACATTGAATTTGTATGATCTTTTTTGATCTAGAACTTATCATATATGATGGATTTTAGAAAGTTTATGGCACAGTGTATAGTTGTTAATAGTATTGCTAGCATAAGTTTTGATGCAAAGTGACTATCTAAAATCTTGTCAGGGATGGGTTTAAGAGTGATATTTACAGACATTGGAATGCTTCGTCCCATTATTTGGACCTTTGAAATTGGCATTTTCCCTGTTAATATTGATAGATACTTTGGCAAACCTTACAATGACATCCCCTGAACTGAGTATGGACATACCTTGAAGCCAAACTGCAACTTTTTAAATCGTAATGAGTCATTGGTGCGCTGACTTATCAACAATTTTATCGTTTTCGGTATTCACTACAAGTTTCTCTGGCTACATTTGCTATCTAAAAATCAGCGGTTATTGTTTAAGCAAATTAATTGCCGACCTGTTATTATTTGGTGTTGTTTGTTAAAACAACAAAAAAATTGTCCGACGTTCCGAATTGAACCTTCAACCCCAAGGTTGATGAGCCGAGGTGCTTATCACTCGGCCATTGCGGCTCTCTCGCCGCGGCGTGGCAAATGTTGCATTTGAGATATATGTACCTATGTACTTTTCTTACAAAATTTTACTGAGGCACTTCTAAGGTTTAGCTGAGAAAATCACCTATTAGTACTAGTTAAAAAAGAGCTACAGAATAACTAAGGCGAAATTTTTTAGTGCAATTTTAGACCACAGTCAAAGTTGACTAGAGTTTATCCCATACAAATTGCTCGCTTTAACTAAGCTTACCCTCGAAGTGAAGTTTAAACTTGCACTGAAAAACCGGGCCTTAATCGATATTGCAAACAACAAAATTGTCCCATAGTATTTCATAGAACACGAATTTGCCGCCTGGTTGGTATAACTGTTCCATAAACTTAATTGCTGCAACTTGACAAATTCTCTGAACGACTTAATTATTTCGCACTTCAATTTATTGCTACTGCTCTTCTTCTTCCTCTTGTTGGAATCTTAGCTGTCTTTGCTTTTATTGAAGCGATTTTGGTATTTATTGTTTAGAGTTCGTGTTTCGTTATTACTGCCAACTGAGAACTAAGTAAATGTACCATGCACTTCAGCAATTACCAAATGTAGGTGAATCTGTCTGTGAAGTGCCTGACAAATGTGTCATATTTTGTTGCATTCGACAATTTGGGGAAAGAAAAAAAAAGAGACAGCAACGCTGTACAAAAGCATTCAGTGGCACTAAATTGTAATTGCGCGAAATTTTAATTGTCACTTCGACGACCGTGCCAATTGAGCAGGCAACCAAACAGGCACACTTGTCAATTTACGATTATTTTGTTGCTGTTTGTTTTTATACTTTAATTAACTGCAGCTACTTTCGTATAAGAATTTCTTTAAAATTGTTTTATTTATTTACAGCAATCTTAATTGTTATTTGTGTTTTTGTTTATTAATGCTTGTTTGTAGCTATTATAACTGTTTTTTCATGCATTTTGTATTTTCTTCCAACGTTTTTATTTTATTGCTAATATGAACTGCATTTTGTTATTGGCGTTACTGGAGTGCGCGCTGATAATCATAAATATTTTTTTTTGCCTAGATATGTTGCCTTTTTGTGCGCTTTGCCATTGAAACACTTGCTTTTTTTTCTTCATAGTGTTTCTGGTTTGTTGTTTTTGTTATTTGTAACACGCGCAATTTCATACTTTAATTTGTGCGACGAAGCATTGCAGGCGTTGTTGCATGTGCGCATGCGCGTGCTAAAATATCTGCACTTTCATTAGTGGATCACGTAGAGCGGGCCATGGGCCACAAGAGCACTGCGCCTGGAAAACCCCATGCACACCCGTAGGTGTCCGCGCTCTAGTCGGGCAAAGCTCAAAGCAAAATATCGCGCGCGACTGTGGCATATTTGTGCCGCCTAAAGGCAATTATACACATATGTATGGTTGTGTGTCTGTAGACATATCTCTATATAGTATGTATATAAAAGTTTTAATCAAGTACAAATATACGTTTCATTAATGGTTCTCGTTATAAAAATTCTACGAAATAAATTCAAACAAACACATTTATACCGCTAGTGAATTTAGTTTCAGGAAGTTCAATTATGAGCTATTCTGGCGGAATGTTACGTGTTAATTGGCGCCGATCGAAGCAGAGAGTTGATTGAGCGGCCGAGTCATTAGGTTTTAGTTTTCTCGCAATCAATTAACCGTTGTAAATAATACTTTGCCGAGCACCTTCAAATATATTTTTAAGTCTAAGCGCCATAACCTGCCGTACCTGGGTGACCGAGCTTGCTCGGTGCTATCAATTTAGCGCTAACTTTACTTACCCAAAATGACCCTAAAATAATCCCAAAAAGACTCTTAAATGTTACCGAAATGATTCGAAATTGAACCCAAAATGACCCAAAAATATCCAAAAATGACCCCAAAAGATCCTAAAATGATCGTAAAATGATCCAAAAATGATTCCCAAATGACCCCAAAAGCACCCTTAAATGTACCCAAAATGATCCGAAAATTACCCCAAAATTACCCAAAATGATCCGAAAATTACCCCAAAATTACCCAAAAATGATCCCAAAATAATCCTAAAATAATCCCAAAATGACCCCAAAAAGACCCTCAAATGTTCCAAAAATGACCCAAAAAATATCCCAAAATGATCGAAAAATGATCCCAAAATGACTCCAAAATGATCCGAAAATTACCGCTAAATTGTCCCAAATGAAAACTATTCCAAAGTGACCCCTAAATGATCTCAAAACGATCCCAAAATAATCCAAATATGATCCCAAATACAAATACAATGCGGTAAAATAATAACCCTGGGCGCCAACCCTACTTGAAAATATATTAGTTGGTACGTCGGTGAAAATACCTTTCATTTCATACCCACATTGGCATATCCAGCTCCATAAATTAAAAATATTGAGATACCCCCCAAGTGGAAACCCAAAAGTGGATAGTCTTCATAGTACATATCTATATGCCAAATTTCATCCAAATCGGCCAAGCGGTACCCGAAATAGTCCGGATATACAACTATACTGCGGTAAGGTGGCAACACTAGGTGGCATGTCGCTGAAAATACCCATATTGGCATATTTTGCTACAAAATTAAAAAAAAAAAAAAATGAGATAGGTAGCAACCCTGTAAACCGCCGCAGCTGGCAACCCCCAAGTAGATAGTCTTAGAATCAACCTTACTATCTATATTCAAAATTCCATCCAAATCGGTCAAGCGGTTACCGAAATAGTCTGGATATACAAATATACAAGGTTAGCTCGTTTAATGTTATAGGATAAGTAGGCATGCTCAAACAAGTGAAATTTCTACCCGCTAAGCGTTCTTATCAAACTAACACGCAACATTCATATGGTTGTTGTCGCATATTTCATTTCTTTTGTTCTCAAATGGATGCCGTTAAAAAAGTTTACACTTCAAAAACATCATAAATATGTGTGAACGATTCCTATATTTTTTTGTTTCGTAATGCATTTTATTCTTGTTGCATTGCCCGCGCAGCGACCTTCTTTCAACGCGCTGTTCAATCTTATCACTGGCAGACGATCTACAGCGCCGCTTTTTTGCTCAGCAACCTTCATGTGCGTCTGTACAGGTCTCATTCTGCATCTCGCCACTGATCAAGCGACTGCTGCCTGTTGACGTTGCTGTATGTGTTCATGTGTTGACGCGACGACAGCTTAAATAAACAAATTATAAAGAAATCGCAGGCGATCGTTGTCAACAACATCCTTGCTTTTCGGCCTTTTTTGCGCGACATGTAAAGCTCTTATTTTCGGTTATTCTTTCGAATTGCCCTTCACAGTTGGACAAGTTTATTTGTCGCTTTGAGTGATTTTGACAGTTTTATGAGCTTAACGCGCCATCCATGCTGCGAAGATGCAACATGCAACATGCCACAGTTGGCTACTTATTAGCAGTTGTTGTTGTAGTATGTTGTTATTGTTGTTGTAAGTGAATAACACTTTCTTGTTAACTACTCGGGAGGTTGTCATTAATCGTGGCCACCAAAAACAAAAAAAAATTATCTGCGGCTAAACTAATTCAGGGAAGTTGTTTGAGCTTGCATTAAGCCAACCAAAAAAGACGTCTATATTTCTCACTATGTGCATGTCGTATTCGGGCCTTTTGTCAACTTCTGTAAATTTAATACGAAGTGTTATCTGCCTTGCTGTGTGATTTTGTTCAGTTTGTTTCGTCTAACTACTTAAAGTTAAAAAGTTAAATTTTTAAGCGCAAATTGACTTTAAACTTGAGACTTGCGCATGCGCGCTTGCATCGGTGCCGCTGCCGTTTACTCTCTTCGTCTTCAAATTGCCTATTGACTCCTCAATGTTCATGTTAATGGCCAACTTTATGTACACGTTTCTTGGCTTAACGCCTCCCATAAAATTACCTTTAATGGGATTCAATTAACCAAATGTATCTCACAGATACATTTCACAGTCTCAGCGCACAAACGGCCAAACGCGCTGGATTTGTCGACCTAACAATATGCTGCAGGCGTTATGTTGACTGGCGCATAGAATTTGCTATTTGTTGTGCTTTTTTGTTGTTGTTGTTGTTGGTCGATTGAGTGTTGCTTGTTGCGGTTGCGCATCAATGTTGCCGCATTACTACACGAATTTACTGTTAAAATGTAGCAACAAAGCGCATTTAGTATGTCTCGAATTGGCTTCTATTGCCACTCAAGTAGTTGAAACTGTTGATCTGACGTCTGACGGTCGCTTGCCACAAACTGAAACTGAGCGGTCTGCTTTCTATTTACTCCCTCAGCTGCTGCAAGCTTCGCGGGAACAACAGTTTAAGTGTGCTTAATTTTGTGTCGCCACGTATCTAAACATGTGTATCATGCAGACCCCGAGCGACACCAACAAGAAAAACAATAATCACAACAACTTTAAAATGTAACAAACAAAAGAAGAAAACTCTATTTTTTCTTCAAAAGGATTTCATCTAAGCACGTTTTTATTTAAGCTGTGACTCAGACTTTGCTGAAATAGAACTAAAAAAAAAATGTGAATACCAAAAAAATCTGGTTAGCAAAGCTCACAAAAACAACTGTAAATGCTGTTGGACATTTAAATCTGAAGCTGCCGGCCTGTTTGTCTGCCGATCAAAATTGTCCGATTGAGTGGACGTGATGACAGGCCCAATAAAGTTGAATTGACTCTTGATGCCATAGTGTTCAGGGCGTTCAATTTAGTAGAACAACAACAATGGCAGTTATAAACTTTTTTGTTATAAATAAACCAACTACGCAAGGAGGATCAATTTGCTCTACATTCAAAGTCTTACCAAAGGCTTTTTACCTGTGTGCGGCACACTCACTTATCCACCCACACAAAATACACACACACACACAGACACAATCGACTTTTTCTCACCATATTTCAAACAATAGTAAATGCTCATAAAATTCCTTTTAAGCTGTAAAATCATCATCAAAATACTCGTGTCTTACCAACCGTCCTTCACCACCTCCACATCTTGGTATCTACTTTCGCGGCAATTCCAATAGCTGTAAGGCAGTGATTTGCTGGTTCCAGTATGATGTACCTACATACATTCATGGGGAACATAGTGCACAAACAAGCCACCTTAGGGTGCTCCAAAAAAATAGCACATCTTTCATCGGAAATATACAACTCTAGGTAAATTTCTTGTCACTAGTTGTGGTTCATTTCAATTTTGGAAAATTTTGTTAATCATGAAGTGGTCTCAAATCTTTAGTATCAAAAAATAGTCACTCATTGTGAGCTTTTTCTAGACAGAAGTATTTATATAAAAATATTTTGTCCGAGGCCTGGAGATCAAACGCTGTCAAATAATGTAGCTATGATGTTTTCAACACCTATCTTTGAAGACATTGGTGAAGCACTCTAATGTATATAAATGCAGTGGTGTAGTCCGCATTTTTTAGAGGGCTGAGTAGTAAAGACATGTTTTGAAATTATGTTCTGTGACAAGTGCGCTTGTTTCGCGTTTCTGCTGATTTTAGGAAACCAATCTCACCGTTCCACTTGAAACAGTCGTAGTACGGTTCCCCTACTTTAAGTCTATTTTCATCGACATGCCATGACTTTCTATCATTAACTTTCGCATATGGATAATTTTCTTAGCCATAGTGTTTTTTGCGGTACCGAAAAAGTCTTAACGATTAGGTTCTCGATATCTTGCGGCTTCTCAAATCCGTTCACTATTTTGTTGTTCACAATTTCGGTCAATATTCGACTAGTAGTCAACAATATTTCTTTTTTGCTTTGAGGGTACCTCAACATAACAATACCGCCGACTACTCCACTGCTTCTACTTCAATACCTATGCCAGTATCCGTGGTTATTCCATTTGTATGTATGTATATGTTGACATCAGCTGTTCGATTTAACTGCATTCGACTTTCGGTAAAAACGCTATTCTCATATAGCACCGAATTCGCCTTTGCAGCAATAAATGCCCGGTCAATGAGGGTGGGTGGTGCGCGGTGCGCTATACGGCACAACCAAAGCATTTGATGCACACGTCCAAACAATAAACGATCCATACGATCTCACAACAACGATATTGTTCAAGTCACGATCTTTTTTCCAAACGATAGTTTCGTTGCGCCTTTTTACTTCCTTGCAACAAAGCACACACACATTTAGCCAGGCAGCCAGCAAAGCAAGCCTTCTTTTTTGTTGCAACGATTTTGTGTCTATTTTTATTTTATTTTTGCATTTGATTTTCCTGCATTTTTTTTGTTGTGCAATATTGCGCTGATACGTGTAGCACTGCCCATATGCGCCCGTATCCCAACAGCGGCAGCAGCATTTGGCTGCAGTACTGCAAACTCACGGTGATGCGGTGCTTTATCTGGTGTGCATGTGTGTGTGTGAGCGTGTGCATTGCACGTACATACGTAATGTATTGATGAAGATACCGTGGCTTAGATGAAGATACTGTGGCAAGAGATATCTGGCCCTTGCTACACTGCACTGTCCTAGCAACAAACGATAACGAACTCAGGTCAGTGGTAAAGGGACGTGCAATTTTATCATGTGTGTATGGGTATGTTCGTGGTGGAATTCACAGAAACAGATATGCGAGCTCGTTTCAGCTAAAATAGAATTTAGATTTCGGCAATTCATTTGCGCGCTATAAATCAGTAATCAGCAACAGATCAAAAAATATTTAAAGTAGTTGACGATCTATATAGCGCTCATGGTCTTCTATGAGTATTCATTTCGTCATTGACATCTCAATAAATTGTGAAAACTTTTAAATAATGCGCCAAGTTAACGAGTGAGCAAATATAAGCGTCCGAATATATTTACCTACCTACCACAAATATTTACCCAGCTCACACACCCACCTTTTCTCAGCTGTGTTAATATACGCCCGCTAATCGATATCTTCAGTTGTACACAGCACTGTTGAATGGTTTTTAGGCACCCTTCCCCACTGTCAGTCAGCCTACTCCTACTCCTTCGTTTGGCGGGTGGGGTATCAATAACCGCAAAAGGGTGAACCTATGAAATGTGTAATGGAAAAAACGATTTTTGAGCGCGTCCAACGGTCAACCAAACAAACCGACAGCAAAGGCTACAACATGATTTAACGTTTTCATATTATCGCAGCGTTGCTGGCTCACTGCAACAGCGATTGTTATTTGTTCTCGGTAGAAGTTGTTGTTGTTGCTGTTGTACGCCTGTTATTGCATTTTGAGGGCTGCAACGGCGATTTGTTTATGGACGCGCTTATAAAATGCTGCCGCTTACAAGCGTTTATGTATTGTCGAAATATGAGTCTGTCCGTGTTATTGGTGTTGTTGTTTGTTTTATTTCTTGCTGCTTGTGCGTGGCACAGTTTCTGGCTTGCTAAGCCGAGCGCATTGACTGCATCATGATTTGTTTTTGGTCATATTTTAACTGTCGAGAGGCCCGTTTGTTGGTGTTGTTACATTGTTGCTGCCTCGCCTGCAACATCAACAGTTACCCAGCGCATGTTCGTCGCATTTTTTTTGTATTTTTTTCACACCTTTTTTGGGTTTTATTCTGAGCTTTGCTTTTGCTTTATTGCACCGGTTCATAAATAGTTTGGCGTTTGTTTGTTGGCATTGTTGTACGCGCACGCGCATTAACCCGCCCACCCCTTGGTCATTGTGTTGCAGGCAGCTCTTTTTCGGCCAAAGGGCTATTAGCCCTTATTGTAAAGTCTTTCGATAGGCAATGTTGCACAGTCTTTTATTAAAACTGGTTACTGTGCACTGGCACCCCTCTCTTCTACACCGCTCTCCCACCAACTTGAGCACGTTCGCCTCTTTGGCCTGGGAATTTTCTGGCGTGCTTGCAACTTTTCCAAATGTTATTGTTATTTTTAGTTATTGTTTTTTGTTTTGTTCTTGTTTCATATTTCTGTAGCCAAGGATGCTGCTGCAAGAGTATATGGCCGATTTGCCGCCTTACTTAATGTAGTCATATTATACTATCGCTCCGGCTATGCGCCCACTCACAAACAATATCAATCGGAGTATACCATTATGCAATTTCTGTGAATTACCTGTTGTTTCTATGCTGGAATTCTGGCTCACTCATACCTACTCAATTACATTTAGTTACATACATACATACATACATTTGTACTACATGTAGTCTGAGCTGCCTTTTACCCAAGAAGCATTCAAGTTTTCATACAAATATTTTACAGTTTTTTGTTTGTTGTTTATCCTGTGAAGAATTTTGAGGGATTTCCATAGAACAATTTTTGTCAACATGAACCATGTTAAACTAACAAGAAAGATCCGGTTAAACTTGCATGATATAATGAGGCAGATAGTGTTGTTTTTACAGGAAGAAATGTTAACTTAATGAATTCCTATTAATTCAACACGAAGTCAAGTTTTTTAACATGAGCTTCATGTTAATTTAACAGGAAGTCATGATAATTTAACACGAAGTGAAGTTATTCAACATGAGCTTCATGTTAAAATAACATGATCGATAGTGTTGAAAAATAATAACCTGAAAAAGTGTTGATTTTACTTGCAAATTTTTCTGTGTGTGTATTCAGACCTCTTAAATTTGATTAATACTTAATTTGTAATCAATTGCTTGAACGGTTCTAATGGGTAATGATTCCCTTTTCAATTTTTAATGATTATTTTCCAATTAAATATAAAATAATCATAAAAAATCATTATTTTTCACCATTTTTTTCTTTTAATGTATTGTCGATACCATGATCATGATCATCATTTTTGAAATTAATCAATCAAACTGGTCATCATTACGATTGGTAATCATTTTTTTAACAGGTCTGGTGGTATCATAAAGATGAAATATTTTTCTTTTAACTAGATTTTTTTGAGAGTTATTAAAATACATAATATTAGGAAACTCATACAGTAATAGCAGGGCGCATTCGGTAATATTCGCCTCGATTCGCTTTAAGGTTTTTGTAACGTAGAATGTCAAAGTGGAAAAGAATTTGAATCTATAACCAGCGATTGTTTCCATTATTTCTTTCATTTTTTTACATTCCTGTAGAATGTCACCGCCAGTTAAAAACGAGAAGAAGAGGAAGTCAGCTGTTCACCATATGAATGAAATTGCCTTGCTCATACCGAAAAACACTTTATATCAACAATTTTGCTGTCTCAATTTGAGAAGCATTTCGAAAATTCCCTGAAGTAAAATAGCGAAACAGAGTCCAAAACACAGTCTGTTAAAGTATGCTAACATTTTCTCCAGGTCTTGTAAACTTATTTTTTGTTGGTTACTGGGTATCGTCAAGGTTGGTTTAGCAATTTTTCTTAGGTAAAACTCTACATTACTCTAGTCTTTGAACGCTTACTGGCTATCTGGTACAGAAATGGGCATTTATTCACAAAAACTATTTAAAAGAAAGTGTTGTTAACAATAAAATAGAGTTGTAGAGGTTCATATTACAGCGAAATGAGCAACAAAAAGCTATCGGCTTAAGAAGGGCAAAGAGTTATAGTCAAGTATTTGCTTACATGTTGCACGTTCCTTTGTGGCGCTTTCTTTTCAGATTTTGCGCACAGCTTTGCCTATATGCCTCACTGACTTTTGCCTAATGGCTGGCAGGAAACCTCAAAAGTCCTTGTAGATATGTCATACATACACTCGCACCCATACATTCAATATGCTAATGAATCGTCTTTCATTTTTTCAATATACTTTGTCAACAGCAACAACTAAGCAAATCCTTGACAATTCACAACAAAATGGCTGATGTTAAAAAGGACGACTTTTTTCGCATCAATTTTCAATACGTTTTTGTGCAATTTTGTTTGATTTTTTTTTTTTTGTGGTATTACAATAAGCGGATTGGGGTGAAAATTGTAAAGCTTCGACTAAATGTAATTCACATGCACATTTAAGGTTTAGTAGGTATAGCAGGTAGGCGTTTTTTACTCGTTTTTGAAAACTAATATTAAATCCAAGCTGATTTATGCACCTGAATGTTGGTAGATGCAGCTCTTCCAATGTAGGAGTACGCTAATTTAAGAGGAATATGTATGTTCATATATGTATTTGGTAAGCTCCTTTGCTGTCTGACATAAGTGAACAAAATGGTTGATTTTTACAGTTGCTTGTGCTTAAAAACTCTTTGTTTCTCTCTCAGTTGCAATCAGATATTTTTTGGGCTAATCCGCGCCAGGATAATTTCAAGAAGCTTATTTTACTGATTTTCGAGTATCTGTTTCTGCTTACAAAACTTCATGTGGATATTTTAATTTTTTAGTTCTAAATTTTTGTTTGTAGTATTATTTTAATAGTAATTGTATTTTATTTCAATCTTTGTAGGCTGCAAATCATTCTTCAAACGGTCAGTGCGACGAAACCTTACCTACTCGTGTCGGGGGAGCAGAAATTGCCCAATCGATCAACATCATAGAAACCAATGTCAATATTGCCGTTTAAGAAAGTGCCTGAAAATGGGAATGCGACGTGAAGGTAAGCAATCTTTTTTAAATATTTATATTTAATTAAGCAACAAAAGATACTCAAATGCGAACAAGAAACAAATTTTTTGTGAGGCTTTTTCGTGCCTTATTAGACTGTCCCAAAAATGTATGGTTTAATTGTTCTAGGATAACGGCTACCCGTGCCGATTTGAGTTGAAGTGTTTGCTAGCAGCTTACACTAAGTTTGCAAAATAGTCCAATAAGACTTCCAAAATTACATAATTTTAATATTTGCCTTGTATTTGAAAGACTGCTCAACAAATCTCCACCTTTGAATTTTTAAAAGGATCAAAGGATTCTTTGCAAGGATATTGAAAAAAAACGTATTCACGAGAAAAGGACATTGGAATTTCAAAAGTATTTTAGTAAATCGCGTAACAATATGATTTCTTTCAAAAATAATTGAGCACCTCTTGAAACTTTGCAATTATAGTGCACTTTTTATTGGTTGAGTAACATTTACCTGTTCTTTTCATGCTTGTATGTGAAAAGAACAAGTAAATTGTATTAATTAGTTTGGTCGATATCTCCGAAACGGATTGAGAAGTCGAAATAAAACGTACACCACTTTCAGGCCCTCATTAACACCTTTCATTTGATACCCATATTGTAAAATCAATTTCTGGGGTATGTCCTGCTCATCTCCTGTGCATCCTTAAATATCCTATATTTCAATTATCCATTATCCACTTTTTGGTGAAAAATTTCGGGAGGCTTTACAATCTTTGACCTTTAAAGGATATTCTGAGCATCTGGTAGAGAAAAAAAATACCGATTTACTAATTACAAAGTCCTTAAGATAGGTAAAGGTACAGCAATATGAGAAAAACGAGCACATAAATCATTAAATTAGCGAAACGCATTGGAATGTAGTATGATTTTACTGATAACTTCAATTGCAAATCGGAACGGGTTGCCGTGGTCCGAATTGCATAAAACTTTTGCAGGATGCTTTTTGAAGCATAATGGTCAAAAGTACGGGGTTTAACTAAAATAACTTTGAAATTTTGGGACAGTCTAGTACATACATAAAAATTGTGATAACAAATTCACATTCATAGAATTCACTTAGTAAACAAAATACATATGAAAAAGACGTATTACAAAAACAAAGCAAAAAAACTAAATTGTGATGAAATGGGTCAATTAAAAGTCAAACAGAGAGGCTGAAAGACTGTACGAATGAATGAATGAGAAACTTAATGAAATGTGAATTCCTCCGCTAAGAATTCAACAAAAGTGTTTCGTCAGAACATTAAAATAAGAGCGCAATGAAAGCAAAAGCGTTTGAAACGGAACGGAAACTGAACGGAAAAAAACTTAAAATAAAAACAGCAACAAGTAAAAATAAATTAAATTAATTCAGTGCTCAAAACTACACACATTTGCAATATCAAATCAATAGAACAAAGCCTTTTTGCTAATTCTGTACGCTGACATTTGGTGGTGCTCGCTGTCACAGGGGATGGTTCAACAATTTGGGTATTTGCTAGGTGACAAGTGCTTTTGGCATAGTCGCATGCATTCAAGCCAATGGGTCTGATCTTCAAAGAACCTAAGCTATATATAGCATATTGAAATAAAAACAAAAGGCAGACCATCGAATACTGACAGCTAGACAAGCTCACCCAAAAGTAAATGTCTACTTTGCATATTCGTCTGCATTGTTGCGTGCTTTGTGTTTGCTAATTTTCTGCGCAAATTCTTTTTAAAATTTTGTAGAGATCTGTTTATAAAAAAAAAATTACTTTTGGAAAGAAGGATGCTTTGTGAACGAATGGATGCGTCTAATCCGCTTATGTGAAACAATTTCTTTGGGAATATCTTTTGTGTGTATTTGGGCAAGTAGGTATAAGGATGTGTCTGTGTTCAGTAAGAAACTGTGAGCTTATTTCTAAAGAGAATGGCCTACGATTTACATATCGCTGGCTTCGTGAGCAAATGTACCAATTCCATTTTTTGTTACTGTTCAGGAGACGAAAAAAAAACCGCTTGTTTTGTTGTGAATATTTTAAAAATCTAAAAATGCAGTTTTTTCCTTAAGTCCAGGTTGCTTAAATATCAGCTATAAAAATTTCAAAATAAAGTAAATGCAAAGTTATGAGCACATATTGGACTTAGGACTAGTTTTCCAGTGCAAGGTTAAACCACAGATTAAGTTGACTTCAGTTTATCCCATACAAATTGGGCGTTAAACCAAGTTTAAACTAGCACTGAAAAACCGGGCCTTAGAAAATTTTCTTTCTATAATTTTGTTATATTTACATAAGTCCATTTTTTTTTTTTTTTTTTTTGTTTCCGATGTCTATGAAATTCGGCATATAGATGGTATGATTCATTCTAAGAATAAAGAAACTTAAGGGTGTTTAAAGGGTTGCCACCTATTTAATTTTTTTTTTAAATATTGCGCAAGATATGGGTATCAAATGAAAGGTTTTTTCGGCCGAGATTCAAATATGACAACTTCACCTAGGGTTGCCACCTAACTCCATTTTATTTATTTTTCCTTATATCTCGGGAATTGCTTGACCGAATTGGATATAATTTGGTATATAGATAGCATGAATCATTCTAAGATTGTGTACATGGGCATTGCCAATTTGTGCCGTTCACAGGGTTGCCACCTATCTCAATTTTTGTATACTGAGCAAGATATGTCAATATGGGTATCAAATGAAACGAATTTTTGGCCGTATCCCAAATACATATGTAAATTTTAATCAGGACATCCAGGGTTGGTACCTAAATGGCATTTAGTAAATGCTATTTGCTTATTCTTTTGTATATCAACCACTATTTCGGTTCCCTATTGGCCAATTTGGATGCAATTTTGGTACAGGGAGAGTATGCTTCCTTTCCACCTTGGTTTTACCACTTGGGGTGTCTTACCGGCTTGCCACCTACTTGGTATTTTTAAAATCTGTTTTGGAATTTTTTTCCAAATATTATTTCATTGATATTCCGCGCATATTTCCTTTTGCGAACAAGCAAAAACTAGCTAATGTCCACCTTTGAAATGCCGCTTTGTTTTTCAACAATTTGGGCCAGCAATTCGCTAAAGAATTCAATTAAAATAAACAATTTAATTGATACAAATGTCTTTAGCCATCAAAATTCCACTCAATAATCAATAAAATGCGTAAAAAACACGCACGTACGTACTTTGGAATTTTTTAGCACATTTAGCAACATTGTTAAATTGAATTCTAAATAATTATTACATCAAATGTGCAGCAAGATACATAAAAAAGCTACATTTTAAACATAACCAAGAGTAAAGATAACAAGTTGATCGCACAAATTCGCATAAAAAATTGAGAAGAGCTTGAAAAAACTCACCCCACCAAGGATATTTTAAAGCGGTTATTTACCAACACATACTCAAATTTCTCTAAAAGCTCTTTGAGCGCTCTCTTTTTGCCGACCTCTTGAGTAAAAGAATTTTTATCATGAATTTATGATTTCAAGAATGAAAATATATAAATAAATCCGTAATTAAAACTTTAATAGATTTTTTTCCACATCATTCCATTGCTGCAAACTTGAAACAATTAATACACATTTATTGAGCAAATTTATAAAGTAGTTTAAAAAGTAGATAATCAATATTACGAGCAAAAAATTAAATCAAACTGAATTTAGCCATCAGCTGTCAGCAAAAAAACTTACGATTTGACAATTGTGCTGTCACATTTGACAGCTGATCAACTACACTTCCACTGTTGACAACAAGTAGTCGTAGATAGATATGCAGCATGGCATAAAAAGTAAATACGTGAATATTTAATAATAGTTTCTTTTCTTGTTTTGTAAATATTTATGTATGTTTTGCGCATATATGCATCTGTGCATTGTCAATGGCATTCTTACAAATCGTATAACATTTTTTTTTTGGTTAATTGTTTGCTATTAAAAGCTGGCTTTGCGCATTTTTGCAATATTTTCTTTTTTTCTACTAACATTTTTTTCTTGTTTTTTTTTTCTTGCCTGTGCTAATATTTATTATTTTTTGTTTGCCCGTGCTTTGAAATTGCATATTAATGTTAGCAAGCTTCCTAAAACTAACCACCAGCGCAAAGCACAAGTTTTAAATGCAGCTCAATTTGGCCATAAACTTGTTGGCTTTGACGATCAACGACTTTAACTTTGACCATTTTGTGGGTTTTGTTTAATCGCACAGCAGCGACGGTACTTTTGCATTGGCAGCGCAACCCATAGCAATTAGCCGCTTGTCATTGCCTATCAACAATTTTGGGCAATCAAATAGTACACTGAGAAAATTTATATTATTTTTTTTATCATCCTAGGTTCTCTTTTCGCGATCATATGATTTATAAAAAAAATTTATCCTCATTTTGAATAAAGTATGCCTTGAATAGAAAGACATTAAGGCTGGTTTTCGTTATATCAAATGTTGTCAAATATCATCGAGTTTATCGAGATTTGGCTGCTTATTTGACCTAATGAAAACCAGACTTTAGGAGTATAAAAGTCGTAGTGCACTACATGAAATAACAATCATTTTTGAACGTTTTTTCTCAGTGTATTTTGAAGCTTCGGAGATTTGTGTCAACAAATTGTTGCAATAATTTTTAATATTTGCTCAGCTATGAATGCTATGACATAAAAACATTTTTTAGGAATTTTCAGCTGCAACAAGAACACCTTAAGAGACCTGTTTTATAGGCAATAATTAATAGATGTGCAGTTAGAGACAAGTGTAGATACATGTGATAGACATTCTCGAGTAGATAAAAACATTAATATTTGTCCATATATCTATTAGTTGATTACACACATCGATTTAGGTTAAAATCGATTGTAATTTGTTGTGTACGCAAGAGCAGCTATGAATGACAAGAATGTTAACATAAAAAAAAGTGAGTAACTACACGACCAAACGGTCAACTAGCGGCATTGTAATTAAGCTATAGTAAATATTGTTAACACTAATTTAAATAGACACACACACATACATACTTCCAACATATATGCATTAAATTAACATACTAAAATACCAACAAAAATAGAAGTGCACATACATATTTATAGATTAGTTAAACCATTGATGGTATGTGGCTGGGACAAGCGCTATTGGTTTGTTCACGTATCCCAATGAACGATAGAAGACAAATTTTCTAAGTATGAAGAAAATGTAGCCTTCGGTTGGTTCGCAGCATTGGTTATACTTTCAAACTAATTCTGACCTGTATTTCGATTCTACACAGAGGAAAATGAGCTGGGCGTATCAACCAAAATCGCGGTCAATTCTTATCCATTATTCAATTCTGTTGATTCAACTACATTGTAACTTGTAACCTTAATTTAACTGTTATTTTAACAGAGGGGGTGTTGCTCTATATATATACATTAGACTGGGTCAAAAAAAAATTCTTTTTAAGACTTTTAAATTAAAGTCTAGAGGTCTATCATCGCTAGTATAGATTTTACAGACTTTACCTAATTCATTGTTGAAAAACGCAATTTACCTGAACATGTTTTTGTAGGAAATTGAATTCCCCACAAAATCCGCCAAGACTGAAAATTTCTCTGTGGTTTGAAAATTTGCCAAACATGAAAAAATGAACATCGAATTAAGTTAAATAGGTACATATTCTTAAGGGAACTTGACTGCTGAATTCAACAACGGGTTAAAGGTTCGGCCCTAATAAAAGCACCAAAAAAAGACGGAAATATGATTTTTTTTTATTTAATACTAAATAAGTTTTGAAATACTAGCTTTACAAAAAAAAGTTGTTAAACCTTTTTGTAGCCCACTCAATTTCCTTGAAGAATCTGTACCTATCTTTTTTGTACATGGATATTTGCATCTTTCACAATTTTTGAAAGCAAAAATGGGAAATCGGAAAAACATGCTAATTTTTGAGGCTAGAATACTAGAAAACGGATAGTCTTAGAAAAGTTTGGTCAATGCAAATTTTGTAGCGATGATAGACCTCTAGACTTAAATCTAAAAAAAATTACAGTAATTTTTTCACCTTTCTTCAAAAGAAAATCAATATAATTTTTGAAAAAAAACGAAATTTTTTATTTTTGGGCCAGTCTAATATACACATAAACTAAAATCAGTTTTATTTCATCATCAAAAAAAATAAGCAAAAAAAGTATTTTTCAGAGTTCTTATACAGACTTCACCGAATCGAACTCAGCTGTCTTGAACGCTCAAATCAGATGTCTACCATGATGCCATCGTATACTTATGTTTGCCAACGTCTAATTACAGCTTTGTTCTATTAACTGCAAGGGCTTGTTGTTTTAAAAATGGCAGTTCCTTCGCTGTTGGATTAACTGCAGAAGTTTGTTATTTCAACACAAAATTTTGTTTGATCAACAAAAACTCTGTCAGGTCTAGAGGAAGTTTTGGTTTTAACACTTCAATATCAATAATTGAATGCAGTTACTTCAATCTTTTACTGAACATTTTTTCCCCCTTTTTTAATAAACATAACTTTATCTTTTACTAGCGTAAAAAATTAATTAAAAATTTATTAAAAATTAAATAAAAGAATTATCATTTCCCTCTACCTTCGAGAACTGTATTCCTTTGTTTATTGGGTTGTACTATAATTTTAAGCGTATGTGTTTATAAGCATCTTAAATTGTTAGCTGCGAAATATGGCCACTTAAGTGATCATATAAACCGCATTTATGGCATATTACTGCCAATAGCTTGACTTGTTCTTGTAAGTAGTTGCCATTCGTAAAGTTTTATTTTGCTCACATTGCCGCCGGTGTTGTTGTTGTTGTTACTGTTTTGCGTACCTGTTGAGGTGTCATGTAAACTTTGAAAATACATAGCCGAACACATTTTTAGCACTGACATTCAAAACGGTCGTATGTCACAAGTGTTTATATAAAAGAGTTCAACACCTTTCCAACAACACCGACAGACCAAAAGCTCAACTGTTTCTCACCATTAAAATTGCCGGTTTTTTGATTTCAAATTTGTTAAAATAATTTTACATTTTTAGCTTCATTACATTCATATTGCACATTAAATAGTCTGAAAAACTGGTTCAACATCAAATTTTCTTGTCTACTGGTCATCAACGTATCTTTGTTGAAATATCGTGAGAAAATTTTCAAACAATTTCAGATGACAACATTTTGAAGCATAAAACACCCTTTTTTGTCAAAGCGTTCTTACATATACATATCATATGTATGCATAAATGACTATAAAAAGTTCAAAGCAAGAAATGTTTTCTTTGTAAAAAAACAGAAACAAAAATATACAAAAATCAGTGCAAATAAGAAAGGTAAAAAAGTTGAAAAAACTGGACACAGAGGGCATGTCTTAGCGACCTCATACACATATGAAACGGTCATCAAGTTTAAGGTTCAGCACCAAAGTTGCTACGGTGGTAGGTTAATATAATTTAATTGTTGTGTCAATTGCTGCAAGCTAAAGATACATAAACGGACATAGGAAGAAGAACAAAATTCAAGCGTTTTTCAAGGTGTAACAAATGCACGTTGCATGCCAAACTTGTTGTGCTAATGTAAACATTTTTCTTTAGAAAAAAAAACACAAGACAACCGGATGTATTTGAAGAGTATAACGTCCTGGTGTTGCCAACTGAAATCGGAAGCGAATTAAAAAATTTGAAGATGATATGAAGAGCTCAGATGAAATACATACACGGTTAAAAATTTGAGCCTAAATTTTAAACTTTTTTGGACTACATATATGACCAAACCAAATTTGGTTTCAAATTAAATCTAGAGCTGTTTTCAAGAAAATTTGCTAAAGGAATGGGGTTTTGATTTTAAACTAGAAATGTTTAAAAAAAAATTTAAAGAAAAAATAATTTTTTTTGTCGGTTGCTGGGACTGGAACTAAGACTCCCCGAAAAAGCTTTCAAAAATAAATGAAAACAAAACAAAAATTGTAGACCGAAAAGTTTGAATTTAAATCGAAAAGTTTTAATAATAAAACAAAATTAAAAAAACGTGGCACTTAGCAGGATTCGAACGAAAGCGATCAGGAGTCACAGCCAACTGCTCTACCGCTAAGCTATGCCGCACATTAAGTTTTTGTGGGCAAAAATCAATCACATTCAAACAAAGCAAAAAAAAAAAATTTAAACTGGTTTTTCAGTTAGATCTGAGTTCGGAATATATGAAGAAAAAAAAAAACCACGCCAAAAATTAGACACTAAAATAATTATAAGTAAAGTTAGTGGCGAAATAAAAAAATAGAAAAAAAATAAAAAACAAAAAATATAAAAAAAAAATTAAAAATATTAGATAAAATAAACAAACTGCAAAAAAAAATTAATTAAAGCAGAGTGAAGAAAAATAAAGTAAAGTTGAAGAAAACTCAGAAAATCGCACGCATTTCCTTCTTCAACAGGTCACAAATAACTAACGCTCTTGAAAATTACTAAATTAATAAACGCCTCGCTTCCTGCAATCAAACACTTCAAAGCGCACTAAGTTAAAAAAAAGAACAAAACACCAACAAAAAACGCATTGAAAGCACTTCAACATTATGTAATCGTATATCGAATAAGTGTTTGAGTAGTCACTTGACATTCCGATTTATCGCATGTCACGCATCATAACCTTGCACAGAGGCCTGACTAAAAAACGACTGCTAAAGGCAAAACACAAAAGCCAACATCCAACAATAAAAAGGCCAATAAAATGATGCAGTGCAAGTGTGGCAAAGACGTCTTAAGCACGTGCCGCATATTGTGGCAAGGATGCTTGCTGGCTTGTGAATGCAAGCTGAGCACTGCCACAAAATGAGGCTAAATAAATTAACAGCGAAGCAGCGATATAAATACATAAGAACGTATTAAAAAAATGGATGATTAAAAGAGACTATAAAACAGCTGACTACGCGTAGGATATTGCAGAGATACTTAGTTGAATGATCACTTGAACTGAGCGAGTTTGATGCGGGTTGAGGAGACACATGCTTGGTTGTTGCCTCTGCTACTTCTTTGACTGGAAATATATTTGTATAGCTGGACTTGCCATTGTATTTATTTGAATGTCAGCGCTGCCTTGCCACCACATTTTCGCATTTTATTTGCCATATATTTTAATTTTTTTTTTTTTGCTTTTTTGTCCTTCCTTTCCATGAAGTTTGTTTACCTTACTTTCGCGCGCATTTTGATCCCTGCAATCTCCGGTCTTGATCGCGCTGAACTTATGGCAATATTGAGTTAGTGGTGTGCAACTGTGAGTGAATGAGCCCAGCGGGAAAGAATCGAGCAAGATCGAGAATCGAGACTTTTTCACAGAACCTACAATTCAGCGCACAGCAGACGCTTTGGCGCGAGTTGTTTGTTGTTTATTTGCCTTTGAAGAGTTTCGTTTTCAATGGAAGGAAGCCTTATAACTGCTTCTACTCTAGAGGACGTATATTTGCATAAAAGCATAAACCGCACAGCATCAGCTTAATAACCAAAACTGCCCTCAGAGCGCAGCGCTTCAGCACAGCACTCGGCGTGAGGATCAAAAGATTGTGGTTCCGGCCACAAAGCGCAGCGGCAATGTCATACAAAGGCCCGAAAGGTGGCGAAAAGGCAACCAAACTCTCTACTTTCCCAGGCTCATTAATAACTTAATGTCCAGTCGGACAAAGAATGACCAAACACGAACTGGACAGTCGCAGTGGTCAGTCGATCAATAAATGTGTGAGTGTGTGTGTAAAAACTAGTTTGCATGTCCAGTCGACAAAAATTTGCCTGAACTTGTCACCTCGCTGAGGTGGATCGCTAGCATAACAGCTGTAATGTATTTGCTTAGCAGTTCAACCCCAGTAGAAGGCGCAGTAGAGCTACATATATTGAGAAGAAAGGTAGAAGAAAGAAAAATGTAAATCAAAACACAATTACCCAAATGTATTGTCGAAATAATTGCCGCTTTACATTTTTCACATTTTTGTCCACTGCGCCAAGGTAGAGATTGAACGAAGAAGAGCGCAAGTGATAGAAGGGAAGATTAACTGACCAAAACAAAATGCATGTGTCTTAAGCAAAGGTATATCATTCTCTTTGTTCAGTATTAAATTCAAAAATCTTGTCTTTGTGCAATTTCGTTGCCTCCAAACTGGTCAAACCCGCTTTGTCCACCCTTAGACGAGCGCATATTTGCATAGACAATTTTTAATTGCCATAAATAAAAAAAATTACGACAGGAAGGGTTCGTCACTGACCACTGCAATGACCACTGCTTAGGTGAATAGCTGATTCTTATGATTCAACAAAATATTTCAAGCACTTAATAGAAATATTGAAAACGAAATACTTATAGCGGAACGGAAAAGGAATAAGACACTATCGAGTATCTGATATTATTAAAGCAAATAAAATAAAATAAATTGCAAGAACAGAAAAATTAATAGAATAACCTGCAATAAAAGTTTACCTTTTTATTTAACACCATCATTGCCATAAAATAGCACCGTGAAAATCGTGCATAACTATAAAAATCAATTGCATAAACGAGAGCAAATAAGTAAAAAACTCAATATGATATGGATTTTCTTATCCACGCGCAAACACCTCGGGCACCATTGTTCTCCTTTTATTTATTTCATTGCATTCCTGCCCATTTTTCGCAGATTTCTACAAAAGATAATAGTTTTCATATGATTTCCATTGAATTGTGGGTGCGTATAAATGCTGTTACTACATAGTACATTTCTATACATACTCAATATAGTGAAAAGAAGTCATGTAGTATGTATCTATCTACCTAAAAATACAACCAATCGAAGTGTGGACATAATGAAACATAACACCCAGCGGCTCCTAAAATACGTACTAGGTACAGTAGAGCGCAAAACATTAATTCTGCTATTCGATTGTACTGTTTTAATATTTGGTTCTTGGCCCTGCATGACTCCAGCAAATTTTTGGCCACCTTAAGACCAAACTGTACGGGACCTTGTCTCTATTATATCGACCCCTTTACGCGAAACGACAATTTTTTTGAAACTTATTTTTTGATGAAAACTTCTTTTAAATCTCTCAGCGCATCAACTGCTGGAATATTATAGCTAAAATCTTTTTAGTTGTGACAAAAATCGTTTTTTTATTGCATCCCATACGATTTATACAGTAATAAAAAACAAAAAATGTTCTCCTGTAAAAAAAGGGGACGCTATACTTACTCTAGAAAAAAACTCAATCTTAAGTCTATATTACATAGAGCTGAAAACTTCAAGTCTAGTACATGTGAACTACTTTAATTACTTTTCGTATTGTAAAGTCTTTCTTCGGCTCAAGAATAGCAAAGGAAATAATAAATAAGAATAATGATAATGAAGTATTTACTTTAGCAAATGGAATTAATTACAATAATAAAACCAATCCAAAGACTCCATTACAAAATGTATCGCACAAAAATACTTACTATCTTATAGCTATATTTTAGTACCCAGCAGGAAATAAAAGAAGTTGCCACTTTTAAAATTTCTTCAGAAAGTATACGCATTATTCTGTACCTCTATCTACGTACATGAGTTTCCTGAAAGTATCTTGCTATTATTGCGATACTTAGTTGTTGTTTTACATTGTTTTCAGTAAACTAAGACTTTTTACAGCTCGGTAAAAAAAGACTGCGCCATATGTGTATAAGAAAGACTTACATACATGAGAGCTTCACGTGTTTATCATTAAAAATACCATATTTACATACCTACACACCACACATACCCAGTGGGCAAAATTTCTAGTTCTCTTCAAGTGAGCTTCTAGTACATTAAGAATAAATTTCAGCCATGCATCCATCTTTTTTCATACAAAAACTGCTTAATTCTTGAGCTTGCGATTTATCAAATTTGTTCAAGAAAAAAATTGGTTCGAGTATCGGCTTCTCGCGAGAGTCTCGTATTGTTATTGAGTTCTCTGCGGGGCATATGGGTATATGAAAATGTGTATAAGGACATTATCGTTGGTAAATTACATATTTTAATTAAAAGTAAATTCACTCCACACTCAAAACAGCAATGCAAATTTGTGCTGTAAATTTACATGGCGAATGTGTTGAAAATATATTTTACAAATTTTACTCACAAACCTTAAGACGGCAAACGAATTCTTGAACAGTGTCTTTGAGTGGAGTGCGACTATAAGCAGCAAAGGGTTGATTCTTCCAACACGCTTCCTGCAGCCCGCTATCTGCTGCTTTACATACATAAAGTACGTGGAAATGTCTTTTACTTTTCAAGACTCATTGAAATATATTTTGTTTAATGACGCAGTGCGAAAAGTAGATATGTTAGCCGAGCATGAATTTTGTTTTGCCTAGCAAAAGGGGTGGCAAATATGACCTTCTTACCCTTGACTTGGTTTTGGATTTTGCCAAATCTTGGTTATCCTACTCCTTTGTTTTCCTTCGCATCCTCTACGTCGCTATACCTCCTGCCGTTCTTCAGTGGAACAATACGCTCAGATTGAGCTTGCTGATACCCTTTTGTTTTAGTTGCTAGTTTAGGGGTTTGTGTTTTGTAAACGTCTTCGCATTGTCGTCGCAATTGCATGTGGCCGCGCCTGAAAACATGCCACACTCTCTGAATGCGTATCTGCAGCGTTATCTGCCAGCCGCATTGTTTGGCGTGTGATGTCGTGGTCAAAATAAAAGTTTTGTGGTAATTGTTCGTATTTGAAAATTTGAAAATTAGATATTTAAATAAGGTATTAGATTACCAGCTGCCCGCAGGCACAGTCTACCTTCGTTTACCTACTTTTAAGCTTCTCATATTTTACTCTTCACTAATTTCTCTTCTCTCTCTTTCTCTCTTTCTTTACAGCTGTTCAACGCGGTCGTGTGCCACCCACTCAGCCTGGTTTGGGCATGCATGGCCAGTATCAGCTCGCTAATGGCGATCCCATGGCTGTTGCTGGCTTCAACGGTCACTCATATCTCAGTTCCTATATTTCATTACTTCTGCGCGCCGAACCTTATCCAACGTCCCGCTATGGTCAATGCATGCAACCGAATAATATAATGGGCATCGATAACATCTGTGAATTGGCCGCCCGCTTACTATTCTCCGCTGTCGAGTGGGCAAAAAACATCCCGTTCTTCCCCGAGCTGCAAGTGACGGATCAAGTGGCGTTACTGCGACTAGTCTGGTCTGAGTTGTTTGTCTTGAATGCGAGTCAATGTTCGATGCCGCTACATGTGGCGCCGCTGTTGGCTGCTGCCGGCCTACACGCATCACCGATGGCGGCGGATCGCGTCGTTGCATTCATGGATCATATACGCATCTTCCAGGAACAGGTGGAAAAACTGAAGGCGCTACACGTCGACTCGGCGGAATATTCCTGTCTTAAGGCGATCGTGCTCTTCACCACCGGTAAGTTGTTGGACATCCTCTACCGGGATGTGCCGACGCTACTAACCAAAGTTTCAGCTAAAGTGTGTGCGTTGGCTTCCGCAGCCAATGCGAATAATAGTGGGAATTCGGATAGTTCGGTGGGCACTACATCGACGGCCGCTAGTTCGATGGCGAATGGCACTTGTGCTGAGTTGTTGCATGAACAGGTTCTGCTGATTGTACGCGATCATCTTGACGAGTTGAATCGTGCTGAAGCTGATACACAACAACACACAGCGACGGCCGCTTTCCATCTGGCAGCTTTCATGAAAAGTGTTGCCGGTGTGGAAGCGGTCACACAAAATGCCTTACTCGCCAGCGAGCCTGCGGCGCATACACCCTCTGCAGCGACGACATCAAATACAGATCTTAGTTCAGGAAATACGGCGGCAACCAATGAAATGTATCAAGTCAACGATGAACGTAAGCCAACATCACAGCAGCTGGCCTCAAGCTCTGCGAACGGTCTTGTACACTCGGCGACAAGTGCATTCAGCTCGTGTGCGCCCAGTTACAAGACCGCTGCACACTTGACCAGCACTGATGATTTGTTGGCTGCGCTATATGCTAGCGCCAATACCGTGGCGCCCGCTACCTCTACTACAAGTACTGCCAGCACTTCAACTTCGAATGCAAGTCATAACAATAGCAGTGGTTTGGGTGCTTCCATAAATACTCAATCGCAAATCGGTTCGTCCCTATTTAATAGCCTAACCGCTTCGCCTTTGAGTAATAATGCTTCCCATTCCATCTCTACAGCTGTCACTAATACAACCACCACCACTTCAGGTACTATAGGTAGTAATAATGGCGGAACATATCAATCGCCGCATCACGTCCCTGCCCAACAACAGTTCCATGCACATGCACAGGCGGCTCAGGATCAGCAACAGGCTGCAGCTGCGGCGGCTGCCACTGCGGCGATGTTCTACCAGACACCGCCGCGTACTGCTTTCGGTTCGGCCTTTGATATGTTCCACCATAGCACACCGTTCGGTGTAAGTAATGGCGCTTCGTTCGGTAGTCCCAGCTATAGGTATTCGCCGTATAACTTTGGCAATAGGTGGCAATTGTAGTTGCATAGTTGGGTCTTAGCATTTGAAGTGAGAACCTTGAGATTGTTTTTGTCAGTTGGTAGAGCCGCCTTAGCTTTAGTTAGCATCTAGTCTAGTATCTCTAAGTTGTTCCGTACTCGTCGTAAGATTTGTTGATAGGCAACGGAGCGCAGCCGAGCGTTAATTGTTCGGCTTTGCAGTATGTGCGTAGAAACAGGTCGTTAATAACGAGTTGTATGTCTGTTAAAATGGACTAATTAAATTCTTAGTTTAGCAAACCGAAAGCTGTAATTTAATCGATTATTTAGTTGTATACTTTGTTAGACGTTGCAATCAATTAATTTTATGAAATGTATGTAATTTAATAGATTATATTTAGTGTATGTATGTATGTGCAAGAATGTATAATAGTATGTATGTATTTATATGTATCTATATATGGCTCAGTGTGCATTATATTTATAATAATCTTAATTAATTTTAGTGTGCCTAAAGTACTTACATATCTAAGCGCTAACTAATTTATTCTACTAAATAAGTCTAATTTATTCTAGTTGTAGTTCTTGGTCAAAAGATCGCAAGTTTAAAGATGAGAAGAACGGAAAAATATTAAAAATATATATGCATTGTTGCTTTTAAAAATTAAACTTTTTGGAATTTGGTGTTTTCATTAACGAAAAAAAAATATTTTACTAAAAAAAATTAATTTTGGTTTTAGTTTGGCTAACACAAGTTAAGCTAATTATTGTTTGAAGCTGAGTTAAGATTCTCGAAAAACTTAAAAATCTTAAATTAAAATTTATCTGCAAGATAAAAAAATGTCTTACAAACTTTTTGGCATTTTGCATGAACATTTTTTTATCGGCCAGATAAATTTTAAAGTTTACTTGAGAAAATGGCTCTAAATATTTTTTTCAAAATTAGTTTAATAATCTGGTCTGACATGGCACAGTAGAAACTGTTCTTAATAGAACTACACCCAGAATAACTTTCATGTAAAATCAACACTTTTTCAGGTTATTATTTTTCAGCACTATTACCTACTTACATATAAAATTCTAACATGAAGTTCATATAGAATAATAGAACGTTCTCTTAAATTAATATGAGTTTTTAACATGTCTGCCTGTTAAAATACCCATATTTCGCTATCTCATGTTAATTTATCAGGATATTTGTTGTTTAATTAACATGATTCATGTATTATGTGTGTTTGAACAAAACGCTTCCGGCGATCCGCCATCTTCAGTGTTTGATTTCGACAAATCAAAATTGAGAAGAGATGACGAAAATTCGTTCCAATATATTCTGTGTGTATAAATGCTATGAGCTTTGCCATTTCAAGAAAAACCAAATTTTCTTGGAAAAACTAATTTTCTATGAGAAAAACTAAGGGAAGAAATTTCGATTACAGTTAAAAAACGATTGCTTATATAAAAATTTTAAAGGAAAGTACAAGGCTAAGTAAATTATATTTTTCTTCTATACGTATTTTACACTTTTTATTTAAACTATAAAAATAACATTTATTTATGAGCGTTAAATATTAATAGTTAGATAAGTATATTTGTATACTAAAGCTATTTACGATCAATGGTAGTTTAACATGAAATCGCTAAATTTAAAAGGACCCTTTGTCGGAGCAAAAACACAAAAAATTCACTTGACCCCCTGATCTATGGATTCATCTGACCCTTTTACCCTTCTTCCAAGTTTTACAAATAAATAAAAACTCAAACTCGCTTTATTTTAAAATTCGATTCCTATACCAAAAAATTTTCAACCACGCCCTATCTCAGCTGAAATTGTACAGAAATATTATTGAAAAAGGGCGTCCTTGACTGAAATGCTGATTAAAAAAAATCAAAGCTAGCAGGTTTGTGAAATATGTAGGTGGTTTTCCACTCACCCGTAGACCCTTGTAGGTACTTATGGAAGCGAAAAAAATCCAACGAAGCTTCGATATGAAATTATTACCTCGTAGGTATTGACTGGTTCTTTCAAATTCATATTGGTATCAGTTGTCGCTAAGTATTTATCACTGGCGTGCTCTGTTTACCAGATAACTTTTTAGTGCTAAATAATATATGTAATCAAAAGACTATTAGCAATCGGTTATCAAACACCAGGCGCGTATTCAGGGGAGGGGTCCGGGAGGTCCGGATACCCCCGAAATGCGCGAGTTAATGAAATTTTTTGGTCTATGACGGTAAAAAAGAAAATTTGGAATATGAATCCCAAACTCATGGGATAATATTTTTTCCGATCAAATTAGGCATTTGAAATAACAAAAATTGCGACAGAGCCAAATTTTTGTATAGAAAGAAAACTTCAAAAGCCCTCAAAAGTTATTTAGGGTCAAAGGTGAACGTTAAGGGTTATACGAATTTTTCTCTTAAACGGTTATTTTTTCGAAAAATTATCTTCAACCAAGCTACTCACCTGAAAATTCATTATAAAAATCGTCCTAGCATTTTTCTAAATTACTAGCTGAAACCGTTTTCTAAAGTATTTTTCCCGTTATTTGGAATATAAATTAAAAAAAAAAATTATTGAAAAAATTTAGTAAAAATTTGATTAAAAAAAATGTTAGCAATTTTTTGTTTCAATTTGGACATTTTTAATATATTTTTCCAAAATATTTTCTGGATACGCTCCTGTCAAACACCAAACTTTTTTTTCTGAGAGCGTTGATCATTAGGGTCTCGTGTAAACTACCCCTAAATTATTATAAACGTTATAAAATATATGTAAGTATGTACATATGTATGTAAATTATTTCTTCAAACGTAGCTCAAAACATTTTGCATGTATTAGAAAAACTTATTATTTTCAAATTATTAAGTAGAAATATTTACACGCTTATTAACGCAATAACAAACACTCAGTAGCTGTACACACGCAGAAAATTGATCTGGTGATGGATAAGAATTGACAGTGATTTGGTCATATCAACCAAAATATAGTTATATCAACCAAAATATCTGTTGATTCAACCAAAATCATGGGCAATTCTTATCCATTCCTAGGTAATTTTTCTCTGTGTAGTAACTTTTTCCTCTTTTAGCTTAACCTTTCAAAATTACTAACATAATTTTTGTTTGCTTAATTAATATATCATTAACTAAATTATCATTTTCTTGCATCAAACGCAGACATCAACATATTTTGATTTCTTTAGCTAATATATTTTCTTTATTTCATGACTTCAAAATTCATTTATTGTGACCAAAAACCCACACACTTAAACAAACAAAAATTGCACACTTTTACTCACCACTAATACCAGGAATTTATTGGTCTCATGCAACACTGTGAAAGTAACTAACAGCACCGTTTAGCACAAATGGACCAGGTGATGGCAGAAAACAGCATTTCGACTGATCAGGCATTTGTCATTCATATTTATTTACATATCTATTAATTTTTTATGGCACTTTAATATTTATTTGCTTGCTGTGAATTAAGTGTTTTTTTTTTATTTTAAAATATTTTAAATTATTTTAATAAAAAAATTACATATATATTTTTTTATTGAAAAACCCATATTGAACAATTTATTTTTATTGCCTAGTTCTTTTAAGTATTAGTTAAGTTAATTTAAATAATGGATTATTAAATATGTTTAATTCGTGATTATAATCAAGCATTCTTAAATTTTTTTTATATAATAAGTGGTTCTAATTTTTATCGATTTAGTGGTAGAGGGGGGTTTCAAAGTTGGCAGTTGAGTCATGATGAACTAGGTTTTGCGAAAAACCATACATAAGTACTAAGCTGAAATAGAATATAACTTTCGTTCTATACCTAGAAGGTACCACAATATAGACTATTTTAAGTTAGTATTCTAATTCGGAATAGTTTTGGGGTCTTGGAGCTCCTTAAATGCGTGCACGTAACACCACACTTTGACATTATCTCATCGTTTTTGAAAAACATGTTCTTGGACTTATCTTTATTTATCAGTGACCGTTTCCACGAAACTGAGGTACCATCCCAAGTCGTTAAATTTCCACATACCTGGTCATTATCGTTCACTGGTGCGATTGATTGAATATACCTCTAATGCGAGTCTGTGCAAGTATCGAGTCTCCGCTGTCATCAACTGTTAAGCTGTTGGTCGACGACGTTTATTGACGTCAATATACCACTTTAGGAACAGTAATATAACACTCGTTTACGCTCTTTACTTACAAGAGCAAGCGATCCTTCCACCTATTGTCAGATAGATACATACGTACTATGAATATGCCGGAGCACCAAAAAAAATGACAATAACGCGACGAAACGTAGATCGCAAAATATACATATGCATGTTGTCAAATAAAACGGTGATCGTCTAGCCTAGTTAAATGTCAGACTGGTTAAAGAAAAATAGTGAAAAGAAGCATACGATGAGAAAAATGTTTAGGCGCAGTGAAAATAATTTCGCAAATGTGTAAGCAACATTATGTGGCATGTTACTGCTGCTGTTGCAAATACCTGAAAACCAAAAGAGGCATAGCAAAAGCGAAATAAAGCATTCAGAGGGGCGAGAGAACGAGTTGGAGCAACGAAAAATTGCTATTGTATTTGAACTGCTATGATGAGTCCATAAAATACAGACTATCATCAGTCAATCCAATATACATAGATACACACTACGCACCCACACAATCGTTGAGTGTTTACCAGTCGACTAAGCAACTGACTGATGGAGCAACCGATCAACATAACGTGCAATATGCGCCGCATATCCATTTGTTTTTTGGTTTTGTGTGTCATACGTCGCGCTGTAGCCACGTTTTATGCGCAGTGTCCCCATTACTCTTCTCAGCGCAACCCACCTGGCCACTTTTGGTCGATGGCAGACGCGATCAGTAACGACAATTGCTTAGTTGCTTGACTGCTTCGTTGGGTTGGTGAATTGTTGGTAACGATTTTTAAATTTGCCGTTGTTGTTGCTGATGCTGCTGCTGACAACATGTTGCTGCCAACAAATGAGTGACTTAAGCGCGCGCACTTCAGCGCTTCTACAACAAGCTCACGTCTTCCACCCCTTAGTGGTATTGAAAGCTTTGTTTGGTCATATTTTTTTTTATATCTCATTGCGCTTTTTTTTTGCTATCAGACATCATTTGATTTCGCTTTGTTTTCATTTCGATTTCGATTGTTGTTCACTTGTAGCTCTCATGTCTTGGCCACACTTTCAGCTCATCGATTTAGTCTGACTGCTTGGCTAACTGATGTTGTGTTGATCGGCTGATCGGTTCGTAGTTTGTTCAATTTTTTACAGGTGATTTTATACATTGTTTTCCTTGTTGTTTAGTCAATAGCAATTTGGTTGGCGAGGTCTTGTGCAAGTAAACACGACACATACCGATCGGCGGAGCTCTTTGGTAATTGTCATGTTTTGCTTATTTTGTATCTTGTTCGTGGATGCCATCTATGCACCGACTGCCTGACAGTGGATTTGACAAGAGCGTTGAATTCTATTCACTGGCGCGCATTTAAAAAAACATTACGGATGATTCATGGTGTATGCATAGGGATTTTCGGTAGGTTTTCCTTTAGTTTTCTTAATTCCTTGATAAAGGGGGACCACATGACAATCCCAAAAAAATTGTTGAGTGCTGGGCTATCTGAAATGTTAATCTACACCTGGATCTTCAAATTAGGCTGTAGTGCGTGCTTCTTTGGTTCGTGGAATATGTCTTGATAAAATTATGAAAAAAGTCAGGACGAAATATATCTTCAAAAATGTGAGAAATTTACACGAAGAGATTGTGTTAGGTAGTTTTGTATTTGAGCTTACGAAGTTTTTATCTTAAGCTTTTGAAAAGAGAAAGTTATATTATGTACCTGTAATTTAAAAGATCTCATTTATGTTTAAGAAGCTTAATGAAACTCAACAAATAATTTCTGTAACATTTCACCCCACATACAACCTGCCCTACTTATGTAGAGTCCGCGAGGATTTATCGTACACGTAACGTCGTGAGTAACTCATCGTGCTTCGACTTCATAATCGTAAACCTTCTGGTGAAAAGTAAAACATCCAAGAGTTTTTAAGTAAACGACCCCCATCAAAGTGGCAGCACTAAAACTTGACCCTTCATTTGTCATCCGAAACGAAATACCGTATACGATCATCAATGTGGCATAAATAACCATCTAATCAAGTTATTAAACCCTTCAACACAACAATAAAGTATATGGCTCAAAACAACAAAAGTAAACAAAAAATAGCATACAAAATAACAACAATAAAAAAAAATAACGATAACAATGCCAAAATTATGCCACAATTCAAAAATTGGTAAATTTTCAATAAGTAAATGGCTTGCGGATGCTCGTATGTCTTTAACCTTTTCTACACCACAAAGCACACGAACACACACACAATAGTACCATAGCACTAGTCCAAACTAGCAGCCGGCACACTTCTCATCCTCAGCCAGCCACTGCATTTCCCAATCTGTCTGTCGTCGCTCAAATGTGGTTCGGTTCGTGTGCAACACCAAAAGCTTGTAGATAGATACTTTTCGGTCCAACTCATTTGAGATTACAATGCTTCAGCGCAGGCTATGCTTTTCGATCACACTGTGGAATTTCAAATTTTTGGCCAGTTTGCTTAGATTTTAGTCAACACAAGTGACTTCTCGTTTGTGGCGCGCTCTTTTGTTGTTGTTGTTGTTGATTTTTCTTAAGTTACTAACGCTGCTGCTGCAACTACTTTACGGTCATTATGCATTTAAGACATGCGGTCACGATCTTTTGAGTTAGTGACTGCTTTTACCAGCGCTTCAAAGCTCTCATCCGAATCGCTATTACTCCTATTGGGATGAACCGCAATATTCGTGCACTTACTTGCTTACTTATGTAGATACTTAGTGCTCTCACTTTAAGAAAGAACATGCTCCACAACAACAATACTAATAAAATCAGCTGCATTCTGGCAACGTTATTAAACACACTTAAGTGTCAGTTATATAAAGCTTTATTTTGACTTTACCTCAAACTTTGGCTTTGACAGAAAAGTTCAGTATACGTATTTAAACGAAGCATGGCAAATTGGAGACCGCAAAGTTAAAGCAAGGTTAAAATTTGGCAAACTCTCAAATTTTGCTTGCTTTGCTTGCTTTGACAATCAGATGTTGATGACTTTGCTTTAATTAAAAAATAAAAAGTTGGAGGAAATAATAATTAATTCATTTTTTCTCTATTAAATTATTAAATTAACCAAAACACTCTGAATGCAAAGAAATAAATAACGAAAACAAATGTATAAAAGAGAAGCGTCAAGGTGTTCATTGTAGCATACCTCTGAAGTTGGACGCAAAGTTTTGAGGTAGCAAATGTCAGGCGAGTTTAACAAAGCTTTATGTATTCGACCCCTTAAGGTTGGTAATACTTTTTTCGAGTACCCTTGAGTATTTCAAACAAACCTTAGTGCCTGTATGCCAGAGCTTTCTCGGTTCGATCAATTTAGCGCTGCCTTTACTTACCCAAAATGATCCCAAAATGACCCTAAAATAATCCCAAAATAATCCTAAGATTTTCCCAAAAAGGCCCTTAAATGTTCTTAAAATGATCCGAAATTTAACCCAAAACGACCCAAAAATGATCTCAAAATGGCCCTAAAATGATCCCAAAATGATCCAAAAACGATTCCCAAGTGACCCCAAAAACACCCTTAAATGTACCCAAAATGATCCGAAAATAACCCCAAAATTATCTAAAAATAATCCCAAAATAATCCTAAAATAATCGCAAAACGACACCAAAAAGACCCTCAAATTTTCCCAAAATAAGCCAAAAATTATTCCAAAATGATCCCAAAATGACTTCAAAGTAATCCGAAAATTACCTCAAAATTGTTCCAAATTAATCCAAAATTGAACCCAAAATGATCTCAAAATAGCCCTGAAATTATAGCAAAGTGACCCCTAAAGGATCTAAAAATGATCCTAAAATAATCCAAATATGATCCTAAAAATATACAAAACAAATACAATATGGTAAAATGGTAACCCTGAGCGGCAACCCTACTTGAACATATTTTAGTTGGTATGTCGGCGAAAATACCTTCATTTGATACCCATATTGGCATATCAAGCTCCATAATTTAAACAAATTGAGATAGGTGGCAACCCTGTACACCCCTAAGTGGCAGCCCCCAAGTGGATAGTCTTAGAATCAATCGTACTATTTATATTAAAAATTTTATCCAAATATACAAGTTTAGCTCGTTTTAAGTTATAAAATTTTAATTTATTAACTTCATTGAAAGTTCCCCTTTTTCGCTTTTATTTCCTTATTTCTCTCTGATATTCCTTTACTTTCCTATTTTTTGCTATATTTGTACTTCCTTTAAATTACATCACATTTAGCAATGCATTTCAATTTTTATTTTTTTAAATATTATTTCATTTTATTTTATTTCCATTGCTTTGCTTTGGTGCTCCTCCGCTATTTATTTAATTTGTCATTTCCTCTTCCGATTTATTTTTTTTCACAAAATCTTGCCGCAAAGGAGAAAAAATTAGACCTCATGCATAACATTTGCTCAGACTCGACTCTGGCTCCCAGTCGGGCTCTCCCACTATCTCCATTAGCGAAGAATACAATAACACCAACTTGCCTTCTCTCTCGTCTAGTGTGGAAAAGTTTTTGGCATTTATAGTGGTGTCACTTTCCAACTGATTCTTTCGTATAAAATTTATTTATTTATTTTTTTCCCTCAAAATAAGACACTCTAATGAAGCCAAATATTGTCGTGATTTGGCAGCATTCTTTTCTAACAAGTACCAAAAATAAATTATTTTGTTTTTGTCATATTGTATACTATGTTGTTGTAGTTGTTCTTGTCGCAAGCTAGGCTATTTGTGCCCAGTCACCACGAGATAGAGAGAACTAAATGGGATGTTTATGAATTTACAGTTGACTTAAGATTATTGGGCGCTTGACCGCGTCGTCGTCATACGGAAAAGGCGGCCATTCAGAATGGCCAGACAACAGTCGCTTAGCGCCATAAGCCATGTGAAATGAGGCAACGTTACCAGGGACTGTTGTTGCCACAGTTAATAGAAAGTCAATTGACAATTATTTTATGTGAAATGATTTGATTATCAGTGTCTATGGTGAGCTTCAATCGCTCCGACGGCTGTGTTCGTGGTTAATTTGCAATTAAATAGTTAAATGTTTGACGCTGCCGGCGACAAGAGGTTTACGTGCAGTAAAATCCTGATGTGCGGAAAAGAAATTGCAGTTGTTTGTTGTGAGAAAAATTTGTTGCTGAAAAAATAAAATAAAAAGGAATTTTGTCTTAAATTATGAGTCATTCGATAAAAATGATTTGCAACAAAGATTTTTCTATTTTATAGTCTCGTAAATTTCTGCACAACAAAAATTTGAACTCTGCTTTGGCTGAGGTATGAAATTATTTATTTTAAGGCTGTTATTTTGTTCCTTTGAGTAAAAGCGCAAAGAAATCGTTAGGACCATATCAAATAAGATCCAAACCACTTTTACCTTGGATATCGGGCAGTCACAAAGTTTTCAGCTTAAACGTCTTCAACCACGTTTGTCTAATGTAATTTCTTTGAAACTCAAATCTTTATTATGAATGAATCAAACTGTGTGCACTGCATTGAAGTGAGTTAGTCAGTTGCTCTGCTAGCGAGTGACATCATAAAAAATGCTAAAAATCGCTTGCCATTGCCACACTTTGGCGCACTTCCATAGCCAATCAAACAATCAATTAACGTCATTTAAATTGACCATAAACGTGTGTAGATAAAATTTACTAACAACTTGTGCAACCAATACATAAATATTGACAAACATATTGACACAGATAGTCATAATTCTGTTGGCAGCTTCACTGGCAGTATAAAACTAGTCAATGCGAATGCCAATCAAAGATATAAAAATTTGCATGAAATGGTTACGTGAGATAAGTTTACTATCTAAACGAGCGCCAAGTGCTGATGCCACAGGCAACTTGCATCTTAAAATTGAAACAAGTAAGGAAGTCTAAGTTCGGGTAAACCGAACATTAAATACCCAGCGGTAGTTTTCATAAGATTTTCGAAATTTTCCTTTTCGGAAGTGGGAGTGGTTGGGAAGCAAATTCGTCAAATTACATGAGGTATACTCCCTATTATGCTAGTATACCTTGTACCAGTTTCATCGTTCTTCCGTACTCAGTTTAAAAGTTATGACCCGTGAAATTTTCAAATATGCCTCCCTGAAAACTGGGCGTTGCCACGCCTACTTTTAAAAATTTATAAAAAAATCATAATAGAATGACTAGGGGGTTCATCCTACCAAACCATATCATTTTAGCTATTTCCGTTACCGAATTATGTCAATTTAGGTGATTTTCGAAGATTTCGATATCGAAAGTGGGCGTGGTTGGAGAGATATTTTATCTAATTTCATCAGGTATACTCCCAACGATACTAGTATGCTTTGTGCCAAATTTCATCGTTCTACCGTAATCAGTTTAAAAGTTACGACAGGTCGAATTTTCAAAAATGCCTCCGTTAAAAGTGGGCGGTGCCACGCCCACTATAAAAAATTTATGGAAAACTCATATGAGAATGACCAGGGGGAATCAGCTATAAAATTATATCATTTTAGCCATTTCAGTTACCTAGATATGTCAATTTATGTGATTTTCGAAATTTTCGATATCGAAAAAGAGGGCGTGGTTATCATCCGAATTCACCCATTTTCAATAGCAACCTACCTTGGCCAGAAAGTAACCTGTATACAAAATTTCATGCAAATATCTCAGACGGACGGACGGACAGAAAGACGGACATGCCATAATGAACTCCTATTTTCAACCTAAGAACTTTCATATATGGAATTCTACATCTATCTCGGTTATTTTGTGCCGTTACGTAGTACCGTTATGTGGGCAAAATAATATCCTTCTACTAGTACTATTACGCTGGGTATAAATATTTGCATTTTTGGCAATTTTTGAAAGAAAAAATGGGAAATCAAAAAAGCATGCTGTTTTTGAAACTAGAATACTAGAAAACGGCTAGTCTGAGAATATTTTGGTCAATGCAAATTTTGTAGGGAATTCGGTTTGCTTATGTTCATGTAAATGGTGTTTTACAACAATGGTTTGTCGTTTTTATATCAAATGTGAGGTAAAGTCTGTAAAATCTAAACTAGCTATGTTAGACCTCTAGACTTTAATTTAAAAATCTAAAAACATTACAGTAATTTTTTTTTTTTTTGGCCCAGTCTAGTGTTTATGCTTTAATGTGGCATGTGGGTAGCTTCACGTTAAGGTCTTATAAAATAAATTGAAAAAAATAAAAAATTTTAATTTTTGAAACATAAAAAAATTACCAAGTTTTACACAGCGATGGATACCATGACATGTTTCGAAACTCCCAGCCTTCTCATTCAGATGGCTTTTCGGACACACTGGGTCCCTAGAAAACCTAGGGTGTTACGAAAAATCTGGCTTCAGATTCTGATTCAGCACACCCTTTAGCACACAGCTTTAGAAAAGGATGTGAAACCCATAGGAATTGTTTGGCTGTTAAGTCAATCAAACAATGAAGTAATTAAAATCAAAATTTTCACAAATAAAAATGTACTGGATTTTTAAAATAAAATTGATCAAATAATACTTTAATCATATTATTCACATATTAAAAGCTTTTTGATTTTTTCGGAATAATCTAATAAATTTAATTTATAATTTATCACAATAAGAAGTTATGACTAATTAGCTATACAAACCATTCATAAGCTTAATTGGCATTCACGATGCACTCATTTAATATGACCTAATCATTGAAGTTATATCACAAATGGGTGAGTATTAATTAAAGACTTAACTCTTTAACCCAGAAAATGATAGTTTGCCAATCGAATTTCAATTGTATCTGCACTGGTTGCTAAATTATTGCCCACTCGATTTATGTATAGCATAGTGTTGCAACAGCACACATCACGAATGATTAGCAAATTGTGCAATTATCTAATGTGTCAGCCAAAATGGTTGTGTTCACTGAGATTTAGTGGCAGTTGCTAATGACACAATCAAATTTATTTAATTAAAATTATGTAAATTTTATTTTCTTCATTTACAACAAGTACCCCTCGCCTTCGGCGATAACGAGTAATTTAGGCAAAATTTTATTATTTTTTCACAATCGATGGCGCCTTCATTGATTAGGGGAGCGTGCAGCAAGTGCGAGGAACAACATGGCGTATACGCATCAAATTCTGCATAAATTGTTTGACTGAGTAAAGAGCCTGAAAACGCTTTTGAGTTCAGCTTGATTGTTAATTAATGAAGCTCGTCATGTATTCTATGTACCTACTATGCATATATGTATGACGAAGTGAATATGTAAAACCATGTATTTGTTGCATTTGGTGTTTGTTAATGGATACGACAAGATATTCTACCTCGATTTCTTCGTCGCATCGCCTTCACATTTCAATGTGATTTTTGTTGTAAAAAAAAACAACAACGCATTAATTAAATACTTGTTAAATGTTGAGTACTGACTGAATGTTAATTGTTGTTGATTGTTGAGTACGTCAATTGTCGATGATGACGCGTCCAGCTAGGTTTTGTCAATGTGAGCTTTGGTAGATTTTTTGTGTGTATTTTTTGTTATTGTTTACTCTTTTATGGTTGAAAAAAAAATTTGTATATTCATGACTTCAAGGTTTAGCTACTACTCATAGCTTAAAGAATTCTTAACGATCAAACGATTAGTTGTTCAGTTTTGAGAGGCTCGTAAATGGTGGCATTGCTGCTCTATTTGTCGGCTACCAAAATTCCAAATAAATATTGTGGTATCTAGGTAGATTAGGATAACTTTAAAATCCCGTTTTTTTATGTAGCTGTGAATTCTCAATCAGTCGTATCATCAATGGAGCTTGTGAAGAAAATGAATTTAACTGCAAAAGTACGAATTTTATGAAATAAGTATTGAGTTTCTACACTCAAAAAAGGGTTTCCTTATTTCATGAAAAAATTTCCCTCATTTCGCTCCAAAGACATGGATTCCCTAATTCAAAGACTGTTTTCCTCAGTTTAAGGAAAAAGTCTTTAATTTAAGGAAAAAAGTCTTTAAATTGAGGAAAAAAGTCTTTAAATTAAGGAATGTTTTACTTAGTTAAGGAAGCCATGTCTTTGGAGCCAAAATAAGGACATTTTTTTCTGAGTGTATGAAGTATTATATTTAATGTCTGTCAAAGATCAATTATGAACTGAAAGGAATTATCTGCAAATAATCATAAAGTTATACAGCCCTCCCATTAGTTCTATGCGAAAACAATTCATCACGAATTCTCAAGCCATATAAAATCAATAAAGTAAGACATTAAAAGTGGCAAATCTTTCATAAACCTCGCAAGTTCCGTACATTCCCTTGATGCTCACATAGTTGGCAGGGTTTAGCAGACATTTACATGTTTTAATGTATTGTCCTAATATTTCTTATGATATATGTACATATTAATCTTTGACATACATTATTAACACTTCTTCTAATTACTATAAACTGCAATAAGTAAATATCTAGCGATATGTTTTAATTTGTCATTATTATTTTCATATTTTAGATGCGTGCGGGTTGTCGGATGTTACACATATCGAATCCCTGCAGGAGAAATCGCAATGTGCGCTTGAGGAATACTGTCGCACACAGTATCCCAGTCAACCAACGCGGTTTGGAAAACTCCTACTGCGATTGCCCTCCCTGCGCACCGTTTCCTCACAGGTGAGTGTCTTTTACAGAATATCTCTTCTCTAAAAAAAGAGAAATCATTAGTGCCTGGGTAAACGAGCTTGCTCGGTGCTATCAATTGAGCGCTAACTTTATTTATCCAAAATGATACCAAAATGACCCTAAAATGATTTAAAAATAATCCTAAATTGATCCCAAAAAGACCCTTAAATGTCTCCAAAATGATCCCAAATTAAACCCAAAACGACTCAAAAATAATCCCAAAATGACCCTAAAATGACCCTAAAATGATCCAAAAATGTTTCCCAAATGACCCAAAAAACACCCTTAAATGTACCCAAAATCATCCGAAAATTACGCCAAAATTATCCAAAAACGATCCCAAAATAATCCTAATATAATAGCAAAACGACCCCAAAAAAACCCTGAAATTTTCCCAAAAATACCCAAAAATTATCCAGAAATGATTCCGAAATGATCCGAAAATGACCCCAAAATTGTCCCAAATTAATACAAAATTTTACCCAAAATGGTCTCATAATAGCCCCAAAATTATCCCAAAGTGACCCCTAAATGATCTCTAAATGATCTCTAAATCCTAAAATAGTCCAAATATGATCCCAAAAATATACAATACATATACAATTTAGTAAATTGGTAACCTTGAGCGGCAACCCTACTTGAAAATATTTTAGTTGGCATGTAAATGCATTTTTTTTGACACCCATATTGGCATATTTTGCTACAAAATTTAAAAAATTGAGATGGGTGTCAGCCCTGTAAACAGCCCCAGGTGTCAACCCCCAAGTGGATAGTGTTAGAATTAATCATACTATCTATATGCCAAATTTCATCCAAATCGGTCAAGCGGTTCCCGAGATAGTCCGGATATACAAATATGCAAATATACACGTTTAGCTCGTTGAAAGTTATAAGATTAACCCAGTAGAATCCAAAACAATCGTTTGTCGCGTTGTGGCCGTATCACTCAAAAACTTCCCATTCGAAACCAATGCAGTTTTTGTCATTACATTACTTCCCAGTTAGACGTCAACTTAAAATTTAAGATAGCTCTTATTTCGATAACTCGACCGGTTTCAGAGTTGTAGACCTATATGTGGACCAGGGGAAACTAAACATCTGTTAGTCAATAGGGGTATCAAATGAAAAGTGCAAATAGTGTTGCAATAATCGAAGTGATTAAATTAAATATCTCAACTGGTTTCGGAGATATCTCCTTAAAATATGATAAGGAAAATGATAATCCCCTATATCACCACCCACCACATTTATCGCTACCTACCATTATAGCTGCCTGAGCTTTAGTTCTCACATTCTCTAGCTTTCGAGAAACCTTTAAAAAAAAACTTCACATAAACATTTAAATAACCCATGGTTATTCTATTTTTCTCGCCTCTCTCGTTAGGTCATCGAGCAATTGTTTTTCGTACGTCTAGTCGGTAAAACTCCCATTGAAACGCTGATACGCGACATGTTATTGTCCGGCAACAGTTTCTCTTGGCCTTACTTGCCATCGATGTGACACACAATGTGGCGCCAATTGACAACGACTTGATCATCTGCAGCCGCAGCAGCCGCCGCAGCAGCAGCTGCCGCTGTCAACCACAGTTACAACCACGACCAGCACAACAATAGCCACACAACCACAGCGCACAATGGCAGCAACAACAACAACTATCACAGCAGCATCAGCAATGGTATTGTGGATATTGGCAATGGTCATCCAGGCAGCAGTACGAGTAGCAGCAGCAGCAGCAGCTTGCTGAATTACAACAGTCACAACAACAATGGCATCGGCAATGGTAGCGGCAGTGCGATCTCGAGCGTAAGCAACAACAACCAATACATTGGTGGCGACATGGGCATGGGTGGGATGGGCGGCTATGGTAGCGGCATATTCGGTGCGACGAGCTCAGGTTACTTAGGTGCCACTTCGATGGCAAGCGACTATAGCGGTGGCAGCAGCAACGCCGCCAACTGTTTCTACGCCGCGGCCAATGCGTCACAGGCGCCACCGACAGCGAGTGTTGTCAATCCAACAACAATGTTGTCCAACTATTGTGATGCCGCGATGATGATGGCAGCAGCAGCGGTAAATGCCAATCAATGCCTACAACAGCATCACCGTATGTTGCTGGCCAACAGCAGTAGCAACAACAGCAGCAACCATAACCAAGCGAGCGAAAGCAGCAGCCACGAATGTATTAGCGATGATATGGATGAGACGACTGGCGCGACAACCATGGAAGCAGGTGCAAATGTGCCAGCAGCATCCGTGTCATCCGTGGCTTCATCGACAACGTCAGTGGCATCAACAAGCGCTTCATCATTGTCAACATCAACAGCGTTAGCGTTGTCAGCTGCCAATTCCGCTACCCCACCAGGCATTCCAACGTCTCCTGCAGCAATCGTCAGTCAGCAATACCAACAACAACAACGCTGTACGCCACAACTCACACACCCACAAGCCCAAGTACATGCGCAACACCACAGCCACCACCTTCAGCAGCAACAACAACAGCAGCTAGCATCGCCAACAAATCTAATCGATATCAGCGAAGCTCCGCTCATTGTCGATGTTAAGTAAAAGTTTAAAAATTTGTACTGTTAGTGTAGTTGTAATTGCAGTGAGTAAGGTAGAGGAAGAAAAAAATGAATCAAAGAAATTTAAATTGAAAATTTACATTAAATAACAAAAAAAAACTTAAAAAAAATGTGAGATGGAAGTGAAGACATGAAGAACTAGCATAAATTTTTAATTTTATTTTTATATTTGTTGAAGCGCCAATTTTTTGTTTTTATTTTATTTGTAGAAATGGCAGCGCTGTCGTGCTTTTGTAAATATTTTTAACAAAGTAATATGTATTTATATTATTTATTTAATAAATCAATTTGAATGTTTCACCCTAACTATGAAGCTTGAAGCCAAATTGGAGACACTACAAAAATTTGGAATACTTTCGTTCATAAAATTCTCAACTAGCCATTTCCAAGTCTCCACCATAGAACAAGGTACATGATCCGTGATGACTGCTGAAAGAGTGCTTGTGGTACTCGACATGTAACCAAAAAAAATTGTTAAATATTTTTTTTTTTTTTTTCGAAGTGTAGATTTCTTTACGGCATGCAGTTGACTAACAATTAACGGACAACAACCATATGAATGTTTTGTGTTTACATGTGATGCTGTTAAGCGAGCAAAAAATTTGTTAGTTATTTTATTTCTTCACCCAAAACATCAACCGGCTTCAAGTATCATAACCATGGAAACAGATAAACTGAAAAAAAAAAAAAATTTGAAGCAAGAAAGTTTCGTTAAACGAAGCTTTGTTTGCTTTTTTTTCAAAACCCAGTTCTTTTAGTTTAAGCCAAATTGTAAAACGAAATGGAATGGCACTGAATCTTACTTAATTTCAGTTTAAAATTAAATACTTATTTTAAGTTTTAAAATCTATCTCATCATATGAAAGATAGAGTAAATCTAACTAAGTAAAATGCAATTTTTATGCTTTCCTTACTGTTTTACATAAAAAAAAAACATTTTTCTACTATGTAATATTTTCCTTCAAGTGTCTTTTGCGCTCAATTTGAGCAATTTGTGCTTTATTCAATTTTAATTTTTTTTTAATTTGTGAAATTTTAAATTTTACAGTTTACCATTAAATGTTCAATAAAAACTATCTTTAAATTATACAATTTTTAGTTAGCAAATTTTTAATTTTATTTCATGCAAAATCAAAAAAAAAACCAGTGCAACTTTAGTTTTAAGTTGAAAATATTTTTATTTTTTATTTATACTCGTATGCGTGAAAATATATTCAAATAAAGTTAAATATTTTAAATGAAAAAAATGAAAGGATGTGTTTTAATTTTTTCTCAAAGCAAGGTTTGTAGTTTACGTTCTTTTTTGTTTTCCATAAACCATAACCACAAAATAAATAGCGCAACGAATCAGTGCATGGCATTGCCAAACAAGAAAAAAAAAACCAATTACTAAATTAAAATAATTTGTAAATAATAGCCGAATCAAGAAGTGTTAAAGAAGAAAGACCGATGTATACGCATTAGGGTGGTCCAAAACAAACTTAAGTTGGATATGGAACAATTCCATGCAGACAACCATTCAAATTCCAGGCATTTTTGAACAACCCTTGTACATATACATATGCAAAATTCTATTAACAATAAATTTTAAATATCTCTGACACATGAATACTGTAATATAAAAATTGCTTTGTACCATATAATTGCGCAATAAACTTGTACATATTTATTATTGATTAGCATAGGTAAAAAAAAAAAAATAAATTCAAACCAACAAAAGTAAAGCGTGGCCGAAATAAATCTTATCAATCAAAAAATTTATTATTAAAAAAAATGAGCAAAACACAAAGAGAAATCTCCCTTTATCATTGTTGTGAAATAAGTACATAGCATATTCCGCATATTTATACTGAGGCATAAAGAAATAAAAAAAATTATAAAAATAAAAAAATAATAAATCATACATAAACATATTCAATAGCTTAGTAAATAATACACAGAACAAAGTTGAATACATATATAGTAATTAATTAATTATAAGCTAAATAATTTGTTCTCTTTTTGTTTAATATTTTTTCGTAAAAATGTGTTTTAAATGTATCAAAAGCAAAAGCCAAGAGTTAAATAAATTAATATTAAATTAAAATATAAATAAGTAAATGAATTGAAAATAAATGTGTTTTACTATGAGAATTGAGTAGATATTGGTTGCAAATTTATGCAGACAACAATTTAAGGTCCAACAATTTTTTTAATTCAATTTATTTTAATTTAAATTATTTATTTTATATTATCTGACTTGATTTAAATTTTTTTTATATTATTTTATTTTTTTGTTTTTTTTTATATAGTAAGTTTTTTTGTTTTATTTAATTGTTTTTATTTTATTTAATTAAATTGTTTTAGTTTTAATATATTTTTTTTATTTTTTTTTTCTTTTGTTTAATTGTTATTTAATTTAATTTTTTTGTTTTATTTAATTGATTTTTTTTTTAATTTAATTAAATTGTTTTAGTTTTAATATATTTTTTTTATTTTTTTTTTATTTTTTTTTTTTTATTTATTTCTTTTTTACATTAGCTCTTTTTATATTGATATATTTTATCTTAGTTTACTTTATTTTATTTTATTTGAAAGAATTTTCCAAACAACCTCTGTGTCTACTGAAGAGCCTTAACCCATTCATTCCCATTGTACCCATACGAGTATCCCTCTTCAAATATTGAAAACATATATGTATAATGTTGCTACAAAAATTAGGTATTTGTTTCCTTTAGCATCCAACTGCTAAAAAATTAGCTAACATTATGAGAGAGGGCTCAAAAGACGGGCGTTGGCCCCAGGATCACTAATCCGGAAGCGCTTTCTTAATATTTTACGTCTCTGAAGAGATATTTGCAATCAAAGTTGTAAGTTTCCATGTGGTTGTTGTAATTTCGTTACGGGTAGGTATACCACACACACTGACTTGGCACGGCGTAGACCAGGGTTATTTTTTATAAGCGCAAGTGAAGGCCGCCAACTCAGAAAGGTGTTCTGCACATAAATATGTACCATAGATCCCGCCCCAATTTTGGTATAGGACCAGGGCAATTTTTCGGTTTTTTGACCTTAACTTTCCACAAACAAAAAATTACAAAATCGCTGCCGGATTCGTGATCCTGACACCAAAACACGTTTTTTGAGCCTTCTCCCATTATTTTAGCTAATTGTTTATGAATTACATAAATTGCTTTGAACACGTGACAGCTGTCTAATCAGTTTCATATTTAAAATGCCCATTAACCCGTTGTGGGAACACAAATTTCCAATTAATTTATTATTTAACCAGAAATTAATTAATTGCAGGTAATAAAATGGCATTCCCACAAGCGGATCTTATACCGGGCATTAATGGTTAACTTATTGAATTTGAATTCCATATCTGGGAAGATTTTGTTGGATCGAACTTAGTAAAATTAAGATGTATGACCGTGCGAAAAACCCGAGGTTTTTACCGAGGTTATGCCACATGTACTAAACAATTTTGTTTGAAAACGGTTGCCACCTATTTAAAAGTCTCTTTTTTCTTGTAGGTAGTTTATATTTTTTTTTTTATATCAGGTGTCCTGTGAAAGTCATTGGTTTCATTAGTAATTTATTATCATTTTCATAAAAAATGCCTGCACCTAGTTTCTGTTACTCAATATGATCGATCGTCTCGACTGAAATAGTCGATTTGACGTCATAATGACGTCACACAATTTTTTTTTTTATGTATAAAATTAAATTTTGTCGACTTATTTTCTCAAATGATTAGCAAATAAACCGATAGAATATTATGTAATTTCGCCACTTGCTATTTCCTTTTATCCCTTACACGATGGGACTTATCCACACTTACTACACGTTTTCCCAAAACCGCAATTTAGGATATGCGAACGTCTGAAAAAATTACAAATAATAAGACATGAAACTCGTGCGCTTAGCCTTTATAATGGATTGCAGTAAATTGGAATCAATTGCAGGTCAATTCCAACGCTCAAGCTGTCCACATCAATGCGTCCTTGCACGTTTGAGCTCAACTTAAAAGTGAAGCAGAAAGTTGAACAGAACAAATTGTGCGATTAGTGGCAGTAAAATCGGGTATCCCTAGTTTGCTTGAAGGCTTGAGAACTGACGGTACGTACTTGTTTGTGTGAGATTGACTGAAGGTTGCGTGAACGATCGCACCTATTCGGTGTTGCAATAAATTGCGCGAGACATAAATTAGCCCTTAAATGACAATTTCGGCTTCCAGAAACGTAAATTTCTTGGCTCAACTTGGGCATAGCAAAGGCGACAAGTGTGGCAGTGTTGATCACCTACACGCCGATCTACACAGCTTCTCTCGCAGCGATCGGGCCGCTGATAGTAAACTCACACTCACTACATGTATCATGTATTATACACTGGTGGATATATGTATATTTGAAACAAAAATTGCCCGTAAAAAATATGGACAAATTAAAGGAAACTTCAGTCGTCAACATTTGCGGTTAAGGCTGCGGTTGCAGCAGCGGCGGCGGCAATGAGTGATCGTTAATAGTTGGTTGGCAATGGGTGCAATGGATGATGTTGGGCTATTGATTGTCGACTTGGCTGAGTTATTGCCGTTGGTGGAAGGTGTTGATTTGATTACTTTTACGTAAATGTTGCCGGTCCAAGCACGTCCAGCTCCGAGCTGAGATAAGCAAATCGTGATATGCAATCGATCGGCGGTTGAGGTAATTTAGTTTTTTTGATTTGTCTGATTTCTGAATACATATTATTCAAGTTAGTTTGTTGTTGAGATGTTAAGCCCTGCGGTTATTATAGACAAATGCACACCATAATACAAATGTGAAAAATGATTTGACTTTAATGATTGCCACCGACTGAAACAAAACACAGACAAAGTGTCTAGTTATAAAAAAACAACAACAATATAGGATGAGCTGAGAAGTCTTTGTTGGTATTACTGAATTAAGTTTTTATTTTTTTGTATTTGTGTAGCACTTTGTTTGCAGCCTGCGGTCCATTTTAGGATCGTTAGCTTTTTGGCATCATTTTGTGGCAGTGAAGGTGTTAAAATTACCAATTACGATTTGGTATTGCGGCATGCTCATACACTGGGGATCGGTCGAAGCCAACCAACAGATGTACTACATATGCATACATTCAATTATTAAGTGAGAAAATAGTCTTAGGTTGGGAGTATAAGAAGAAAAGAGCTTGCAACTCCGAAATTATTGCTTTACTCGATGACTGATTGCCTGATGTGCTTAGCGTTAAGTGGACAGACAGACCCAATGGTTATTTTTGTGGTGTGAACGTGGGAATTTGTGAATGCTTAGGCATTTTCATGGAGCTGAGTTTAGCGCAAATAAGGTGCGAAGTTGTTTTAATACGAATTCAAGGATAAACAGCGAGCATAATAAACATTCAGTTTTCGTCTATCGGACTTAGTTAAAAAAATCTGGCGAGTGTTATATGCTAGTAATTGTCGTATTTCCGTTGACTTTTGTGGGCTAATAAGTGAACTCCATAAGCTTTCTCTAGACGCTATAATTTTTTCACGACGATTTTCATGGTGGGCTGGGCTTACATACATATGTCTGAGAAATATTTTTTGAGTTAGGGGTCGTGCATATATGACGTCACGCGATTTTTGGTAGTTTTTGACCCCCCCCTCCCCCCATGTCACACCCAGTCACAAACTCCAGACTCCCCCCCCCCCCCCCTCCCCCTCGAATGTCACATCACACCCTTAATAAATATAAATTCAATATTTATTTGACATAAAATCTGATACATATTTAGAATGTTTATATTAATTATTAAATAATATTTGCCAATCGAAAGAATGAAAACGTGCTAAATTTGAAAACGTTCATGGACGTTGCACGCTAGAAAACATGCAAAAAATAACGTGACATCACGTAAGTGCTACTCCCCCCCCTCCCCCCATGTCACATTTCGTCACAAATCGCAGACCCCTCCCCCCCCTCAAAGAGCGTGACGTCATATATGCACGACCCCTTAGCCGTAATTATTACTCGGGTTTTTTATTTTAAAAATGTCAAAATAATAGCTGTGATCCCTTACTTTTCTGACCAAAACTAGTAAAACTGTCAGAATATAGAAATTTGCTCTCAGTGAGAGAGCAACACCAAAAATTACGGGATTGCTTTCTAGTAAAAAAATGTCAATTTCCCCACGCATACATACACATATTCACATCCCTGCACGAAATCACTTAACGATTGCATCATTTTTTTCACACTACTCTTCGCATGCTGATACAAATGTTCTTGCAAGGATGCAAATAGTCAAACAGCTGATCGCTTGAATAAATAATAAAGTAAAAAACTTTGTTTCAAGTGTTTTTAATTTTGCAAAAAAAAGCAACAAAATTTTACTTTATTCAAATTAATTTTAAATAATTTTTTTTTGACACAGAATACAAAACACTTCATAAAAATATTTTTTTCCTGATTATTTATCAAAATTGACAAATTTATCAGGAGCACAGAATCGGGCGGTTAGTCAGCAAAAAAACTTCTTACTAAAACTTGCAACTCTCTGACTGGAGAGAGCTCAATTTTCTGCTCTCACCAGTCAGAAAAGTGGCGTTCGGGATCAGTTTCCTGTAATTTCCTGTAGTCCGTGACTGTTTCTGACTGTGAAATTGGTGTAAGGGATCACAGCTAATAATTATGACAAATCTTTTTCTTTTGAGTCTTCAAAGACTTTTTTCTTGAGTCTCCTTTTGTTTATTTTAGAATCATTTTGGGGTCAATTAGGGACCATTTCGGGGTCGATTTGGAAGCTATGGAGGTAATTTTAGAATCATTTCTCATATGGTACTAGTACTTTTTTACATTTTTGTGCGGAGTTTTCTCGGTTGGAAACGGTTCTTTGGGAACCTCCCTAGGACGGTAAGCGCAGTGTAGAAGTCGTAGAGGGCGTCACATACCTATACAAAGCCAATATTTCAAAAAATATTTTTGATGCTAAAGAACATTTTATGGAAAATTTAATTTCCCAAAAGTATTTCCTCCACATTTTTTAGTAGGTCTTATCATTTATATAAATAAGGGTGAATGTACTAAAAAATGGGGGCTTATTACCCCTCCTGCCATGTCAGGTTGACTTATAGCTTCGCCGCTATGAACAATTGTTTAGAGAGTTAAACACTGAGATAGCCTCATTCTAAAAGGGGGACAGAAGGGGTTGACCTCCCCTTTTACTTTTCATATATAACATTTATATCAAATTATATAAAAAATTGGAAATCTGGTGAGTGGTTAAAAAATGCATAATATAGACATTGACCTTTAATGACTATTGTTGTTGTTGTTTCCCAAAAAAAAAAAAAAATCACAGTAATACTCAGCTTAACCATTTATATCAATCCCCATACTTCGTTTTTCGATTTTATAATTGGCGCCATTTCACATTTGTACCAGATCGTGCTAATTGTTTTCAACTTTTTGTGGGGTTCATTAACTCGTATAAAGACAACTTTCATTGCCACGTCATTCAAAAAAATATATATATATATTTTCACTCCACCTTAATGGTTATATCTCAAAAAAACTATAACGCTACTGCCTATATATAACTCGTCGGACACCACGATATTTACATACATTGTAGGTATTAGCTTGCTTTTATATTTGTACTGATTTTTATACCTTTCATGAACATGAAATGGTATTATAACTTTGGTCCGATGTTTGTAAGTATGAGAAGAAGAAGAGATAGACCCATCAATAAGTATACCGAAATGATCAGGATGACGAGATGAGTTGATTTAGCCATGTCCGTCTGTCCGTCTGTCTGTCTGTTTGAACGCAAACTAGTCCCTCAGTTTTTGAGATATTTGGCTGAAATTTTGTATGCGGCCACCATTTTCCAATATAGGAATCATTTGTCGGAACCAGCAAGATCGGACCGATATAACATATAGCTCCCATACAATCGATTGTTCCGATTAACGGATTTTGGGCTATAACTCCTGTAATTAAACACGTAGGAACGTGAAATTTTGGAAGTATTGCTATTTTTATATGTGAAATATCGATGTTGAAAATCATCGAGATGGGATAAATATTTCACATAGCTCCCATACAATCGATTGTTCCGATAAACGGATTTTGGACTATAACTCCTGTAATTAAACACGTAGGAACATGAAATCTTACAATCGATTGTTCCAATAAACGGATTTTGGTAGATAACTCCTGTAGTTATATAGGTAGGAACGTGAAATTTCGTAACTAATATTTTAGAATGTGGAATGTCGGTGTCAAAAATCAATGAGATTGGACCAATATAACACATCTCCCCCATATAATCGATAGTTCCGATAATTTCGGTATGAGCTTAAGTTAAATTCACACAGGCTGTACTGGGATCAAACAGTGAAAATCGTGACGCTTATTCATGAAAGGTATTTAGCCTTCGGCACAGCCGAAGACAGCTTTCCTTACTTGTTTTAATTTAATTTTAAGCAATCCAGATAGCTTTAAATACTTAGCTGCAATTACTGGAAGCACTCTTTTTTTGCCCTCAGAAACATTTACGGGAATGCAAAGTGATGCATATTTATCCTTACCTTGCAGGGGATTAGTAAAGATTTACCGTTGCAATTCATTGATTGCTACAAAAGCCCCTCATATTTTTCTTAAACCTTTTCCGCTGTTATTAATATTTTGAAACTTTCTCAGTGGTTTTGGCCGCAATGGACCACATATCATGGCTTAAATGTTTTTTTTTGGCAATGGTGGCAGATTTTTGGCAATAAATTGGCATTTAATTTAATTCAATTTGAATTATGCTCTCATCCGCTTACACTTGAATCACAACACAAACAAATCGGTAAATAAAAAATCCATCTTAAATACTCAAAAGAATATTTGTTCGTGTGTTGGCCATTGCTGCCTGGGCTTACATGAATGCCCCCCAAAGCGTAATTTTTCGATCAAAACACAACCGTGAAACGATCATGAACAAAATATTGAAAAAAAAAATAAATTCGACTTTCTCAAATGAAGGCACCCTGTAGGAAAAATAAAATAATTTTCTTATATAAATCGGTTCAGGGCTGTCTCTCATTCTGTACTTCTTTAGCTTTAATGACATTGTAAGAAGAATAAGTAGTTTTATTTTTTTGAAAACCTAGTTCATGTTGAACCACACCTCTTATCATAATTATAGGACACCTCGTTCTGACATGTTATTTTTTTTGCTTATAGAATTCTAGTTTACTCTGATTTTTTTAACTTAAAAAGTGGTTTGTTTGAATCAAAAAACCGAAAATGCCCTTTTGTAGCCCATCCAATTTACGTAAAGTGTAAGTTTTAACTATCTGAAAAATCTCCTTGAATTGTTAAACTTTTTTTTTTTTTAGTTTGAGCATCAGACATTTTTTTCCATAGAACTAAAAATGTTGATTTTTGGGATAGCATAGCCAAAACAAATTCTAACAATTAAAGGAGATTTCTTAGGGGTGTAGTTCTTGTAAGGTACTTTTTAACTAGCGAGATTAGCGAGTTAAGGATTTCCTGCAGGGTATGTAAGTATAAATATTAGAGTGACTTACTTTTTTTATAAAAATTCTGTACTGCCCCTCAAGTTATTCTTTTGTGTGTATATAAAACATTTCCCAAGTCTTAGATAGTTTTATTCAGATAAAGGCGTGGCACATTGGCCTCAAAGTTCCGGTGGGTCTATTAAGACCAAAATAAAAATTATTTTTCTTTTTATTCATTACCTACAGACTCTATGCAAACTCAAAAAATAAAACTGACAAGCGTATCTGAACTCCTCAACCGTCTCCGATCGGAACCATAGATTATACATATGTGATTTGTATTATCGATTTTAGGCATACATATGTAGATATAAATATCACAAGATAGGATTGGTCTTTTTTACGAGGTTAGGGCCGAACATAGAGACCGTTGTTGAGAATATGTACTGAGCGTTATTTTATGTTGATTTTTGCAATTTTCGCAAATTTTCAAACCAAAATCGAGAAGTCAAAAAACATGCCAATGTTTGAGGCCAGAATACTAAATAGGGCTAGTCTGAGAAAATGGAATATGAGGTGAAGTCTGTAAAACCTAAACTAGCGATGATAGATCTCTAGATCCATAATTTTTTAGTATTTTTTTTTTCACCTTTCTGAAAATAAAATCAAATTTTTTCATAAAAAACACAAGAAAATAACACACTATTGTACAATTTTTTTTCCAACAACATCAACAAGAACAAAAAACACACGTATTTTGTTTGACAATGGTGTGTTATTTTTTTGCGTTTTTTATAGAAAAAACTTAGAGAGAAGACCCCTAATGTAAATTAAAAAAAAAAAAAAAAAAACAAATAAAATTGTTGCCCAGTTTAATGTACAGTCATATTTAAATGCCAAGTGCGAGTCTGTGTCCACAGATTATCAAATTGATTCCAATTAACACTTGCCACCGCAGGAATCGGCCACAGCACCACTTTAGTTATGGGTGAATTTGTAGTAAGTGAATGCAAACATACATACATACATATGTACTTCAGCGAGTTCATATTTTAGAGATCTCGCTAACAATAAAATCCATAAAAGCAAAGAAAAACTTTGTAAATACCGATCAACTTTATTGCCTTCATTGTAGACCCCAACATCTTGCCTTTCTTTCCATTTCATTTTGCTGTTGCACGATCAATGCAGTACGTCATAAGTTATGTGCGTGTTGTCATAAATTTGGTTAGCAATCGAATTGACAAACGTTTGGCTTTTGTGCATAAATGCAGCTTAAATGATGTGATGCGGTTGGCGGCAACGACGACGAATGCAACCGTCCGTGTAGTGGCAGCAGGAACAAAAGTGACTACAGTGTCTTGTGGCTCATAACTGGGTCTGGACTTTTGGTCCGATCACCAGTGCTGGACACTTATTGGTGATTGTATGCCGGTGGCGAAACATTTGTGGATTTGTTACCGTAACGATTCATGCGTTATGGTTCAGCGCAGCTCGTGTGAAATGATAAATAATCCATAATTTCGTGTGGCATTCAATTTCTTTTTATTTTGTTTTGTTAGTGACACATAAATAATATATTAACGCGTTAAGCCGTAGCGCCCTACAAAGTGTAGTTTTGTTTATGCAGTGAACTAACATGCACACAGTACTCACATGCAACCGTGCTGGATCAGAAGTTTGGAACTTAGCAGAAAAAATATGGCTGTTTTGGTTGAATCAAGCCATATTTTGGTTGTATCAACAGATATTTTGGTTGCTATGACCAAATCACTGGCAATTCTTATCCATCACCAGCACAAATTTTCGTTGTGTGATTTCGTTCGTTTAAGCATTATTTGTAAAGTCGTTGCCTATAAAAATGTTCCCTGGGGTCTACCAAGGTAAATCCAGAAAATCTATTTATTAAACGGCCCATAGCATTGCCAAAGAATTGCCATACAATTACCTTATCAATATCAAACATTTCTCACGATTCTCCGAATTTGAAAAAACTGTTTCGGACTGGGACAAAAAATTTAATTTATCTTTAAAAAATTGTTAAAACATTTCTGGTTTATAATTGAAACCCGATTCATTTAGCCAATTTGATAGAAAACTGGTATAAATTGAATTTGAAACCAAACTTGGTTTTGTCATACATATACAATGTAGTCCAAAAAAGTTTAAAATTTAGGTTCAAAACTTTAACCGTGTAACAACAGCCGTGTATTCAAATTCATATGCACACAGTTATGTTACTATCGTTGTTGTTGTTGCTGAATAAATCGCAAAAATTATTATTTGTTGCGTTAATGCGTAAATATACGCGACTGTGCCTGGGTGGCATGCAACAAATACCAACATTATTCACCACAACTTGCGACACACATTCAACAAGATCGCTATGATCACTTCGGTTGGACCATCTTGGCACATGCGCATAATGCGTACCAGTTCTTATAGCAATGCTTGTTGTTGTTTGTGTTGTGGCGGGTGGTAGACCCACCGGTGAGGTGTTGTTTGGTGAAAAATTATGATGAGATAGATGCACAATAGCAACAACAATGACATCAATGGAGTTAACCAAGATTGTAAAAGTTGCAAAATGCAACAAATGAAATCGACAAGGAGTAGCCAACAAATAAGTCTGCAAAGTTTGTTGTTACAATGGCAGCTACAAGCTGGATCTACGTACATCTTTGGCACTTTTGGTTGGGCCAATTTAGCTATTCGAAGTTTTTGTTGTTGTTGAATTGCACTTCATTTGCTTAGTTACTTGTCGTTGGCCATCTCACGAGGTGCCATATGCTATATGCCTATACGCCAATGCGCCATGGGTGGTCTCTTTGGTCTGACTTGGTCGGGCGGTCGGTCGGGTTAGTTCAGTCCTGCCTAATCGGTCCGATTCGGGTTGGACAGGTCGGCAAAACCTGCGCTTGCACACTATGTGGCATTTCCAGTGGTGTTATTATGGAATGTTGAGCGTTGTAATGCGAAATTTCGTTTAGAGATTTGACAATTTGTAAGCTCTATTCAACAGGTCGCTATAAATTACTAATAGGAAAATGCATTACTTCTGCGGCAGTTCACGTTTTTTGCTAGTTGCATTTCTTCTCTTTTAGTTGTATGTCATGGGGTGCAAAATATAATTGGAAACAAATTCCGATTTAGTTTTATTTATGAGTTAAAAAATTGAGAATTTATGCAATTTTCTCGATTTATGGGCAAGGAATTAATTTCATAACAACGAAGTGATTTGAAGAAATAAAATGGAGGCTGAGGATTACATATACTACCTACTCTGTATAGCGATGCGAGATGGGAAGGAGCTGTGAAGGCCATGCAATCCTTTAAATTAGTTAAAACTGGTGTTATTTTAATTTAATTTTATTTTACTTTATTTAATTTAATTTCTTCTACCTAATTTAATTTAGTTCAATATAACTTCAATTTATTTTTCTTTCAAGCTTTATCTCTAAAAATAAATAGTAAAAATTGTGAGAGCTGGATCCAGGTAGGTAGGTAGAATGGCTGCGACAAAAGTCGCCCATAAAACTCATAGAAACCTACTGCTGTGAGTATATGCTACAACCACCCAGAGCGGTTTATAAACTCCAGGATGCTTAGAATCCCTAATTCGGATACTCTGCTCAACGGTCTCTTTTGCATTAATGTTTTTACAGCTTCTGCTGTGGTCATTATGCGGAATACCCAGTTTTTCCGCATTGCGTACCTATTGTCCAGTGACCCATGCAGACTGCTACAAGCTTGTAGGTGTCTACTCTGGACCTGCTTAGGAGTCCCCTTGTCCTCCTCTCTCTGTAGTTCGGCTCTCGATATTGCACAGGTAGTAGTACATTTCCACTTCCGTTGTGCTTCATTGAAGTAATATTTTTGGAGGTTCCCCTTGACCACTGCCAGGGGTAACCCTATTTCGAGTCTAGATACCTCTTCGTTCTATGCTGATGAGCCTGCCCGTGCTAGCTCATCAGCCCTCTCATTACCCTCGATCTCTTTATGACCCGGGACCCAGATAATGGATATTTCTAAAACTTCAGCTAACGTAGCCAAAATTTTTTACATGCATGCACTGCATTAGAGCTTGTGTATGGCAATGCGATTGCCTTTATCGCTGCCTGGCTGTCGGTGAAGATAGCCACTTTCCCCGTAATGTTCCTTTGCTCAAGCGATTTGCACGCCTGAACAATCGCAAGAACCTCCGCTTGAAACACACTGCTATGCGACGGGAGTCTGAATGCTTCTGAAATATCCAGACCTGCCGAGAATACGCCGGCTCCCACCCCCGAATCCATCTTGGAGCCGTCTGTATACACTTCAATGTTGCTATTTGTTGTGACCCTGCCCCTTTTCCACTCATTCCTACTTGGAAGGACCGTGGTGGCATCCAGTAAATTGTTATAAATAAAAAATCAAGGGTCTATATCGAGTTCGGTTTTTTGTACGAAAAAGTTACTTCATAATTTTAACAGTTTAACTATACAAATACTAGGGCAATTCACAAGGGGTGTCGTATTCGTCTATCGTTGTATGTTTCCATGGTTTCCAATATAAATTTTTTGAAAAATAGACAAATAGCACGAAATACTAGAGGTTGTGAATTGCGTAACTTTCTTTATTCCACTTTTTGAATTCAGTTTTATACAAAATTAATGGCCTAGATAGGATTACAAAAATTTAAGACCATAGAACAGTTGAGTAAGGCTCTACGATTTTTTTCATTTTATACCATGCCATACGGCATAGATTTTAGCCAACGGAGATAAAAAAATCTTACTTACTTAAAATAGCCTTTAACCGCCTTGGCGATTTTGGCCGTCTAACATGTTTCGCCAGTCGGCTGTTTGTTGACCCAACTGGCGCCAATTGGAGACACCGCGTGTTCTCAGATCTACCTCCATTTGGTCCTGCCATCGAAGAGGTGGCCTCCCTCTTCCTTTACTTCCAACGGCGGGTGCCGATAAGAATACCTTCTGGGCCGGAGCGTCTTCGTTCGTCGGCCGTCGCCAACTTTTAGGGGTCCATAAATCTTTCGAAGAATTTTTCTCTCGAATACTCCCAAAGCCGCCTCGTCAGAAGCTGTCAGTGTCCATGCTTCTGCACCATATAGCAGGACGGGTACGATGAGTGACTTATAGAGTGTTGTTTTTGTTCTTCGAGAGAGGACTTTACTTCTCAATTGCCTACTCATCACAAAGTAGCATTTGTTTGCAAAAGTTATCCTTCGATGGATTTCCAGGCTTTCTTTTTCTAATTTGGAGTACGCAGAAGTTACGGCGCGGTTATTGAGGCCAATGATGTCGATGTCGTCGGAATACGCCAACAGTTGTACGCTCTTGTAATATATTTTTCCAGCGCGATTAAGTTCTGCAGCTTGAATTATTTTCTCCAGCATCAAATTAAAGAAATCGCACGATAGGGGGTCGCCCTGCCTGAAACCTCGCTTAGCTTCGAACGGCTCAGAGAGGTCCTTTCCAATTCTGACCGAGCTGGTGGTGTTGGTCAGCGTCATTTTGTACAGCCGTATAAGTTTTGCTGGGAAACCAAGATCAGATATAGCGGCATATAGGCAACTCTTTTTCGTGCTGTCGAAGGCGGCTTTAAAATCAACAAAGAGATGGTGTGTGTCGATCCTTTTCTCACGGGTTTTTTCCAAGATTTGGCGTATTGTAAAAATCTGGTCGATGGTAGATTTAGCAGGACCTTGATAGGACCGTATATGCGATATTCAAAAGGCTGATTCCACGATAGTTTGCGGGATCACCCTTCTTATGGATTGGGCAGAGAACACTTATATTCCAATCTTCAGGCATGCATTCATCGACCATATTCTGCACAAGAGCTGGTGCATGCACCTTACCAGCTCTTCGCCGCCGTATTTGATATAGCTATTCGCACCTCATTATAGTCGGGTTGTGGAACTTCGATACTATCGTCTTCGATTGTGGGGTCGGCTTCGTCCTCTTATCTGGATTGTTGCCAAAAACAAAAAAGAAGTTTCGAAAGGGTTAACATTCAGGAAAACTTTGGTCAACCTGCTAGTTCGATTGATATTCAGCTCCGATTACGGAAAACGTTCTTTAAATATTTAAAAGTGAAATAAAGTTAAAATTTAGGGAAAGATTGACGTTACTAATTTTGCATTCGTCATACCAGTCACCACGGAAAATAATCTGCTACGTTTAATGGTTAACCAAATAAAAGCAGATGTGTGTTGAGTATTGGAAATGACATTCGCCACAATTCTTTTCGTACACACAACCATGCACCTTTCACTTCCAATCCACTCATCTAAATCAGCAAATCCCACAAATTACTTACTTATTGATCACTTGAGAAATCCGATTGCAAGCGCAATACGCCGCCCAAGACTATGAGTGGCCTAACTGAAAGCCACCCTCTAAATAGCCGCAGAGAGAAGAGCAGCAGATTAGTGCTAAAGAGGAGCAGATATGGTCCGGTCAGCAGATGAGGGAGGAAATGTCAAAGAATTAGGAAAGCACGCTGCCCGAAAAACAGTAACGTGCCCCTTGTCAATATTTTTTTATTTCGCCTTTTCAATTTTTTTTTTTTAACACATTCAAAGCGGTAAGAAAGCAGCCGTCACACGCCTCTCCAGTTCCTTGTTGCACCATTGTTTGTGTTGATTGAATAAAACAATGAAAAACTGCAACGTAATTTTCTTTTCTATTTTCAATATTTTATAAATTGATTTTTTCTTTTTCTAACATCAACTGAATGCAATTGCGCTTATACTCCTTCCAAAGACCAGCTCGAATGTGAGCCAAAAAAGAAAAATAATTCCAAAATGCAGATCTCCTTTAGAGATTAGAAAACACAAGCAGGCCAATAGGTAATGCGAAATGCAACAAAATGTGGCAAGTAACTTATATGTGCGTTTGTGGCAAAAAATAAAATAAAAGGTAGCTATAACAACAACGTTTTTAAACGCATTGTTTGTGCACATCAACGGTTAATGTCTATGCGCAAAATAGGCCTGGGTATTGAAACACACTTGCATGTGCTGATACTGTATAGTATACCGAGTCGGTGCCCATACAAAAAAAAAGTTTGCAATCGTGTGACTCGTGGGACACATTTCAAAGTTATCTAGAAATCACAACATGTCCCTTTTAACTTAAAAAATGTATTTAGACGGTGAACTTCTTACTTCCAGAAATAACTGTTTTCAAAGGGTCATAACTGAAGATACCAGAACAATTAATATTACTTTTCGTACTCTTGGGACACCCCAAATGTTATTTTCCTCTTTTGGTTGGAATGCCCCGTAACAAAAAAATTAATTTAAAATTTTGTTTGCATTGCCCCTCTTCTTTGTTCGACTACTCAAACCATTTCATGATGGTAATTGAACAACGTACATGCGCGCCACCGCATTAACGCAACACCGATCAGCGTTACACAGGACTAGTGCGATGGTCAAATGGAAATGTGGCAATGTATGTGTGTGCTAGGATGTGCATTTTGCCCAACACAGTGGCGGATCCACGGGGCCGGATTTCAGGTTCAAACCCTCCCCTTCGGGATCCAAAAAGTGACACTTTTCACAGTAATACAGCAAAAAATATAGTAAAAATTACTCAAAGAATATATTAAAAATTGGACAAAAATATATTAAAAATTGGACAAAAATATAGTAAAAACGAAACCAAAAAAGTAGTAAAAAAGTACCCATAAATATAGTGAAATTACACAAAAAATGTAGTAAAAATTGCACAGAAAACATAGTAAAATTTATATAAAAAATATAGTAAAGAATTTCGCAAAAATTATAGTAATAAAATTACACAAAAATATAGTAAATTACGCAAAAAATATAGTAAAATTTAAGTGATACCTTGAATTTGACATTACCCGTACCATCAAAATGTGATGATCAAATATTACATACCTATATATTATTTTGAAAAACAACCCTAAAAGTCGAGTTTGAAGAATCAAAAATGTCCTCGGAAAAAATCTGAGCCCGCCCCTTCCCAAAATCCTGGATCCGCCACTGGCCCAACATCTTTACCGTTGCGTACTACGGTAAGGTCCACACATAAGTAGCTGTAAATAGATTATGCAATGACATCCTCTGCTCGCGTCCCTGCTTCCACTGCGTCATTGCTTAGCCGATCATTACGGTCATTGTTGCCACGCAATGTTGCGAGCTCAACACATTGCCACCGGTGATGACCAACGTTGTCACCAACCATCGAAGCCTTGTTGTAGCTGCGCTAGCACTGTCAGGGCTGCGAAGTTAAATGCTGCCAACAATGCTGATTTTTCTCTGTTAGCTACTGTTCAACACTAAAACCAACAATAAATACAACAACAAGCAATAACAAATAGAACATGGCCAAAACGTCGGTGTTGCGCATGCGTATATTCTAGCCTTTGTCTGCACATATGTACATACCTACATATGCAAGTGTGTAATCGGAAGAACGGACAGACAGAAACGCAGCCGGTCGTCGTTTAGTCGATTAGGTGGACACAGGCTGGTCCATTGTTTTGTACGAATTTGTATCGCCTTTTAGAAATCTATTTAGCACACAATGACTTTGGCTGTTGCAATGGTGTTATTGGTTTTTGAGTGGTGGAGTGTTATTGGCCTCTAGACCGATTCTATCTTCATACGTATGTTTGTCCAAGAATACAAACCGATTACTGTCAAATACCGTATTTGTTGTTACTGGTGCTTACTGAAGGAAGATTTATGGATTGCTTGAAATTATGTTGAGGACTACAATTCTAGTTAATAAATTCGAGAAGGATGCAACGTAAATGGCTTTCAGAATATCACGTTATATATAGTATCTTTGATCGTATACATTTACATTCAGTATTCTCACCTCATAGTTGTTTCTAGCGATTCTAAAAATTGTTTAGAAAGTGTACCTTTTTTGCTAATAGGTCATCCAACTGTTCAAAAGCTAGGTACAAATATCTTTTGAATTAATATGTTATTCAAGATAGCATTTTGGAAGTCTTGGGAGCAGCTTTGAATTCTCTATCAAAAAGTTTTCCGTACCATAAATTCAATGGATATACATATGTATGAATATTTATATGTAGAAGATATTGTGACTGTGAAAACTTCTTGAAAGCCCACAAACAAAATAATTAAAAAATTCTCTAAAAGCATCCTGTGAAAGTGAACTTAATTAACTTGAAAATTTATTAAGTTTGCTGTTATCAAAATTCATTAGTGCGCCCAAAAAGAAACTCTTAACATTCATAATTGCTAGCTCACAACAAACAAAATACAGACAGAAAAACCGTACACGAAAATAAAGTTCATAGAAAAGCGCAAAGAATATGATTTTTAATAGAAAAGAAAAGCCAACCAAAACTGAGGTCCACATTGAAATTACTTGCTTTGCGGGCATGAAGATCAAAACAAATGAGTAGGATATCCAAATAAAAGCAGTGGAAACACACCACACGCACATAAGTATGATACAATTATTTATTTCAGTGCACAAAGCCACATACATTTGGGCCATTCCATGTCAAAAAAAAATTTGGTTTGGATAATTCTTACATTTAGGGGATAAAATAAATCTAGAACCTGGGTGACCGAGCTTGCTCGGTGCTATAAATTTTCCGCTAACTTTACTTACCCAAAATGATCCCAAAAGGATCTCAAAAAGACCCTTAAATGATCCGAAATTGAGCCCAAAGCGACCCAAAAATTATCCTAAAATGGCCCTAAAATGATGCCAAAATGATCCAAAAATGATTCCCAAATGACCCCAAAAACACCCTTAAATGTACCCAAAATGATTCAAAAATGACTCCATAATTATGCAAAAATGATCCCAAAATGATCGAAAAATGATTCCCAAATGACCCCAAAAACATCCTTAAATGTACCCAAAATGATCAGAAAATGATCCCAAAATAATCCCAAAATGTTCCCAAAGCGACCCCAAAAAGACCCTCAAATGTTCCCCAAAATTACCCAAAAATTATCCCAAAATGATTCTAAAATGATCCCAAAATGACTGCAAATGATCCGAAAATGACCCCAAAATTGTCCCAAATTAATCCAAACACCAAAATGATTTCAAAATAGCACCAAAATTATCCGAATATGATCCTAAAATAATCCAAATATGATCCCAAAAATATACAATACAAATACAATACGGTAAAATGGTAACCCTCGCGGGAACCCTACTTCAAAATATCTTAGTTAATATGTCGGCGAAAATACCTTTCATTTGATACCCATATTGGATATATAAATATACTGCGGTAAGGTGGCAACCCTACTTGAAAATATTTTAGTTGGCATGTCGCTGAAAATACCTTTCATTTGATAACATATTTTTCTGCAAAATTAAAAAATAATTGAGAGAGGTTGCAACCCTGCAAACCACCCCAGGTGGCAACCCCCAAGTCGTTAGTAGGGTAATATATGGATTTTTCATAACACATACATCTGGAAATATTGGAGCTACAAGACCGAAATTCGGTGCGATGTTATACCAAGTTAATTTCCAACAACTCAAGAAAAACGGAAGATAGGGGGAAAGGGGTCTAGAACCCACAGATATAAACTAGTACATAGTATTATATTTTTCAAGCTACTCCCAAAACTAGAACGAACTATAAGTTTAAATATTTCACAACTTTTGAATACTATTTTGTGTTTTTCTCACTACTAAAATCATTGTTCGATAATTTTTGAATGACCCATATACTATATATGTATGTATATATATTAGGGTGCTCCTTATTTGTATGGAGACAATTTAATTAATAGATTTTCACAGGCTCAATCCCTAAATCGACAGTAAAATATCCGAAGATATCACACACAAAAATTATATCCCGATTGAAGATGGTTTAGGAGTGTCGAAGGAAGGGTCAAATTTCAGATTGCTCTATGGAGACTCAAAAAATAAAAATTATTCTTAGTTGACCGTGGTGTGAGACTGGATATATTCGACATTGGATTATAAGGACCACCCCAATGTATTTTGTTTAAATAGGAGAAAAGTCAAGTCGATTGGTGGCCATGGATCGGTAACCGAAATGCGACACTGCAATGACGCGCACAAAATGATTAATAATTTTGACAACACACAAAAAGGCAGCACGGACATACACCCAAACATCTGTACGCATTTAAGGTGATGCAAAACCGAATATCCTGTTCGTTGGCAAAGACAAATGAATATTGTGCGTGGTCTGCTTTTTCATTTTCATCTTCAAATTAGCGTATGGAGCGTTTTATTCACCAAACCAACCCCACCCACCTGATCGCTTTGTTTCAGTATTTTCTAAATTTTCAGACGACAGACGTGATTATTATTTTCGTACTCATACTACTTGTAGTACTAACATAGATACCTACTCATAACTGCTGATTGAGTCAACTGTTCGTCGGTGATAAAATTATTAGCTGCAACATTTCATTTTCAACGCGGTCGGAAGTTGTGGCGGATGTTGTGGATTTGCTGGTCTTTAAATGCGCTGACACTGAAGTTTGTCGCATTGCTCTCGTTGTTGTTGATGCTGGTCGTAGTGGTGGTGGTAAATTGTTTTTATATTTAAATGCAAATTTTTTTAATTCTTCTTGTTTTTGAGTTTTTAATCAGTAGCAGACAGGAGCAAGGCAATCTTCTGTATAATTTCATTACATTTTTTGGTGGCTTTTCCGCTTTTTTCTTTGAAATAAACCAAAAAAAAAATTGTGTATGACAACTTCCTGTTGCGAGTGTGTCCTTTAAAACTCTGTTGTTGCACTTCGCTGATGATGGATTAGCTTGTAGAGCTTTTCTGACTAGGAATGTGAGGGGATGAGTGCGTATGGGTCACTGATTTACTGCTGTGGTGGTTTCTTCATTAAAATTAAGTGAAACTCTAAGAAAATGAAGATGGAATCTCTAATTTTATGGCATAATTTATAACTTAAACAAAGAAAATTAGTCGCGGAAATAAAAAACACCGCGTGTAGCCAGTACACGTGAAAGAAGTTAACTTCTTAAATTCAAAAATAACGAAATATGAATAAGGTGTATTCGAGAATGGTTAAGATTCACAATTTCTTACTTCCGGGAAGTGGACTAGGGAACCGATCAATTCCAAAATATCTTATACATGATGCGTTTTCCTTCAAATCCGGTACGTGGGCAGAATTATGACTAAATTAACAGGGGCCAATACGAATGAAATATAGAGAAGGAGGGGAGTGGTAGAAGGAAGGAGGGAACGAAGAGAAAAAGGGAGGGAAGTAGAGTGAAGGCGACGAAAGATAGGCAGGAGAGTTGTAAAATGGGTTGTAAATTGCGGTTAGGTGGCAACCCTAACTGGCTACCCTGCATGAAATTGTAATATTTGGAATACGGGCGAAAATACCTTTCATTTGATACCCATATTGGCATATCTATCTCTATATTTAAAATAAATTGGGATAGGTGGCAACCCTGTAAACCACCCTAAGTGGCAATACCCATGAATTCTGCTCAGCTGAACTATTACAATTTGTGAAATGTTAGCTAGATCCTAAAATTTCACCTCCTATTTGATTTGCACAGCTAAACATCGTGGTGAAAATCGCATACGCAGGAAAGTCGGCTACAATTTCTATTTCCGTTGCATAATTTCCGTTGCATCATCAGCCATTTTCTCAAATTTTACTCTCAATCAAAACTTCATATCGCCGCCTAAGAAGTAAACTTCAAAGAATTAAAGATAGTAGGTATAATATCGAAACAAAAAATCGCCTTCTGATTCTAACGTTTTGATTCCTATATGAAAGGTTGGCATTAAAAAATAACTTGGTTTTCATTTAAGTAAAAGAGAAAGATAGACAAATCGTTCCTTTTTCCATTAAAAATTGGAAATATCGTTGATAAAATAAACTATATATCTCCCTTTCAATTTATTGTAATAGTCCTTATAAGAACCGAGTTTAACCGAGTTTGTGGATAATTAGTAAATATCGCCCCTCAAAAAGTAGCGAAAGATTGAGGTTAGACTTTGGTATTTTTAAACTAAAGAACTAGAGAACTTAACCTTTTATTGAACTAGTTCGTCAATTCTTTCAGTAAAGTGTACGTTATCTTAGAAACTCACTACGTTATCATATATCGAAACCGCGGTAACAGGAACCAATTTTATTTTTATACCTAGCGTACTAGTACTAGTGCAGGGGTATTATAATTTTCTTCACATAGCGGTATTAGGGGGATTGATTAAGGCATGTCCCTCCGTCTGTCCGTTTACACGATAACTTGAGTGAAAATTGAAATAATCACATGAAATTCGGTATACAGCAGGGATGGGCATTATTTTATTTTTGAGTGACAAGTGACGAAAAAATAAAAAATTAATTTTTATTCATTATTCAAGAAAATGTTGGGTAATTGGTTATTTTCGGGATTACTGGGAACTGTTTTGGGATTATTTCTGTAATGTTTAAGGCAGGGACCGCAAATAACAGTTTCTCTTATTATATAAGTTAATCATAACAGTTATTATTGAACTTTTAAATTTCGATCGGAAAATAAGATATTTATCAATTTTTAAATTTCGATCAGAAAATAACGGTTAATTTTAAATTTTTAAATTTTGATCGCAAAATAAGAGTTATTTTTAAACTTTTTTATTTCGAGCCGAAAATCTTCAATCTTATTAATCATAGATAACTGTTATTTTGCGATTGAAATTCAAAAATAGCTGTTATTTTCTAATCGAAATTTAAAAATTGCAAAATAACTCTTATTTTTAACTTTTACGAAAAACATGCAAAACAAAAATGGCTTGATAACTCTTATTTGCGGTCCCTGGTTTAGGGATACTTTCGGGACTGTTTCCGGAAAATTTCGGAAATGTTTTGGGATCAGTGCTTGCCCATTTTTGGGGATCATTTCGGAGCTGTTTTTGGGATCATTTTGGTAACATGTTATCACCTAAATTGATATGATTTGGTAGGATGAACACCCTAGTAATTTGATTATGTTTGTTTGATAAATTTTTAAAAGTGGGTGTGGCACCGCGCATTTTTAAAGGAGCCACTGGCGTGCTAGAACTACATATAGTTCAATAAGAACTAATCCTTTCATTGAACTAAAAACCACTCTAATTAAGGTATTGAGATGTGCATTCTGGATCTTTTGTTTTCAAGCCAGAATCTCTTAAATGTCCTTAAACGATCCGATGTACTTTTTATATATAAAGGTACCGCACTTAATATTAGTTTCTAGAATCACTGGACTACCGCTACCTGTATCTGCACTGTTGCTTTGTTGTTCATCAGCAATGTGGTTTTCTTTCAAACATATCCAGTTACAAGCGCTCGTACAATATGCAAATGAAACCAGGTTTGTCATATTTAAATGACAGATTTGTTGAAAATTCATTTTATGCGACGACAAAAGGAGCAAAAGGCTGGGTCGAAAGGGTGGCACCCAGAATTTGTTCATTTACTTGCTGACGGTAAGAGATCCTCGTAGGTATGTTTGTACTGAGTGAAATAGGTAAAATCAGGAGGAAATTCGACACCGACGCCACAACAAAAACAACAAAAACAAAGTTAAATGAATTAATTCACAAATACGCTACAGAGATTTTTGCTGGACACCCAATTCTTCATGCTTCTAATGTCGAGTTTTCTTCTTAATGAATGGATATGTTCAAACGCCTAAAATTATGCAAATTATATCATGCGATATGCCATGAAAGGTTGACATGCGTGCATGTGTGCGGTATTTAACCCTAATTGGCAAAGCGAACAATTACAGAAACAAAACAACAACATACCTACGAACCAAAGGAACTAAGGATGCGCCATACAAATTTACAAATATCCTTGAGGCGATTTAACCAAATGGTGACATTGATATCATCATACTACTGGGTTCGCACATTTTAATTAGAATCACAGATTGTTACAACCTGCACATGCACGTACTTACATACATACATACATATTTTTTTGATGTAGGTGAGACGGTGGTGATGTTGAAAAATAAAAGAGTTTGAGACAGATTTTATATTTGGTAGGTTGATTGGTTGTATGCCGATGCTGATGCTCGTCGTGATTATTGGTTACATTAGCAATTGGCTCGTTTATCTGCTTTGTTGCATCATATCACTGACAGTTACAAGGTAGAACGGACATGCATACACATAATCGAGCTCATAAATGAATTGACGCAGTCCATTTACTCTTGGGGTTAGTTATCCTTTTATTAAGCTCGTTTTGGCGTCGAAATATGGTAATCTCGGTTGGCACATGTCAATGTCGTATGCTGTTTTTTGAATGTTGACGACAATATTTGACCACATTGTCAATTCGGTCAGTTAACTTGTCAGATTTAAGCGTTAAAGTGAAAAATGTGTAAATGAGGTCATCGGAGTACTAGGGATGTTGCAAATGTGAAGTTTTTAATTTCAGTGAATATAAGATAGTCCGGGAAGGGATCCATTCCGGACCTATAACATCGATATTGTAACGCTGCCGTACAAACATTACCGCTATAACTAGAAGTTTACCAGGGTGCGGAATTACTCATTTATGAATATTCAAGTACGTCCTTTTGCATCACATTCACGAACATGAATATTAAAAAAAGGTGCATTTGCGTTCGTGACCGACAAAAAGAACATTCTAACATCGATTCGAGAATGATTCGTGAATGCATTCGTGAACGTGATCGGTGTAGACTTTTTGATCCATTCTTATTCACGAACGCGAATGGAATTTTATTTCATTGTTCATTTTCGTGAATGGAGTGAATTAGAGTGAATATTTCCAAACCCTGAAGTTTACACCTACAAAAATATAAAGGGAAGTCGTCCTGATTGAAAGCGGGATTGATAGTGAAAAGTTAAGTTTGCTATCCCTTGGACACATTTTGATTTTATAGATGGCGTGGCTGATGACAGCCAAGAAAGGGCACGGCAATGTGAAGTAAGTAAACATGAATTTTTATAGAAATTTCGGGCATTCAAATGAGATTACAAAGTGCACTTTTATCGTGATAAAATTTGACGGCACAGTTTTGTAGGCACACAGACATACATATGTACATATAAATTGAACATAATGTATGTCCTATATTTTGACCAAAATAATATTGGACCTGAGTAATTGCAATAAACAGTCAAGAAAAATGTTCAATGTAATCAAAGTCAATGCGACGTGAAAGTCGGCTTTGACCAAGCGGTTGAAGCCTGCAGTTTGACCCTGGCGTAAAAATTCAATTATGCGCATGCGCGACCGCTACCACATGTGCTCATATAATGCATAAACGCATCACACACACTCACTAGCGGACAACAGAGCAAAAAGCCACAAATGGCAGGAGCGAATGACCAAACAAGCAGCAAAAATAATAAATGAAATTATTGATTACATTTTGTAAAAATTCCGTTAAATGCTAAAGCAAAAAAATATTAAAAAATAAATCAAGTAGAAAATATTTTACCCACCCAAAAAAAAAATGCGTTGACGTGTTGCGATTTTCCATTTATGAGCGCAAAACGCATTCACAAAAGACGCAATCGCTTTAATCTCGGCTCAGCTACGCCTTGCGATCAACGGATGTGTGTTAAGTGGGGTGTAAGAAGTGGGGTGCGCATGCGCAAAGGCGCGTGCAATTATTCTTTAGCTAACGCGTCGCACTGCCTGCAGGCAATTCAAAGCATATCGAAGGCGTAAATTAGAACCTGATTTACGCAAATTACAACTAAAAGAATGGCAATCGCACAGAGAGGAGCAACAACAAGGCCCATAACATGTTCACCTCAAACATTTGTGTTTGTATCAAACAATTTGACTACACAAAACACGACAGCAACAACATCGCACTTCCCTATGTTGTTGCCGCATTTACAACAAGGTATGGGTTTGCATGTATGTTGGTAATATCATTTTATAATAAATCATCTGCTGATTGTAAAACACAAAAAACTGATTGAAATCACGTACAAAGTGTAATAATTTATTTCACGCTTGCAACTTGCCAATTACCAATTCCACCAACAGCTCATCGTGTTCATCATATTGTAGCGTGATGAATGCTACACCGACTATGATATTTCCCCCCAGGAAAGATCGCGTTTGCAAATGGCTGCCAACTCCAATCAACACCTGTCAATCATGTGTCCTGAGACGGCAGAGCCGAGGTAGCAGCAGCAAAGTGTCGCTTGCGATTCACCGTAGGCTGTGCGATTATCTGCCGACACCTCACGCCCCAGCCGTTGGCGGTGAACGAAACATAAGCAATAGAAGAAGAAATGGCTTCTGCAGCAGCAATTGCGACGACAGATAATCAGAAGATCAGTTGCTATAGTTTTTTGCAACTCAATAACAAATTGCTGCTCATATGTATGTGTGTATGTGGTATGTGCGCATGTTCTATAATGTGTTTAATACACCACCAAGTGATAATCCACATCGCATGCGCGCGTACGAGCGATCTGTGCACGTTGATATCCTTCCAATTGTAATGCCGAATACCACAGCGGCCACTGAATGGAGTGGAGTGCGAAATGTGCAATTATGTAAGTAATGTGCAATCGGAGCGCATATTTCTGTCATTGGCCCAAATCCATTTGTAGCCACCATCCCGGTACGGAGGTTGCATGTGCCACATGTCTTTGCAACGGTGTTTTGTGCAGCCGCTTGTAATCTGCCTCTTATTTAATTTGCTTATCGGCATCTGATTATGTTGGCGGATTGGCGATTATTCTCAATTGGTTCTTGTGCGTTCATGTTGCACATTAGCTGTAGTAGCAACCAGTTTGTTCGCATCCAAAATGATATACGATTTGCAGAACATTGGCTGAGCACTCATTTGAAATCGCAAATTGTTGCTCTAATCGCGCGAAATGTGATCCTGATAAATTGAACGAGTTTATTAATTTAGTAACTCTATTTCAATAGGCTGGAAGCTGCAAGACTTATTTGGATAGCAGAAGAAAGGTTACAGAAAAGCATAAAAGGTGAGATTCAAAAATATACTAGGTTATAGCTCGGGTTAAGTTTTCGGCATTATAAAGAAGAACAAGTAGAAATATTATTCACAGATTTTTTGTGAACTAGGGGCTGAATAATTCTAACTGTGTTTCTCCGTAAAACTAGTATCTTTCGACGCAGGGAAACTATTGGAAATCGCAGGGTAGATGAGGTAGGCTCCTAGGAAAATCATGAGGAAAGTTGCCAAGCGCTTTCCTAAAGAAGGCATAACAAAAAAGTTTCTTATCTTGAGCAAGACACGTTCCCGCAGCGATTCACAGATAGCGCTTCCTGTGCTCCTTCTCAGAGAGAGGCATAGGCACCTAGTGGGACAGTTGTCCGAAAATCTGAGAGCCAAATTCGCACAGATTTTTACGCTCTTTACTTGGTCTCTGGAACATTGAAATTGTTGAGGCGCTTGTGAGAGCGCTATAGTCGCACTGTCCAATCAATGGGCACGCTATTGCTTCGTTACATAATTTGATTGGTGCGATGACCGCCCTTTCACAGTCGGAAGCTAAAAGCTAGACCTTGAATCTGGGTCATTTCATATAACGAATTCATCAAGATGGTTAGGTCTTCTTGGCTCCATACAAGAGCTTTCCTAAGTAATTCTTGTTTTTGCATTATTACCAGTTACTACAACAACTCCAGTTTATTTTCAACCTTGAGAAGAATCAAGAATTATTATTACCCGGGATTGAGTAGAACACCATTCTTATTCCAGGCGTCGTCACTTACAAAAACTTTAGCCGCACACTTGAGGAGACTTTCCCTCCATACCTAATCTGTTCTCAACTGTACGAGGTACTTAGCTAGGCTCTTAATATTAGTCGTTACTTTTCCTATATATCTGTAGTCCATTGTCGACCTACTAGGGCGTATGCAGTTGTTAACAGGTATTTTTGCGTTCACTGCAGGGTGACCGCGGAATCTTAACATAATAAAATCCTAAAAATTTTTTCACTAAAAACTGCTTCCTTTACTTAAAAGTTCTTTCATCTCACAAAGCGAAAAAAAATATTCGCCAAGACATTAGTCTACCTAAAACTATTGGCTTTAATGAACTTCATTCGCTTCCTCATGCTGCGCGAAGTTGAACCTTTGAAGTTAAAACAAAAATAGAATCAGAACAAGACTTCAAGGTGCTCTCACCTCTGCCCACAAAACGGATTACACTAAAAAAATAAACTGAACCAGCCGAAAATACGAAAAGATTTCGCCAATAAGCAGCGTAACTGTAGAAATAGTGATAGCTCAAAAAGCCAAAAAAATATTACATAGTAGTGAAAACTAAAAGAGTGTATGGATCTTTGAAAGGATGCCAGTTGGGCAAGTTAACAGCCAAAATGTGGCACGATTCTAAGACGCTCATACGAACAGCGAGACATCAACGTCAAGATCGATGAATGTGCCGTTGAGTGGTCGAAAATGCACCGCTGTGTAGCGCGGCGCAAGCTGCTGGTGGTGACGATGGGATTGTGGCAGACTGGGAGACTCGCTGGGAGTCTAACTACTCACTAGCTAATGGTCTCTAAAATGAAATAGGAAAATAACAAAAAATTACAAATAAATAAAAAATATTGCGATTCCCGCAAACAATTCCTACTTTAACACTGCTTAACCAAGCTCCTCACAACGCACGTCCCTCACCATTCACCGCACTGCCAATAGATGGATGCGCCATTGAATGCACATTAAAACGGTGCTAGCGAGTGAATCATATAAACACCATTAAGCGTTGATTTCACTACAGCAATTTTGGATGGGCTCATCACCGCTGAATGGGTGCGAGGACGAGCGGGCGCGCTTCATGTGAGCAAACACACACACATAGGGAACGGCTGCCTCACCTCTGAGGCCACAGCACACATTGCCAGTAACTGTAAGGTGGGAGCATAAAATGCGGTTGGGATTTTGGTGCGGGGCTAAAATCAAAATTCTTGGCCCACTGCTGGGTTGTGTGTGGTATGTGGCATGTGGCATCTGGCCATTTCTACAATTTCTATCATTTCTGGCAATGCTGTTGTTATTGTGTCGATTATTTTTGTTATTATGTATTTCTCTGGTGATTGTTGCTGTTGAAATTCCTGTTGCAACATCGAATCTGCTGCTGCCTTGGCAGTTGGTTGGTTGGTGGTGTTAACATTGTTAATATGAACGTTTAAATTCCTTTTATCGCTAGCTTTTTATTGCATTTCCAAGCAATGCTCGTATGTGTGTGTGTGTGCTTGTGTGTTCACTATTACGTTTATTCGATGTGTCGTTCCGTATTTTGGTGCGCTTCGATTTTGATGACCGATTTTTCGTTTAATTCGCTTTATGCACGCTCGTGTCGATCGAAGAATTGGATATGGCATGTAATCGACGACTGTAACGACAAACGCGGACAACGAGCGATGTCTGGAATGGTAAGGAATGGTGGCAGCGTTGATGGTGTTAACATTAAAAGAGTTGAAAGTGGATATAGCGGCGTTGGAGTCGAGCGGGTGGCGCGATGGGGATGAGGATGAAAATCCATATTCGAATACCTCAAAACAACCACTGAAGTTGGAGGTGGCATTGCTGTTGGTTATTGTATTATTGCGATTGCATTGTTGTTCCTATGGGTGTTGGATATCCTCAGGCCATGAGTTTGGGTTTGTCGCTTATTGTGTGTTCGAAGGTGTGAATATGAATGCAATCGTAACTGTGGAATTGCAATCAATAAAAAAGATTTATTAAAACAAAAACAAACGAAATAACAGTAAAGTGTGTACGTCCGTGTACGCATTCACCAAGGCAATGGCTTTTATTATTTTAGTTTAAACTGTTCGAACTCGTAGTTTGATTTATTGTCATTAGAAAATATCGTAAAATGTCGATCAAGGAGTGCTTGAGGTTTGTTTTGTGTGCATACAGATGTATGTACATATATATGAGTAAATCCAGTTAAGAGTTTCAGAGGAGGGTTTGCCAATCACTACCGAGCACCGACAATATATTGTATACAAGAAACAGACGACGATATTTAAAATCTCAACTGTAAAAGTTTTCTAATGTGTTCAAAGTCGCACTCTATTCTAGGTAAAACACAGTTACTTTGAGCTCAGGCTTCCATCCCCACACAGAGAAAGATGATCATATCAACCAAATATGGGTTGATTCAACCAAAATCACGATCAATTATTATCCATTATTCGATCTTATCCATTATTCGAATCAACAGCATTGAAACATTAACCCTAATTAAACTTTTGCTTTATCAAAATATAGATGCGAGTTTAAACGGCCAATTTGTATGAGATAAACTCTAGTCAACTTTGTCTGTGGTTTAAACTTGCACTGAAAACCCGGGCCTAAGTTGCTGTTCTATATCTTATCTTACTAATATATAAAAACGTAAGTTTGTGACTGACTGCGGATGTTTGTGGTTCTTTAACGTCTGAAGCAATGCCCCGATCTTTACTAAATTTTGCAGACAAAGGAGTATAAAGTCTGCAACAGTCATCATGAAATTTAGATATATTTATCGATAACATAGTTATCGGTCGAAATGTAGTTTTACATAAACTTTGGAATATTTGCACACAATTGGAATCAAACGAATGGGGAAGACCACAGCTTTCATTTGAACTTTGGTTCTTTTCGATATATTTATCGATAACAGAGTTATCGGTCAAAATGTGAATATTTGCACAAAATTGACATCAAACGAATTGGGAAGACCACGGCTTTCATTTGGGTCTTCTTCATTTCGATTTATTTATCGATAACAGAGTTATCGGTCAAGATGTGGTTTCGGGTAAACTTTGGAATATTCGCACAAAATTGGTATCAAACGAATGGGGAAGACCATTCAGGACTTCTCATTGTAGAACTTTTTTGGTACCAGGACTGTTTTGGGACCATTTCGGGACTTTTTGTGTTCATTTTGGCATGGTTTTCGGAACTATTTTGTGTCCATTTCAGTACTTTTTTCGGGATATGGTCCAGACTTTTTCACAATCATTTCCTAACTTGTTTTAGATCATTTATGGAATTTTTAGGGATCACTTCCGTATTTCTGTTTTCGGGACCACTTTTTCCAAAATGACCCCAAAAAAGGCTGAAACATATCCCCACTTTTTTCAAAATGATCCTGAAAAAGTACCGAACTGATCCCATAAAAGTCCCGAAATGATCCCAAAAAAAGTCCGAAAAAGTACTGAAATTATCCCAAAAAGTCCCGAAACATTCCCGAAAAAGTACTGAAAGTATCCCAAAAATGCCCAGAAAGGCTTCCAAAATAGTCCCGAAAACCATCCCGAAATGAACCCAAAAAAATTCCGAATTTATGCTATCGATTTTTACCACAAGCTGATATTGCACAAATACCACTCAAATAGTTGCCATAACCTACATATGTCGCAAACCAAATTTCATACAAAAATTGACAGCTCAGTGGCGACTTTGCCATTTCGCGACGTTTACAACAAATGTGATAAGTTTGCAACATTAAATGATTACTATTATTATTTCGATGTACTTTGAATGCAATGTTGTTCCATACAAAAATTCTTTTTCAAAGTATGTATCTTCCTTTTTCCGATTTACCAAAAAATAAGAATGCCAAAGTTACCAATCACCCAGGAAGTAGGTAGTGGAATTTGTTTTGGAGCAACTCAACAGGATCTGGAAATTCCTTTGAGTTGATAAAATATGCAAAGGTTAAACTCAAAAGAGAGAGGACAACAACTTGCAACAAGTCGCAGCACTTTTACATTTCACCCTAATATGCCAGGCCATTCATGCATAACATTTACAACTATTCAATAATTCATATTTAACTAACTCTTCTAAGTTTATAAGGGATTTTATTGTATTGTTTTATTGTATATTTTCTATTTTTGTTGTTGTTTATTTTTATTTATGCCACGAATTCAATTCAATTAATTTCGGCTGCGAGTTCAAGCAAAAGTCAAACGTTGCTACTGTATTTGCTGCTGCAGATAACGAAAACTATTGTACCAATTTACAACAACATCAACAACAACAATACAGCAGATAGTCAGCAAAACAATATCAGAACTGAATATATTTTTTGATAAAAATCATTACAAAGACCCGAAAAATGGGAAAAATTACACACAAAAAAATGAAGAAAGGCGCTGAAATCGCATGAAGCAACGTGCCAAAAGTCTGCTACTGCATTTTGCAACTGACCCCTCCTGCCATCTTTGGGACCCCCTCAAGCAGACAGCTTTAGTCGACATTATTTTATTGAAAATTTTAGTTTGTATCTTATTTGTTGTTTGATCTTTTTCTTTTTTCTGTCTCTTACAAGTTGGCGAGGGTTAAGAGCTAGCAAGCTAAGCGCACGTTTTATTTGTACCCAAATTTTTCAAACAACAAAAATATCTTGTTAAGATTTTATTTGTTAGATAGATCAAAACTATGCAAAACCAGCCAGCACATTAAGCATTAAATAAATAAGCTAACAGTCAAGTTGCAAGTAGACTTAATTATCATTTTTTATGTTGAACGTTGTGACAGCGGTGCACAGTGGAACGTTTTGCTGTATTCGCAGGAAATCTACAGAGATGAAGGTATATATAAATTAAAAAATACAACAAATAAAATAAAATAAAAAAAAATTAAAATGAAATAAAATTAAATTAAATAAAAAAAATAAATAAATAAAAAATGAAAAAAACTAAATAAATAAATTAAAATTGAAAAAATTAAATAAAATGAAAAAAAAATAAAATGAAAAAAAATACATATAAAAAAAAACAAAATAAAATAAAATCAAAGAAAGATATCAGAATGTCTTTCGGAATAGACAAATTCCGCTGGTTAAGTGTAGTAAATGGGCGACAAGTTCTGCGAAATGTCCAGTGCTACAATTCTGAAATGATTAACAGCATGTCCGATACCGATAGCTACAAATACCTTGGTTTGCTACAAGCTCGAAGGATACAGCACAGTGAAATAGTGATGGCCACAACAAATGAATATTTAGATAGGGTTAAAAGCTTACTTAAGTCCTGTCTAAATGGAAACAATCTTTTTAAAGCCATAAATACATTCGCAGTCCCTGTTCTTACATATACTTTTGGCACAATAAAATGGTCTGTCACAGAACTAGAAAGTGTAAAAAGGTCCACGAGAACGCTACTTACAAAGTTTGGCGCCCACCACCCTAAAGCTGCCATCGAGCGTTTGTACCTCCCCCGTTGCCAAGGAGGTCGTGGCATGGTAGATATAAAACATCTTCACCGAAAATGTATTTATAAACTACGTCTCTACTTCTACAACCAACAAAGCTCGCTACTAAGAACTATATGCGAAGCCGATTTTAAGTACTCTCCGCTAAACCTTGCAGATGATACGACACCAGAAATCCCTACAGATGTCGAACACAAGCAAACACTTATTCAGGAATGGAAAATGAAAACCATCCATGGAAGACACGCATTCGCTCTGGAGCATATAGAAATAGACAAAGTCGCATCCAACGAATGGCTAAGCCTCTCTGGAATATACGCTGAAACTGAGGGGTTCATCCTGGCCATCCAAGACCAAGTAATTGCAACAAGGAACCACTGCAAATACGTAATACGTGCCCCCATTGAAAATGATAATTGTAGGCGATGCCAAAGCAAGCCCGCGACAATCCACCACATCACCGGTGCATGTGTTACGTTGGCGGCTACCTAGCAAGGCATAACCAGGTGGCAAAAATCGTGCACCAATCACTTCCGCTACGCCACAATTTACTTACAGAAGAGTGCCCGTATTACAAATACAGCCCAGAGACAATTCTCGAAAACAGTGTCTTAAAAATGTATTGGGATCGATCTATTTTGACTGATCATAGCTTGTCGCACAACAGGCCGGACATAGCAACTGTGGACAAGCAGCTGGTTCAGGGGTGCTTAATAAATATAGGGGTGCCAAATACACACAATTTACATGAGTGCTACGCGGAGAAAATGAGAAAATACCAAAGTCTGGCATACGAAATAAAAGAGATGTGGGGTTTAGACAAGGTCGACATCATACCAATTATTATATCTTTAACCGGAGTCATCCCGAAGTCTTTAAACTGTAGCCTTGGGAAGCTTGAACTTATAGAAAAGCGACGAGTAATGCAATAAAATAAAATAAAATAAAACAAAATAAAATATAATAAAATAAAATAAAATAAAATTAAAAATATAATAAAAATAAAATAAAATAAAATAAAATAAAATAAAATAAAATAAAATAAAATAAAATAAAATAAAATAAAATAAAATAAAATAAAATAAAATAAAATAAAATAAAATAAAATAAAATAAAATAAAATAAAATAAAATAAAATAAAATAAAACAAAATAAAATATAATAAAATAAAATAAAATAAAATTAAAAATATAATAAAAATAAAATAAAATAAAATAAAATAAAATAAAATAAAATAAAATAAAATAAAATAAAATAAAATAAAATAAAATAAAATAAAATAAAATAAAATAAAATAAAATAAAATAAAATAAAATAAAATAAAATAAAATAAAATAAAATAAAATAAAATAAAATAAAATAAAATAAAATAAAATAAAATAAAATAAAATAAAATAAAATAAAATAAAATAAAATAAAATAAAATAAAATAAAATAAAATAAAATAAAATAAAATAAAATAAAATAAAATAAAATAAAATAAAATAAAATAAAATAAAATAAAATAAAATAAAATAAAATAAAATAAAATAAAATAAAATAAAATAAAATAAAATAAAATAAAATAAAATAAAATAAAATAAAATAAAATAAAATAAAATAAAATAAAATAAAATAAAATAAAATAAAATAAAATAAAATAAAATAAAATAAAATAAAATAAAATAAAATAAAATAAAATAAAATAAAAAAGATAAAATAAGATAAAATAAAATAAAATAAAAAAAGATAAAATGAAATAAAATAAAATAAATAAAACAAACAAACAAAAATAAAATTAAATAAGATAAAACAAAATTAAATAAAAATAAGCAAAACAAGACAAGATAAAATAGTATGAAATAAAATGTAATAAATAAAATTAAATAACAAAAAATTAAACAAAATGAAATGAAGAAAATAAAACAAAATAAAGGAATAAAATCAAAAAATAAAATAAAATAAAGTAAAATAGAATAAAATAAAAAATAAAGTAAAATGAAAAAAATAAATAAATAAAAAATTATATGCCTGATGAAAGAAAACAAAATAAAAGTAAGATTAAAATAAATTAAATAAAACATGATTACAGTTAGACTGAAAAAGGATAGAATAAAACAATGTAAAACAAAATAAAACTGATTCAAAAAAAAAATAAAATAAAAAATAAAAAAAAATAAAAATAAAATAAAACACAAAAAAAACGAAAAAATTAAGGAAAGCTTTCTCTAACATACCAAGTCGCCCTCACAGTTACTATTTTCCAGCCTGTTCAAAAATACTCACTACTCTATTCAAAAGATTTCCATAGTTTCTAAGATACGTACCAACTACTTACAGTAATCCGCCAGTCACCTGCACAGAAAGTCATTTATGGCAAAGATATTACACCCAATAACGTAAAATTTACACAAACGCGCCGTAGACAGTATCACAATCTGGCACAACATAAATTCATGTCGCACACAAATATTTCGCAGACATACTCCAACTAACGAAAACAATAAAGACAACAACATAAATACAGAGGCAACGACATCCACCTTACAAACATAAGTACTGACTGGCCTGCCTTGGCCGTTGGCTGACTGGCTCGCTGGGCGCATCTTCTACCGCCGCCGCAAGATATGCCCCAAAAAAGTGGCATCTGGATGCGATGAACACAGCTTCGAAGCGAATGAGTGGCCTAGCGAAACATATTTTCCATGTCGATACAATCGATTGCGTTATGCAAAATATATGCAAATACCATATTGGCACAATATCGCACACAAAAGGCGAAGACACATCAACGAACCACGAAATATTCTTGCGATAAAGATGGAAAGAAAACAACAACAACTAAAAGCTAAAAATTATAAAAAATTCACGTAAAGGAAAAATTTGAAATTTCGAAAGGCGCAAAGACTTAAACAGTTTCGTTAGAAATGCTCTAAAGACAATGCCTACTTCCGTAATCGCTTTACCCTCCACTCCAGCGACCAACCACCAGTGACTCTGCAGCAGCCCACCGATGTCTTCTTTTGCATTAGAAATTATTTCGATCCGACGATAGATTTGTAAATTTATCTAGTGGGTGTATGAACGTTAGTCGAGTTCGTGTGTGTGTGTGTGTGTTTGTGTGCCGGTACGCTGAAGCGTGAGTATGGACCGCCGCACGAAGAACGTTTCCAACGTTGATATGCAGCGATAGGCGCTGCTGGAACTACTTAAATTGTTGCTGTGAATTCGTATGACATTATGTTTGCAATGCCGCAAAACATTCATGGGCAAGTTGGCAAGTCTTCGATTGGTCGCCTGATATTGGTAGTCAGTAACAAGCATCATTAAACATTTAAATTACTCTCAACCTCATCGGTTATGACCAAAATCAAAATCATTCGGCAAACATCTTCGTAAGTGCTGTAACACTTTGTGGGTTTATGTATACAGTTATTTCCCATTTTTTCGATATCGGTGTGTTACACGTACTATTGTTGTTGTTTTTTTAGTTAGTAAGTAAGTGCACGAAATTATGTATACAAAATCACGAAGTTAGCCTACTCCAGTGAAGTGAAAAAAATTTTTTTGTTTTGGAAATTCCATTGCCACCGAACACTGTCCACCCTCCGAATTGTGTTTTGAGTCAAGAGCGGAAAGTGTTTGATCTGTTATTTGTTGGAAGGATGGTTGAGTATTCAGTATTTAATTAGTGAGGCAATTGATTGCTTATAACTTTTGAGTAACCTACAAGCGTTAAATATGAAATATATTCGAATTTCGAACCTTGATGATTGAGTTCGGCGGTGCACGAAACATGGTCATATCCAGCACCACGTTCAAGCATAAAAAGATCCATCAAGCCATATAGCTATCGCCAGATCGGAAGACACGCAACCATATCGATCACTTTGTGATAGACGAACGGCATGCTTCCCGCACGATTCGGGGTCCAAACATCGACTCCCATCGCTACTTGGTAGCAGACAAGATTCGTATCCGCCTAAGTACAACAAAAGAGGTGCCACAAAAACCAAGTATAAACTAGACATCGAAAACTGCATTCACAACAGACGGCCAATGATTTCGCAGAACGCCTCTCACACCTGCTCTCTGAGAGCACAAATAAATCCAGTGGACTGCATGAGCAGTTAAAATATATCTTCGGAGCACTTCGTACCGCAGCCGAAGCGGCGACGAGGAGCTGGGTAGGAGCATACATCAGTTCCAACTATCATGGAATCAACCTTTCGAGTATCGCATATATGGTCCTTTCAAGCATATTGTGCGAAAGACTGAAGCCTGTCGTCAACCACCGTGCCGTAATTTCTGCTTCCTCAAAATAAGAAAGAAAAACGAGAAAATTTGTTTGGTGGTGAACGTAGATAAAACAAAATACCTTCTGGCATCAGGCAAATAGTCGCGTCTTGGCAACCACTGCTGGCAGCCATAATTTCGAGATAGTAAAGGGAGACCACCACTCCGATGGCGGAACCAAGTGGAGGCAGATCTACGATCATGGGGTGCCTCCAATGGCGCCAGTTAGTTCAACAGAGAACATGATGGACGGCTAAAATCGCTCACGCGGTTAAATACAATTTTAAGTAAGTAAGTAAATTAAATAAGACAAAATAAAAGAAATTTTATTGGTGGAGTAGTAAAGAAATAAAAGGAAAGAAAAAAAGGAAGCAACAAGGATGAAATGTGAGAAAAGTACGGTACAGGAAAGAAACGCTAGTCAAATAATATAAATAAGATATAATAAAATAACTGTTAATAGTTCTGATAAGCCTTTTAGTCATAACCGTTAGTTCAAAGAGATAGCCGCTTTCGAACACTGAAAGAAAAAAAATCGGCAAACATATCTTGTCCTAAAAGTAGACAAATATACATATATGCATTTTAATAGTTAACATAAGTAAGTACCTACTTACGATTAATTAAATTCACAAATTAGTTATGCAATAAGATGGTGATTCTACATTAGGGTTGTCCTGATTTGTATGGAGATAATTTTATCATCAGATTTCCAAAGGCTCAACCCCTAAATCGATAGTTATATAGTCGAAGATATCACACCAAAATGTTTATCCCGAATGGAAATGGTTTGGGCGTGGCGCAGGGGGGTCAAAGTTCAGATTGCTCTATGGAGTCTCATAAAATAAAAGTGATTTTCTTTTTATCTAATACTCGAAATCGGTTGCACTATGGTCGGAGATATCACATGCAAAATCTGGTCCCGATTTTAAACGCCTAACGCGTGTCGCCGGGGGGTAAAAGTTCGCCTTAGGCGTTACCAATCGGACCCAAATTTTGTATGTGATATCTCCCACCATAGTGTAATCGATTCCGAGTATTAGATAAAAAGAATAATTTTTATTTTTTGAGTCACCATAGAGCAATCTGTACTTTGACCCCCTGCGACACGCCCAAACCAACTCCAATCGGGATAAAAAATTTTGTGCGATATAGTTGAGCATGGTGCAACCGATCTAGGGGGTGAGAATGGAAAAAATACTACATTTAAATATAAGGCCAACGTATTCTACATATATGCAAATGTAAGTTAAGTATCGCTTTGTAACTGGCGAACTTTCTAATTGACTGCCATTATACAAAAGTCGTGTAAGATGTTGCAGTAGGAGACAAATGACAACACCCGTACCTAATCGTCTAAACATTCGTACATTCATATGTAAAAAGATATTGCACTTGGTTTTAGTCAAATATGTATTATTACAACAGTCGTCGCCGAAACTCTTTGTTGATTGCTGGTATCTAAATGGTTACTGGTTACTCGTTGTTGTCGACTGCCAAAGTCGCTTGTAACAATTAATCATCATGGGCGGTACTGAGTAATGACACAGAACGAGGAAGCAAATTGCCGCGTCACCCCATTAACAAGCACAAATACAACAAATAGGCAGTAAATATACTCTATTTATTGTTTTTTATCTACTTACATATACTTATGTATGTATGCGCTACATTTGTTAAAGCTTCATCTCCATTTCCATCTCTTGGTTAAATCTACATTTAAACTTCAAAGGCTGTTTCGCCTGCCTCCAACACTTTGCAAATGTCTTTGGCCAATTTGTGCACTGAGCCGGTAGCAACAACGCGATAGGAGGCAGAGATGGTGGTGTGGAAGAACGAATTAGAATTACAAAAAATGAACTCGTAATATGTCAATTGTGATTTCAATTGTACACAAAAGTACAAAACTAAAACTGACAATGGAACGCGATGCCGACAATAAAATTGCATGCAACTTCATGATGTGTTGCTCGCTAAGTCGCTTTGTCGTTTGTCATGCAGCTACCACACAGTCGAAAGTAGGGAACAACAACATGTGGCAAATGATGGCTTGACATGCACCAAAGAGTGCCACATATTTAGATATGTTTTTACAACTGTGACAGCAGCAACAACAATAAAAGTTAATAAATAAAAAGTTACGAACTAATTCACGAATTCAATTTGCAAAACTTAAGTTGATTCATATGAATTAAATATGGTTGCAACCTACATTACTTAAAAAGTACTAAATCAAATTTAATTAATCTTAATTGCAATCTATGCACCCAGAAGAAATTTCAACGAAAAAATCCTCAGAAATCATGTATTCATTCAGAAATTGTAAAATAATTTTCTTAGAATCTATGTTTTTTTCTTTTATTCTAAGAAATATCAGCTGAATTTCTATGAAACTTTTTTCTTAAAAAACATGTACGTCTTTGTTCATTGTATGTATAATCTTGCAACTTAGTTTTTTTTTTAAAAAGTGATATTTACGAGAATAGCCTAGAACTGAATTCAAGTTTCAAGTAGTTAGCTAAGTTTTTTATGAAATTATTTTGCCTATAGACGTTTTTTGCAAATAAATTTGCTGAAATTTCTGTTTTGTTACAAAGCGATGGGTGATTTTACATACACTCCTTACATTTTCTAGACAGTTTTCCGTCTTTTAGGTAATATTTGTAGGAAAGCGAGATTTACAATTTTTTTGATGAAACTCAATGCCTGGAACTCAGGGTTACAAAATCTCATTTTTGCCACTTTCGTCATTTGGGAGGTTTTGCATCTGGTGTATAGGTGATTTTGCATAGGCATCGAAGATAAGTATTATCCTGTCGAATTATTATTATTATTTTGGCAGTTTGTTGTTTGTATAAACCTTTTCGGAATACGATATATTTTCTACAGCTAGATGGCGCTGAAATCGCAAAATCCGTATTCACCATCCGATTCTATTAAATTTTGGCACGTACATATGTTTGATATGTAATCAAAAACTCGGTTGGAAAAAACTACCCTGCTATAGGTGGCGCAGAAGTCTAGATGTTCAAAAAACCGTTGGGGTCTTCGGCTTGTACAAGTTAACCTAAATTTTTCGACATAACACCTCCATCCAAACTCCTCTCTATTTATTTCGAATAATTTCATATTCATTCACAAGTTTTCATTTGCTCATTAAAAATAATTGCGTGTCGCACTACGAAATCGCGTGCTAACTTGTTGTTGCTAATATCAAAGTGTCACTCATGAAGCTAGCAAAAGAGAGGTGCATAATGAGCAAAAAAAAGTCGACTAAGACTTCTTCAGAGGTGCCAACTAGTAGCTACCAACGACACTTGAACGGCAACCACAGGAATTGCGTTGAAGATGGAACAGTCCATTGACCATTTGGCATTTCAATCTTGATGAATGTGAAATTGCATGCTAACAATTTGATGAATGAAATAAAAGAGAATGCATTTAAATATATCAATAGAGGGGAAGAAGCACCAATTTAGAAGCTAATTTCAAATGCTTTTCAAATAAAGAAAGCATTCTTTTCGAATATAGTTTTTATAAAAACTTCTAAGATCTTGACTGACTTTCATATTTATAGCGTTTACACCCTTTTCTTAAACCTTTACCATTTCAAGCCAAAGTGACTCTCAACTCATAAAAATCAATTAATTAAACATAATCAACAATATTACACAAGAACTTGAACCGCAGTTTACAAACAAACACAAATTACATACAGAATCACCATCTTCAACGAGGGCAATTACAAGCAGCGCCGTTACATCGGTCACACATCAATATCGCCACAAAAGGCGTCATCATCCACCCAATTTTGCTGCGCTTCCATTAATTCATACAGCCAACAAATATGACCTAAATTATTCAATTCATTTTTATTTATTTTTAATTCTTTCATATTACGAAATTTCCATTTTCATTCATTTACATTTACAGTACAAAACTCAGTTTTATCGAACGGCATAAGAAAGGCATAAAAAAGGGGTCTTAGACATTCGATCGTGTTTATGTAACAATTTATTCTAATTTGACCCGCTTATTTATTTTTTTCGATTTATCAGCGCATTCCTCATCAATTGTTATTGTAATAATTGTGATCACGGTTGTACGGCGTGTGGAAGTTTCGACTCTTCCCCCTTTTCTTTGCTTAATTGTTGTTTCAACATGCAACATTTAGTCTTAAATGATGGATCTCTTTTTCATTAATTTTGACTTTTTATGTGACCCTTGCCCAGAAGCAACCAGTGGGGCTCGGATGTGGTTTACAAATTATTTGATACGATTTTATTGAGAAAATATTTTAAATGAAAATCCTTTGGAACTTCAATATATTACACTTTTAATAGTATTGTAACCAGAGAAACTAAATCATTTTAATGTTAACCTTCTTATATATACATACTCAAACTTTTAATGCACTCAGAGAAAATTGAGCCGGAAATTGGAATTGGAAATTCTCTACAAATATGGTCAGCATTTTTTCTCTAAGGGTAACCAGTTCTGAGATATCGCGATTGAATGGTTATAGCTCTGGAAATTATATGCCACGTATGGACTTTTCAGGATTTTTCTCGAGAACTTTAGTATGCCTAAACAAATTTTTTGTTACCGTTTATTTGCCACAAAGTTCCTTATCGATGAATATAAAAATATATTTTTTTGTAAACGCTATAGGTCTCGAGCTAGAGCCACATTTTCTCCATGCATAATATCAAAAAATACTAGTCCGATAAATTTAGTTTATCTTGTATAACAAACTGTAAAAGTCTTGATCGATCCTATTTGTGCTAAAAAAGTTATTCGGGGTCAAAAGTGGAAAAAAAGTAAAAAAAAAACCTTAAATTTAGATTTTTTTCCGACTTTTGTTCCCCACACACAGAAAAATTTACTTGTAAAGTCGACACTTTTTTAACACTTTTTCAGGTTATTATTTTTCAACACTATCGATCATGTTATTTAACATGAAAATCATGTTGGAAAACTTGACTTCGTGTTAAATTAACATGACTTCCTGTGAAATTAACATGAATTCCTGTTAAACTAACATTAATTCCTGTTAAAACAGCACTATCTGCCTCATTATCTCATGTAAATTTAACAGGACCTTTCTAACAAGAAAGAAACATGGTTCATGTTGACAAAAACCATTCTGTGTGCAATAACTATTTAGCACAAATGGGATCACTTGGGACTTTTGCAGTTTTCTTCCTGGGGGTGAACCCAAGCTCCTGATAAAATAATTGGCCCTTTGACCCCGAGTAACCTTTTTAGCGCACATGGGATCGTTGGGGACTTTTAAAGTTTTTTTTCTGACGGCGAGCCTAAGCTCTCTCCCAAAATATGGCTCTGTGGGAATTATTCTTGTTTAACGACTATTTTTATGGTTATTTTGACCGGACTAAAATGTATTTTTTTTTTAGTTTTTAATATATTTAACGCTTTTGGGACGTTTAATTGACAACTCAAAAAGTTTTCAATTTTTTCACGATCTTAAGGCTTTGCCCGTTTTATGTCCGAAAACCGGAAGAAAAGGCCGTACGCGGATCTCCAGAACAAATAAATAGAGTACCGGCAATTTGAGGATCAGAGTGTCGTATCGGTAACTCGGGGCTGCCCGTGGTTTTTGTTCTTGTAGTAACAGCCCCTTGTCCTGCTTAGATGGCACGCCCAAGGATGCGAACTAATCTGCGTTATTCGAATTAATAATCTTTGGTAGAGTAAAAGCCGAGACATATCGGGATGAGTGTATCCCCTTCCAGGCCAAGTCCCCTAGTCACGTGGTTTTCTTGTTTATTTTAAAACAGGTGGGGCCCGTTAATGTGTTCGGAAAAAGGTCTATAAGTAAAAGTTTCCAGAAGAACAACCAAGGTAGAACCAAAGTGAATCTTTTTGTTTCAGTTTCCCTTGATCAACATTTTTTAACCTAACCTAACTACAGCTTCATTTTTATTCAGCGGTTGCCCAAGTTACGAATAGTGTGGCAACAACACCGCAACATTCTCGCCATCGATGTAGTAAATATTTCAGTTTTACACATTTGTTTTGTGTTGTTGTAGAAGCAAATGTTGTACTGCCCGGTGTTTATGTTGGCTGTCGTCGTTTGCATGTTTTGATTTGTAAACACTACGGGATCCTTTTGTCGCACCCAAGCAACACACACACAAACACACGAGATCTTATGTATACGAGGGACATTGGCCATGTAAGAATGCATAGTTGGGACATAACATAAACGTCAAAAGGATACATCGAAGGACGGTGGAGCAGAAGTAGAAGCAGAAGCAGCAGCAGGAATTGGACAACAAGGAGCACTAACATGCAGCAAACAGCGAACAACGCCAAACGGCATGCCCTATCAACGCTACAAACTCACTTGCGGCAATGTGTTGCCACACTGTGGTGCTGCCACTTGGTCGTTCGTGGTCATTGCTTGGGTATGCTGTTGCAAAGTACTCAAATGTCGCAGCATGTCGTCCGCAAGACACACACCTTCACATGCTCCACACTCATGCGCCCCCCGCCTAGGTCGCAACCCAAGAAGCCATCAGCCGCTACATATTAGCAAGGGCCGTAACTCCTCACCTGGTGGTCGTGTTAGCAAACACAATTTCGTTCATTCCGTACAATTTCAACTGTTTTAACTCGCGCTGTTGTCATTTGCTGTGTTTTGTCTTTTGGTCATTCTATTATGGTCGCTTATGTCAGTTTCGCTTTCGTCGTTGTGCGTATGTGCCAAACTACGTACTCTTAGTGGAACTCAATGTGTTTATTTACAACAACTCAAGTGCCCGAGTAGTGCCGTTTTGCTTTTCGCTGTTTTGACATTTTTTTTTATTCTTGGCCTTATTGCCTTCTGCTACGTTCGCTTGTGCGACTTTTATTCTCTTTGACTTGAGAGTGATAATTTATTACAACATTGACCGAAAGAACATTTCGAGTGGACCACTTGGACGAAAGAATGCGGGACGCCCTCAATGGCTGTATTGCCGCCGAGTGAACACCTTTGCGCTGGCGATTGAGTAGCAAGCTGCAGGAGCAGAAGCGTTCAACAACAGCGACAACAGCAACTGGCATTTGTTCCTACATTTTTGCTTTGACTTTTTTTTGGATTTTTTTTTTTTTAATTTGGCCAGCTTAGCACAGTGACTTATTTGGTCGTCTTCCTGTTTCATTCTTGATTTCTTTCGGCTATGTTCATTATTGTATTTGATTCCTTTTTATTTATTGTTGCGCCCTCAAAAACGAATGTCAATGAAGTGCCAGAGCCTTGTCACTTACTAACCACGATCCCGCATTCCAGATCTTCTTTGCTGCTGACTTTGTTGAATCTTTTAAGTATTTATTTATATGTTCTTATTGTTGTACCTTTTGTTAAATTTCAATGTTGGCAAACAAAACGATTCGTTTTAGTAAATACAAAACATTGACTTGAGACAAATGTGAAATTCGGTGTGAATTGTGTCATTGTTTGCCAAGAATTAGTATCATTTAATGTTCCAACAATATCGGCCAACATTTTGTTTAATGTCCTGATGGTCAAAAGGTTCCATCGTGTAGAACATATTTTTTTTTTTATTTTTGTTGTTATTACTTTTTGTTTTATCGCTCAGAGGCGCTTAACAACGAAACTGTTAACTACAATCGCTTTATCAATTAGTTTGTATGGAATATGCTGAAGAGCATAGCCAGCTCAGTCAAATTGGGAAGAACTCTACCAGGTGGCTATTACCTAAATTCTTTACCTTTATTTTTGAAAAACTAATGTCAGTCTCAGAAACAAAAGCCCTCTGCATCATTTTTCCAAACCCACCCGGTAACCGATTAAAGCCGATGAATTTTTTGAAACTAACTATACCCGACTCAACCCGTTCAATTTTTCGAAAAAGAAACAATAAACCACTTAATTTTTTTTTTCGAAACGGAAACCGTAACCGATTCAACCCGATTCATTTTTTGGAAGAGAAACCCATAACCGATAAATTTTTGGAAAATTTAACCATAATCGACTCAACTCAATTTATTTTTCGAAAAAGAAGCAATAACAATTAAAAGCGATTTACTTTTCGAAACTACTGGACACTCCAGTAATTATGGATATTAAGGTAAAAAAAAAACACTTTGAAATTTCCATTCTCGCTCTACTGAAAAACTTTAAAAAAAATAAGTTAGTTTAGGGCCCAAATAGTCTTTACGTATGCTATATATTCTTGCGTAATTTAAATTTTTGAAAAGACTATTTATACAGGTTTCTCATATACCAGGTTGGCCTTAAGCTAAGTTAAGTATACATAAAGACCAATTGGGCCCTTAGTCGTTTTCCAGTGTTGCCACAGAAATGTTGAAGAAGGAAACAGGAACCGAACCCGAAATAAATGTTGAAAAACGGAACCGTAACCGAAACCGAAAAAAAGAGTTGAAGCGACAACGTACACAATTCTCCGCCCCTTATAAGGATAAGTAAAGTCCCTCATCTAACCATACATGACGGCATCTTTAGGCCAATACCCGGAATTACTAATTACATCATCACCTCTTTCACTATTTAGTAATTAAAAGTTTTCCCTGCAATCCTTCAAAAATATTTTTCGCTGTTAAATTGCGAACCAGCGTGAAAAACGGACTTTCTTGAGCTACATTTTTAGTGACTCATTCTGTACCGATTACAAAAGTGGTACTTTGAAGTATCGAATGTAGGTAATCACTCATCCTCAAAGATAACTAACCCTCAACTGTCAGAAATAGGACTGGTTGAGAACTAACCAAAGCGAAACCATCTTAGAACTGTCAGAAAGAGAACCGACGACGAGGACGACAACTCCCATATATAAAAGGAAAGTGGAAAGCATTGCTTGGGAATTTAACTAGAACTAGTAGCATTTAGTGAGTAGTTCTAGAATAGTTATGAGCAAGCCTAATTAATCGCAAAGTGGTTTCTTCTTGAAATCTCAAAATTAGAGATTTAAGTTAGTTTATCAAATACCCTTATATATTAAGTCAAGAACGTAGTGTGAGGTAGCAACTAGCAAATTTCTTCCAAACATCAATGTGTTGATAATCAACTGAGTAAAACAAGACTAATACATCATTAGCATCCCACAAACGTAGCGGTAATACAGCGGCGAAGAGCTCAAGAATAAATGAAAATAAACAAAAAAGCTAACAAAAACACTTTCAATTTCATCTTTTTACCTTGGCAAATGAGTTTCACACATAAAACAGATGCGTCCACTTACAACAAACGCCGACTACCAGTTAATGTATCCGCTGCTGTTGATTACACTTTGCAATCTCATCATAATCCCATCATTATTGAGCTGGTCTCACCACCAAACGCTGCACTGGCGACGTCGTCCATCAAAATTAATTAGAAAAGGTACTAAGAGTGTTTGTTTCGAAACAGAAGTTTGTGTTTGTGCGTTATTGTTGGTGAGTGTGGTGCCTTGAGCCGCAAATTTGTCGTGACTTACAGAAGTTAAAAAGGGCCAATAAGCCAGTCAGTTCATACTCTCTTCACCCCACGGGATAAACAGTCTATGACGGCGAGACGGTGATGCATCATTCATTAACTTTTTTACGCATTTTTAAATTTTTCATTAGTTGAAAATTTGAGGAAGAAAGATAACAAATTACCAGAAAAGAGTGTGAGTGTTGATTGGCGGTTTATGAGTGATGCAGTACAGCAATGAAAGAAATTGATGCATATATTTGGGCGCTTGAGCTAGCTGGAACAGAATTGGTGAGCCGTTTTTTGCTGGGTGGCGAAAACCAGAATTTTTAAGTGCTTAAAGAGTAGTTACTTTTATTTTGCATCCACCAGATAAAAGATAAATTTTATCTCAGGGCTGCCTTAAACAAATTAAAATGAAATGCAAAAAAAATAAAATAAAATAAAATAAAATAAAATAAAATAATATGAAATAAAGTAAAATAAAACAAAATAAAAAATTAAAATAAAATAAAAAGAAAATAACACAAAAAAAATAAAAAATAAAAAAAAGTAAAATAAAAAAAATAAAATAAAATAAAATGAAGTTAAATAAATAAAATAAAATAAAGTAAAGTAAAATAAAAAATAAAATAAAATAAAATAAACTAAAAAAACCAAAAAATAAATAAAAAAATACAAAAAATAAAAAAAAATAAAAAAAATAACAAAATAATTAAAAAAAAATTAATTTAATAAAATAAAAAGAAAAAACACAATAATATAAAAAAATTAATTTAATAAATAAAGTAAAATAAAATAAAATAAAATAAAAAATAAAATAAAATAAAATAAACTAAAAGAACCAAAAAATAAATAAAAAAATACAAAAAATAAAAAAAAAATAAAAAAAAGAACAAAATAATTAAAAAAAAATTTATTTAATAAAATAAAAAGAAAAAACACAATAATATAAAAAAATTAATTTAATAAATAAAGTAAAATAAAATAAAATAACAAAATAAAATAACATAAAAAAGTTTAATAAAATAAGATTAAAAAAAAATGAAAAAAAAAAAGTAAAATAAAACAAAGTAAAATAACAAAATAAGTAAAAAATAAAATATAAGTAAAAAATATAATAAAAAAATAAGTAAAAAATTAAAAAGCAAACTAAAATTTAAATAAGCACAAAAAAATAAAACTAGATGAACTAAAAAAAAATTTAAATAAAATTCATAAACAAATGCACTTTTCAAAAATTGAATTAAAAATATCCTTGACAGAAGACTACACCCTAATGTAGGTAAGTGCCGGGTCATCTAGAATCTAACTCTTTTGTTAAATCATTTACATTACAAATTTGTACTTACATTCAAATGTGTTCACATCCAAACCATCAGAAATATGGTTTGTTTCTGTGTTGACTTGACAATTGGCTGATTAATGTTGGCACCCAATTGACAATGAGCATCCACAACATGGCCACTCATTGCACAATGCAGCCAAAGTCATTCTAAAATAACCCATCTACATATTCATATCCACACTCACATTGTAAGTATGCAAATACATTCAACAAATTGTGCTGATTAAAATTGTGCATTGCAATGTTGCAGCTCGGGGATATTCCAATGAGGTTTCAAACAGAATTTATGTGTCCTTTTGGCATTCACCGATACACTCTCACACGACCAAGTGCACGCTCGTACAAATTTGAGTTTGGGTGTTTATTGTTAAAGCTTTGTATTAAATGGCTGCAAATTGCGCATTCCAGTGTTGATTTATTGGCTTTTATTGAAATTTCTCTGACATGTGGCAAGCCTTCTGCATATGGACCTATCATTACACAGACGAATACTAGTGTTGTTTCAGAATTTTTTAATTTCTGTTTTTAATTTGTCTAACGCAAATTTTTGCTTAGGTTTTTTTAATAGCGTTTCTAAAACTAAATCTGAATGACCGGGGCCTTTCATTATTATATATATTATTATATTCTTAAACAAGGGGTTTGCTCGAACAAATCTTTTTAGAATGACAAAGACTGTCTGAAATATAAATAACTACATATGTGACTACGAACATAAATATTTTAAAAACAAAAAACCTCTCTGACTTTGAGTTAAACATCCCGGCTATAATATTTCACCACATCAATGAACTCTTATTAAATATTTAATTTGTATTTGCCCACACTTCTCCGCCCGCCATCACAAAAACTGTTGTCCTTTCTTCTCTGCTTGCCTGAAAAAGCAATACAAAGTTGAAATTTTTTAATTACGGCCACGCACACTCAAACAAAGACACACACACAAACGTATCGCCTTCAAATGCGCCACAAAATATGCAATGCTTTCTGTTGTACGAGTGCCCCAGTCAACCTAAATGAACGAAACCCGGCAATGTCACTCAGAGCTCACGAGTGTTAAAAATTTAAATAAACAAATGCGACACGCAGCTGTGACCGTGAGCTTACACAAGAGAATACGCCCAAATATACATAGCCCCGATAAAGCACCAGTCCAAAATAATTGATATGCAAACATACATACTTACACACATACATACATATGTATGTGTGTGTGACATTAAATTTTTGCGGGTGTAGTAAGGATACTCTACAAGTTCTGTTTATTATTAGTTCCTCATTATTTTGTTTGATCTGATTTGTTTTTTGGCTTGTTACTATGCAAATACACATATATACATACATACATTCAATGTTCGATTGAGGCCGTCTATTGTCATAGTTCAATATTTACTCAAAATATTTAAACACGAAAGTACATACCTAAGTATTTAAGTTTGAACTCATTTCATCAAGTTTGTTTGCACTTTTATTTACTCATTAAGCTGACGATTTCCGCCCCGATAATTTGTATTGCTTGTTTAATGTCAAAAAATCGGTGGCTTTTAATTATTTATAACAAGATTATAGTACATATACGAGTCATCAAGTCAATTTAAGGGCGAGTTCATTCGTAATATGTACATATCAGCAAGGGCGTACGCAAGGGGGGCAGGGGGCCGTTGTCCGACCCTTAACGAATGAAACGAAGGTTATATTACTTTTTAAAAGTCCAACGAAACATTGTTTTGTTTTCATGCGATTTCATAAGTTCTAGGCAGCTTTTGTAGAGAGTTAAGTTTCCTAAAAATTGTATTAAGATAAATGGGTTTTTACAACAATGGTTTCGCATTTTTATACCCAAATATCTAAACTAGAAATGATAGGCTTCGAGAATTTGAAATAAAGATCTGTAACTTTCACAGTAATTTTTATTCACAGTAATTTTTATTATTTCGAAAAACCCAGAAAAAAATATAGCTATTTAGCAAATATATAAGTGGCCTCCTCTTGGTGAAAAGCTGGATACGCCCTTGCATATCAGTGACTTATTTATGTACTGATATTTACTCAGTGGAAGGCCTCAAACAAGTTAACATAGTAAAGAGTTACAAAGTTATTTGGGGGAGTATTATCACAAAGTATCTTGAAAATATCTAAGCAATAGTGGGGTTTCTCTACACGCAAAAAAAATGTTGGTGTCGAAACAGCACTTAAAGTTGCTGCTGAATATATAAACTAAAATAAGTGTTATTTCAGCACCAAATAACAAAAAATATAAAAAAAATTATTACCACCACACTTACTATTTACACCACACTTACTCACGTTGCCTCACCACACTGCCATATTGCCTTCACCGCGAGTCGAACTAACAATTATTAACTGCTGTACGGAGCTGTCTACCATTAGGCTATCGTGTACTTATGCTTGCCGACGTCAAATTGTAGCTTTGTTGTGAATAGTAGCGACGAACAGCTTTTATGGATTTACACCACACTTTTTCACTTGACACCATTTTAGTGTAGCAAAAGAACGTGAACACCAAAATAGTGTTAGTTTTACACCAAAAAAGTGTAGACCTTGCACCAACTATGGGATCGCTTTAAGACCATTTTTGGTTCAATTTGAGACCATTTTGGGGTCATTTTGGGGACGGTCATACTGTTAGTAGTATAGCCTAAATGTAGGCAACGCTTACAGATCCAATTTTATTGTAATGGAAAGTACAGCTCCAATTTTATCTAATCTCCCTGTTGCTAACGTCATACGCCTAAATGTAGGCAACGTTTATATTTATTTTTGTCAAGTTAGGTTGCTAACTCCGGATCCCTTGTGGTCGCTTTAGGTCACTATGGGATCACGTTAAGACCATTTCAGGGCCATTTTGGTACAATTTTGGGGCCAATTTGGGAACATTTTGGGGCCTATTTGGGAACATTTTGGGGCCACTTTGGGATCCCTTGTGGTCGCTTTAACTCACTATGGGATGACTTTAAGACCATTTCGGGGCCAATTTGGGACCATTTTGGGGCCAGTTTGGGACCATTTTGGGGCCTATTTGGGAACATTTTGGGGCCACTTGGGATCCCTTGTGGTTGCTTTAGGTCACTATGGGATGACTTTAAGACCATTTCGGGGCAATTTGGGAACATTTTGGGGCCACTTTGGGATCCCTTGTGGTCGCTTTAGGCAACTATAGGATCACTTTGGGACCATTTTGGGGTCAATTTGAGACCATTTTGGGGTCATTTTGGGACCGGTCATACTGTTAGTAGTACGAGCCTAAATGGAGGCAACGCCTTCAGATCCAATTTTATTGTAATGGAAAGTACAGCATAAAATTGGAATGTAATCGTCCTGTTGCTAACGTCATACGCCTAAATGTAGGCCAAGGTTACATTTATTGTAGTCAAGTTAGGTTGCTAACTCCGAACCTTTTAACATTGAAAAAAGTCCGTTACTGCGAACCTTTTTAACATTAATTAACATTAACATTTTTTCCATTTCACTCCTACCGACAAATGCCTGCGATAAAATCTATGCAATAGCTTAAAAATTATTGAAAAATTTTTACTAAATTTATAAATTTTTTCATATTTGGAAATTTTTAACATTTTTATTTTATTTTAATTTAAAGCTTAGTCGTTTTCTTTTAAAATGATACCTTTTTTGTAATGGACCATATTTGTTTCTATAAGTCGAATTTTCCGTAAGTCAAAGTGAACTTTCTGTCACTTGGAGATTCGAGTTAGGTAAGTTTCACTGTACTTAGTGTTGATTCATAGTGTGAATGTGTCATGGCGTCTTACATAATTGCCTCCTAATATATTGATTGCAAATTCCAAAGAACTTTATTACACTTAACAATCACACACACTTGGGTTGCAACCTACTTAAAAAACTCTAATAAATATGATTTCTTTATTCGTTTAAGTTTGTGAATTCCACCATAACCCTTTCTATGCGCTAACCAAACTTAACAAACCAAGAAGTGAACTAAAAAAGTCAAAGGATTCAAATGTCTTGTAAATAAGTTGAACAAAAAGTGTTAAAGACAAAGAGATTCGGTTGAGATTATTTAAATTTTATTACATTCGCTAGGCGGCCCATGATATTCGCGCAAACCGCTAATAGAGTCGCTCAGATAGCGAAACGAATGAATTTTATTTAAACCAAAACGAATTCCTTATTTGAATAACAATTGTTAAGACAAAGCTGAAACTCGTATGAGTGTGTGTGTGTGTGTGTGTGGAATGGTGGCGGCGGCGGCAAGGCACTTAAAGAAATATGGCAAACATTAAAGGAATTTTCATTTTTATGGACAGGAATGTTAATCACTTTTTATGTTGTAATTAGATGCCACAAATTGTTTAAGTATCTGCAATTGTTGTTGCATTTGTTTGTTTACTTGTAATTGTGGCCAAATTAGTGGTAACGGTTTGAATTTATTAACATTGTGAATCATGCAACATACGTTTGAGGAATGAAATTTCAGCTTCTTCTTCTTGTCAATAAATATTGTATATAAATTATAACTATCAACAAAAAAAAATTAATTAAGTAGTAGATCATAGTTTTAATTGCAATCATGAAGTTTACTATGTAATAAGTTTGTGGCTGACTGAACCATTTCAATGAAAATTTTTATTTTTGTATGTCCTTCTCAAATTTATTGTTGACTTTAAAATCCCTCAACTGCTGGTTTAATTTACTTTTTTTTTAATTTTTAAACGTAATCTCTCAACACTTTTCACACACAATTTTTAACTCTCACCTGCAGACCGTTTGCACCTAATGGATTACGCAATGAACTGTGCAACTGATGACAATATCGGCCTGCCTGCCTCTCTGCCCATCATTTTGCGTATTTAGTAACAAAGTTCAACTGCCTGTGGCAAAAGCAGGAAAAGGGCGACAAAAGTTTTGCACGCAAAATTCACAGAAGATAAAAATATCTATATGAACTCCAAAAACAAATTAACCGCAAAAAATGGCAGACCTTGCGAGGGTTTGTGGGGGCGCAAACTTTTGCGATAGGAAAAACAATGAAAAAAGAACGGCTTCATATGTTGTCATCAACGGTAAAAACAAGCTCAATAAATGTAGCGAACCAGCAGGCTCTGCAAAATTTAACCAACGTAGTGAATCCTTTCAGACAAATGCGCCGAAATTATTTATTAGTGGCGCGACTACTTTTTCTTGGACCTTTTTTTGGGAGTGCAAAGCTGAACGCAAATTTGGCAGTTGGGTGGTGAGGAAGTAAGACGGATTTGCTATCATGCAGACACATACAGGGAGAGGATTTAACGATATGATTTATATATACCCAGTAGGGCTTTCATGGTTCAAGGTATGTCGGTATTATGAATGAGGAATATAGGCAGAGACTACCTTTTCTACATGTTTAAAAAAAATGCAGAAAATAAAAAAAAATAACAAAGAATAAATAAAATGCGATCAGGTGGCAACACTGCTTGAAATTGTCATACTTGGAATAGGGTCGAAAATACCTTTCATTTGAAACCCATATTGTCATATCTAGCTATATTTAAAAAAATTGGGATGGGTGTCAACCCTGTAAACCGCTCTAAGTGGCAACACTCATATATATAATCTTAGAATGCATCAAATTGTCCATGCGCCCAATTTTATCCAAGTGGGTCAAGAAGTTTCCGAGATATACGAAAAAAGAATTAAATTGCAACCTTAAGTGGCAACCCTGCGTGAACTTTTCTTATTTGGAACACGGTCGAAAATACCTTTAATTTGATACCCATATTGGTATATCTAGCTCTATATTTAAAAAAAATGGGATAGAGTTATATAATATCAATCCCTACCACCTCCAAAAAACTGGGGATAACGAAAAATGAAGCCACAAGAAGAAAATATTTCATAGTCCATATATCTGGAAGTATTTAGGTTAGACCACTAAAATTTGTTAACGGGTTATATGATATCGATGTAGGGCCACCTCCAAAGATACTGGGGATAACGAAAAAGGGGGCGTGGCTCCTCCCATACGAAGGAAATATTTCATAGTCCATATATCTGCAAGTATTTAGGTTAGACCATTAAAATTTGGTGAGGGGATAACGAAAAAGTTGGCGTAGCACCTCCCATACGAATGAAATACTTCATAATCCATATTTATCACCTCCAAAAAAACTGGGGATAACGAAAAAGGGGGCGTGTCACATTAGGACACAAGGCACTTCTTTTTAAATCAGTTTTTTCTTTTTGCCTTTCAGAAGCTGCTGGTAGGGATAGGGATGGGGATAGAGATAGGGATAGGGATTAAAATAGATATAGGGATCGAGTTAGAGAAACATGCAGGCAAATAGATTTGTGTCAGGACAACGTCTGCCGGGTCATCTAGTCTATGTTTATTAGTCTCCGACCGAATATTCGGCCAAGTTTCGGTATTCGGCTAGTATTTTTTATTCGGCTACGGCTTCGGTCTTCGGCTGAAAAGGCCGAATAATCGAGGCCGAATAATAGACGTGTTTAATAACAAAAAAATTGTCTGATTTTTACAAGTTTTTGATTTTTTATAAGCGACAGAAAATCGCAACTTCCAGTAATATTTTTGTGTTATTGAACAGACCTAAGATTTCGAACGATAACTTACGCGAAATTATATACTTATTAAATACTTGAGTTCAGACTGTAGTCAGCTGTTTTTTCTTAGTGCATCTCTAGAAACTGCAAGATATTTTTTCAAACTTTTTTTATACATTGTTAAAATGCTATTAACACCAAGACTAACCCCCTTATTCATAAAAAAATATAAAAGGTTTATTGAGGTCATATAATTCAAAATTTGTATGAAAATGTCATTTTAAAAAGTACTATAAACCAATTTAATTTTTTATGAATATGGGGGTAAATTTTTTTATTTTGGTTTACAACAATGTATGTATTTTTGTAAGGTTTTTTGGTTATTCAGGAAACAAAAAGAATGAATTGTTATGAAATAAAAAAAATCTCTTTTCTTATTTTGGTATTCGGATTCGGCTTCGGTTTTCGGCCGAATATAGGATTATGCCGAATATTCGGCTACGGCTTCGGCCTAAAATTCCAGTTTCGGTCGGACACTAATGTTTATATAAATACGCCACATGAAAACTTTAGGAACCGCCTGTGAGCTAACCGTTTGACCGATTTGAAAGATATATGCAACGATGGAAAGGAAATTAAAAAAACACTGAGGTATAGGCGGTATTTTGTCAGAGGCGTCCCCGGTACGGGTACGGGGCTAACGACCCCACGACACAAGCGATACGGGTAATAAATAAAAACTCTAATATACCGTAGATAGTATGTTCACTACAGGGTATATAATTTTCAGTTTTATGCCAACTTACTTTTGTGTTTGCTTTTAAATGGCTCGATTTTTTATTTTAATACAAATATTTAGGTCTTTATTATTCTTACTTAAATTTACAACAATAAAACATGTTCATAATATTTTTAGATGTAGTATTTTAAATAAGTAATGCATACATTGTTTGCAAACAATACATCCATTAGGTGGAACATGTTCGCTAAGTAAATGACCAAATATCTGTTAAAATCGACAGCGAAACAAAAAATTCAAAATGTCTTTGGACAAAACCAACAAGAAGGAATACTAATGGATTTGGTCATCAAAAAGCACAGCTGGAAGCCAGGACGAACAAAGGAAACTGCATTCATATGACGCGAAAATGCACATTTGTTCAGCTAACTAAAGGAAAATGTATCTGTGTATGTGAATGCAACAATAAAATAAAAGATAAAAAATTTAAAATAATATTCAAGCTATGATTTAATCAGAAAAGTGGTCACCCACGGCAGTCAAAGATTTTTTTGATAGAAATTACTTTATGTTAAATAATCAAATAGAATTTTCTTATTATTTTAGAACCCAGTGAGGTAACTAATTTATTAATTCAAGGCATCAGAAAAACAATTCATCAACTTATTTTTGAATTCATAACACAAATCAATTAATCAACGCGTTTTGGAACGCCAAATAGCAAACGTAGAAAATGTTTCGGTCTTTGCTGGTACATTTGCAATGATGCGCCCTGAACAGCTGTTTATCCCACACGACACGACATTATACTTTGGCCCACGTTTCTTGATTGTTTTATTTGATTTTATTGAAGGAATATAAACTGTCACACTGTTTGTTTGTTTGTTCGTATGCCTTTTATAATGGGTGGTTGTTAATGATTCGGCCATTTGATGAGGGTGTGATAAGTTTATGTTTACATGACAGGACTGAGAATGAGATGGCAAGATGTGTGGGTAGTCCTAGGATATTTAACAAGATAACGTTTCCACGTAGGCATTTTCTCAGTTGAAGGACTAAAACAATTAATTTTCGTCACGAAGAAGCAGCAAGTGGTTGACCTTAGATTTAAGTAAAACCACAAAAATATGTTTGGATGAATAACAATACTTGTTTAATTGTATACGGTATCTTTCCTTCTTGTTATACCTTTCATGAACATGAAATGGTATAATAACTTTGGTCCGATGTTTGTAAGTATGAGAAGAAGAAGAGATAGACCCACTAATAAGTATACCGTTATGATCAGGACGATGAGCTGATTCCATTTAGCCATGTGCGTCCGTATTTCTGTCCGTCTATTTGTACGCAAACTAGTCCCTCAATTTTAGAGATATCTCGATGAAATTTGGTATGGAGGCGCTATTTTATATGAGAATAATCATTTGTCGGAACCAGCAAGATCGAGCCAAAGACTACTCATAGCTCCGATACAATCGATTGTTCCGATAAACAGATTTTGGGCTATAACTCCTGTATGTCACTGTTTAAAATCAAAGAGATAATTTCGGTATTAGCTAAACTTAAATTCACACAGGCTGTACTGGGGATCGAACAGTGAAAATCGTGATGGTTATTCATGAAAGGTATATAGCCTGCGGCACAGCCGAAGACAGCTTTCCTTACTTGTTTGTTAATTGTGTTTGATATAGGGTTTATGCCATGTCTTGAGTCACAACAAGTCACAACAGCACAACAGAAACTAGTAGGGATGCGCGATATTATATCGATATTCGATATATCGATATCATCGCGCCGATATTATCGTTATTTACTTCGATATTGTGAGCTCCGATATTTAGCGATACGATATTTATTTCCCGATATATCGGACTTTTTCATATTCTTTCTAACATCCTTAATTTCGTTAATTTTTCTTCTACCTGCCAAAGTATTTAATTTTTTTCTTTTAATTTCCGGGACATTTTTCATTCGGAGTTTCTTTAAAGCTGGCCTTTTATGCATGTTTTTCAAAAAAATATATATCTTCATTTGTTAGTATGGGCAATGTCAGATTCAAGGTATCACTTATGTGAATCGTTTGAAAAGTTACCGAATGTATTTTGATATCGAAAATCACATAAATTGAAATAATTCGGTAACGGAAATTAAGTAAATCCTCCTAGTGCCTAATGATTGTTATCCCGTTCTAAAAATTACAACTGGGTATTAAATGTTCGGTTCACCCGCTATATATTGCTATATTTTGCTAATTTTTTTTGTAAATTTTACTATTTTTTTGTGTAATATCAACCTGGTGGATCCGCCCCTGAATATGGCCCAATGAAACATATTTAATTCATAGCAACTTCCCTTCCGGACAGCTTTTTTGTCAGTGACAATTTTTTTTATAAAGTAGGTGAATAAACGGATTCCATTCTGGGTCGCAGAACGCAATACTGTCGCATAAATATTGTGTAGCATATTTTTTCGCGATACCTCAATACCGATATCATTTTCTACTCCAGTTCCTTCCCTTTACTTTTTTTTTTAATAAAAAATAGATGTGTTGTCTTGGTCCATTTATTAAAACATTTGAAGCAACAAAGCATGAAAATCACTAATATACAAACACGATAAATATTGAACGTGTAACTATAATTTTTGATCTATATTGAACGTGTGACACCTGCCATAGTGTAATGGTTAAAATTTGAAATTCGATATTGTCGATATACGATATAGCGATATTTTTTTAGCCGATTTATAGAATATCGATTTTGTAACATCACGATATTCAATATCGATATATTGTTTTTTTTTTCACCGATACGCATACGAGACATACATACGATAGTGAAAAATTTCCTAGCATGTCTCATTCTAGAGCAGACCTAGGCACCTAGTGGGACAATTGTCCGAAAAATTTTTAACCAAATTTTATAAGCTCTTTCCTCTGCCTCTCGATCAATGAAATTGTTGCTGCGCTTGGGAGAGCGCTATAATCTCACCGAACAATCAATGGATGTCGTTGGTTATGCTCAGTCACTCACTTGCAAGCCACGACTGATTGGCTCTTTCACTAATACCTATCGCTTTCAATTCTGCCGGGCCCTGTTCTAGAGAAAAAAGTGGCTTAAGACCCGACGTCATCGCTTTTTGTAAATTCTTAATCCATATAACGATGGTTTTGTATCTGAGAGCAATACTTCAAAGACAGTCTAAACCAGGCCCTCCTTTAGTACAACAAATATGCATGGAAAATAATGGCCTCAACACTTTATATAAATTTTCTCGAAGAAATTAAAGTTAACAAAAAAAACCACTTAGCTATCCTTCTGCACTAGCAACACAGAGCTTCAATTGAATCGAATTTCGCTTCACTCAATCTTCATTTATGACTTTTGGTAAGGCCACAAACCACAAAGACCCTTTCGTTTTTATAACAACACATTTCTTATCTACTTTCACTCACTCAAGTGTGCCCACCCCCAACAACATTCAAAATGACATTACTCGGCTGTCATATTTCTAAAAGTTAAGTGGACTGTCAATTTGTATTTGTTTTTCGCAATTTATGCGGCAACTTTTTCTTTGCATTTCACTGTCGTCAGAAAAGTAAATTCGAAATTCTTTCGTTTCGCAACTACAACAACACATGCAAGACAACTGCAGGGTGTTGGTTGCTGTTGTTGTTTTTGTTGGCAAATATAGATATTCATCTCCTTAGAACAATTGCTAGTAATTAACATAATGAAAGAATAATAAAAACACCAGATCTAAGTTAATATTCTCTCGAGTCAAGTTGGGGAAAGAAAGTGCGATGACATTTTACTTAATTATTAATTGGCAACACTTTTTTCAACATTGCTAGCGAGTGGAGCGCAAAAAAAACCGGCACGCCAACGAGTGGCGAATGGTGAAAGTCACGCCCCATAAATTAATTTTAGTTGAGTTTGACCATTGGAATTGCAGAGTGTTCATTAAATATTTAGATGGGAGCGATGCGTGCTTCTAAAAGCGCCTGCCAGGGCCATATGTGAAAGTTATGAAAGCACATTTATGATAGTTCAAGGAAAAAATTATTTGCCAGTAATATGTTGCATATGATTTTTATGGTACCATCGCAAAAGATACTATCAGTCTAGGATAAGTTCGAGACGAGTCTCAATGGAGCATGCAAATACTTAGTGCCACTTGTGAATTCTTTATTCCCTTTTCATAATTCTTTGAGCATGTTCTACTGAGAGCCCAATTTTACCCATTTATACCCTGAAAATGAGACTAATCCTCTTTCTACCCAAAACGATCCTTTAACCCCTCTAAGTATGCTACACAAATTAATATATACGAAAGAGCTTAATCGCGGGCCACTCTCTTTTTAGATTAGTCACAGAAACAGGGTGCGTATTAGGTCCGCCATTAGAGTGTGACGAACCCTATATCATCCTTTCATTTCTTCGCAGCAGCGGCCGCCGTGGTGTAGCGGTAGTGTGCTCGGCCTACTAAACTAGGCAGTCGGGTATCGATACCCGGCAAACGCAACATCAAAAATGATTTATAAAAAGAATTTTTTTGAAACAAAGTCGCTCCTCGACAGTAGTTTGGCAAACTCTCCGGGTGTATTTCTGCCATGAGAAGCTTCTAAGCAAAAGCCCATTTGCTTTGCAGGCTGCTTGTAGGAAAAAGCTCAAAAGCAGCACACCACAACTTGGAAGAGAAGCTCGGCAAAAATCTCGTTAGAAGTCATAAAAAATTACGCAAGTAATGGTCCTACCTCAGATAGCCGCTTAGGAACCGTAGACGATACAGAGATTTGAAGACACTAATATACTTATTTGGAACCACTTTTATTATAATATCTTAATTTTCTCTTTGCAAAACACATTAAAAGCCACCATTCGTATTTCTTCAACTGAAAGGCGTGTTGTCGATTAGGTTGACTGTTTGTTGGTATGTTGGCACTTGCATTTCCTATCTTGTATCTCGCTTAATTACTAAGATATATGCGTGTCGCGCGCACAGCCTAATTAACCCCCATTACAAGTGCAACACACCACACCCGGCCGGCAAAGCGAATAAACAGATCAGCGGATAGGCAAAAAGGCACAAGCGCCAAACCAACCATAAACACATCACATCACATATTGGCCAATGGATGAGAAGTCCTGCTTCGGACACCAGCGCCCATACAAACATAATTATGTGTGGGCACATTGGGCAGGGGTGCGCGGCTAGTGGATGATTCTACAATGAATGTGCTGATGGTGCGACTAATCTTCAGCAATTTGGTGTGAACGTAGGGCGCCGCACTTGAGCGTGAGATGCGTCTGTGTTTGTGCACTGGTTGACTGGTCGCTTGGCATATGGACGAACTCATCCAACTGACTGACCAAACGAAGTTTGCAAAAGGCTGAGGTCAAATGCTCTGCAAGTAATTAAGATTTCAACTTGGCTATGGTCACTGTTTTCTGCATTTCAGCTGAACTTATTTTAGTGGCATTCTTTAATTTATTTCCATAGTTTTTTTCGTTGTTGTATTTTGCTGTACTTTGGCTTCCTGCTTTCATAACGATATGCGTTTTATTACAGTTGTTGTAAATATTTACTGCGTACAATATAATAACAATTGCTTTACGATGATGATGATGATGCAGATTATGATAATGGGAACCATCTGGTAGCATGAACAAGGCAGCAAAAAGCTCACGCAATATTAATATGAAAATAATCTGAGGTTGAGCGTAAGTGTGGGGGTAAGGTTCGAGTGCGAGGGAGTGTGTTTTGTTGACATTTTAAGTGATTTAATGTTATGGTTTGGAAACTTTGACATTATTTGTTGTGCCTGTCGTTTTTGCACTCGAAAGATTTGTTGTGTTCGAATAAGCTGTGGTCCAGTTAATATGTTCGTAAATGAATATTAATTGGGGCCAGTGGCATTTGCGTGGCGATCGCAAAAACAAAAACTAAAAAAATAAAAATGCATTTTGTAATCAAAGCTCAAAGCTTCATTTATTGATGCAACGAGATTGTAAAAGGAAACTTGAATGAAGAGAAATTTGTATTAATACACGAATTATTTTATTAACAGATTGTGTAGATAATAAATATACATATCAGTATTTGTCAACAAATTAACCTAACGCTGCCACAGAAATAACCAACCGCAAGTGGTCGTGGATTTGTCATCAGGGAAGTCGACGAAGTGGTGCAGAAGTGTAGATGAAGAAGTAGAGGACGCAGGATGCACGTGGATCGATCTCACGAGAACAGGTTGAGGCCCTTTTCTCCAACATGAGTTAAGAAAAATGATGAGGGCAGTACCCGTCTTTTGACTAGGGGTTCCGTAGAAGTTAATCGCCAATTTCTTTTTTTTTTTCCTTTTTAACTTCACCTTAGGCTCTTTATTTTTTGTGTTGCTTTCCTTTCCTTACTACAGTTACTGTTTTTATTTTGTTTTACGTAAATATTTTTATTTATTTAGTACGTTTCTTTTCTACATATGTCATATTTTCCTCTTCTTTCTTTAATTTTTTACTTTTACTTTATTTTATTTTATTTTATTTTATTTTATTTTATTTTATTTTATTTTATTTTATTTTATTTTATTTTATTTTATTTTATTTTATTTTATTTTATTTTATTTTATTTTATTTTATTTTATTTTATTTTATTTTATTTTATTTTATTTTATTTTATTTTATTTTATTTTATTTTATTTTATTTTATTTTATTTTATTTTATTTTATTTTATTTTATTTTATTTTATTTTATTTTATTTTATTTTATTTTATTTTATTTTATTTTATTTTATTTTATTTTATTTTATTTTATTTTATTTTATTTCATTTCATTTTATTTTATTTTATTTTATTTTATTTTATTTTATTTTATTTTATTTTATTTTATTTTATTTTATTTTATTTTATTTTATTTTATTTTATTTTATTTTATTTTATTTTATTTTATTTTATTTTATTTTATTTTATTTTATTTTATTTTATTTTATTTTATTTTATTTTATTTTATTTTATTTTATTTTATTTTATTTTATTTTATTTTATTTTATTTTATTTTATTTTATTTTATTTTATTTTATTTTATTTTATTTTATTTTATTTTTTTCGCGGATTTTTACATTCGATTTTAAACCAACTTCCTAAAGGTGGCCTGTGGGTCGCTATATTTAAAAAAATCGTATTTATGCTCCTGAACTTCGGAATATGTATTACTGCCATGAAAGAAATATTTTCTTAAAAAAATTCCGCTAGGTGGAGTTCGAGGCAATAAAAACTGAAAATGCTAATTATGGACCGATTAGGCTGATATTTAGCATGTGTATTACATAATTTATTTTTAAATGTTTGATAAAAATTTGGACCCACCCAGGCGTACGTCATTCTATTTTAGAAATGCTAATGTCTGTTTACGGTGTCTTGAGGTAGGATCTTCCTGTTTTCGTCATCGTTTAGTTTTGTGCCCCAACGCAATATAGGTGGCGCACGGGTAGAGATATTTGAAAAATGCCATTCCCTTTTGCTTTTGATATTGAAATTACTTTCCGTTGGGCTGTGGTTTTGATATTTCCACCATCGTTCAGGTTTCGGTGACAATGCATTATACGAAAGAAAAAAATTCCAAAAGGCATCGCGTCTGGCATTCAGCTTTATATGCAAAAATCCCATATATCGTATCTTCTTAAGTTTAGTCGATTAGAAATCTTATTACCGATATGGGTTTTCCTAAAAAATGACCTTTTCTCAATATAGCCAAATGTTTTTACAGATTTCAAACTTTCAAGTACTGTTTAATACTTATAAGAAGTCACACTCACAAATGTAGACATGCATGGATGAAGGGGTATGTCGCATTTTGAGTGAAACGAGAAAATTGACTTTAAATTTTTGCTTAAACATTTGAGGTTTTTTTAAATATTTATGGAAAACTGATATAAAAATTATGCAAAGCCATAAAAGACTTTGCATAATATGCAATAAAAAGCATAAGTTTATGTTTAGTACTTTATATGAAAAAACGGAACATGAAGGGGGTATATATTCCACAATTCATATTGAAAAGTTCTGTACATACCCCCTTCATCCATGAATTATCTTCTACAATTTTCACGATAGGACAGAAATATAGATCTGCATAAAAAATTTCACCAATGCCAAAACACAAATTGAGTGAGAATGCGACATACCTCTTCATCCATGCATGTCTTCAAATGTTCAGGACAAGTTCTACGTGGCTCCACACTCATTTTTGAGCACTTTTCTGCTCTCCAAGCAGACATAATGCAGTGTGTTTCAATGGAATAAGGTTGTGTCCACCAACAGATTGCATACAACATTATTCCACTAAACAAATTTTGGAGTCCATTTATTGGCTTTTTTTGCGTATTTCAGTTCCGGTAAGGCCCTAGTAAAAAAAAAAGTAAATTAAAAAAAAAAAATATCTGGCGAATTCAAACTAAACATTTTATATTTTATCGCTTATAACGTTATTTAAGGCGGGCATTCAATTTTAAACTAAATAAAATTTGCGACATCTTTTTTGAAACTTTTGACAGCATATATAGACAGATAATATTATAATTGTTAGAAGGAAAAAAGATAACATTGTATAGTGAAAATGGATGCACACGAGTGATTTTTAAAATCTAAATATGTACACACCTTGGAATAAATATGTATTTGAGAGATAAATACAATACCACCATCCATACAAACATACAACCATGCAAAGCTATTGAAAATTTGTTGATTGGAAAAAATTTAATTTCCTATCCGTTTCGGTTTCGGTTACGGTTGATTGTTGTTATCAGCAGCGAAGAGAGCGAATGAGCATTAACCAAAACCGCAAAATCCTTGTAAAATTGGTTTTTATTGTTGCTGCCTTTGCCGGTGCCGGTGTCTGTTAAACCTGTCGCCCATTTATACGATACGCTCAATATTCGAATCATCACTTTGTGATTTTGCAATATTTCTTTTTTTAATTTTTACTAGAATAATACAAAAGCTTCGAATTTAACATTGCGGAAATCTAAAATGTTTTTTCCACGGTTCTTCATACTATTGCAAATTTTTCTTTTGCTTTTCGTTTATGATCCAATGTTTACTTTTTGCGTATTGACTTTTTCACGAGAGGAGTTTGAGTGTTGAACTCACACCACAATTAATTAAAAAAGCTGACAATGAATTCGAATTTTGTCGAATGTGAAAGCGCACAAATCGATTGTATTGTGGTTTATCGTAACGGCCATAAGGAGCATGGAGTCGTCATCAGATTTCAGTAACAATGTAACTGTTCCGCTTTTTGATTAAAATTGTTTTTTCGCAAACGATTTCATTTTGATATTTGTATCATATATGTGTACACATTAGACTGGGCCGAATACAAGCAGTTTTTTTTTTCTTGAAATATTATATTAATTTGATTTGTCAGAGTAGTGAAAAGAGTACTGTAAAAATTGCAGATCTTAATTTTAAATTTTAGAAATTTGGCAGGCTTTACTTACCATTGCTGTAAAAAAAACTATTTACCTGAATATAATTTTGTAGGAACAGTAACACCATTCTTAAAAAAAATCAATATAATTTTACAAAAAACAAATTTTTTTTTTTATTTGGAGCACTGTAATAAACATACACACAGAATAATTTTTGTCAACATGAACCATGTTAAACTAACAAGAAAGACCTTGTTAAATTTGCATGAGATAATGAGGCAGATAGGGTTGTTTTAACAGGAATTAGTGTTTATTTAACAGGAATTAATGTTAGTTTAACAGGAATTAATGTTAATTTAACAGGAATTAATGTTAGTTTAACAGGAATTCATGTTAATTTAACATTAAGTCATGTTAATTTAACACGAAGCCAAGTTTTCCAACATGAGCTTCATGGTAATTTAACAGGAAGTCATGTTAATTTAACACGAATTGAAGTTATTCAACACGTGCTTCAAGTTAAAATAACATGATCGATAGTGATGAAAAATAATAGGCAAAAAAAGTGGTAAAAAAGTGTTGATTTTACATGAAAATTTTTTTGTGTGTATGTACCCCAAATTCTTTTATTTGGCCCAGTCTAATACATGTACATACATATGTACTTCCAACTAACTGAAATACATTTTTGAATACTCATAGGTATGCATATGTATAAGCACATATATGTACATTAGACTGGGCCAAATAACACATTTTTTTTTGTTTGTTTTGAAAATTATATCTATTGACTTTATTTGTCGGATTATTTGGCCAATAGGTAAATTTATTGTGAGGCTTAAAATTAAAGGCTAAATGAGAAGTGTCTTAAAAATCGAATTTTAACGAGATCGTATTTAAAGACGATGCAACTGAGCGCAATACGACCGTTAAGTGCTTTAACGCACAAACCAATGAAAAAAAAGCATTTCAGTGCCTTTTAACTTTTTGAATTAATATAGCTAGGATGTATGTATGTTTGTTTTTATATGTTTCAAAAAATAAAAAAAAGCTCATACTTAAGTCCATACTTAAGAATAAATCTCGATTGAATATTAATTTAGCAGCCAGATTTTGAAGTGCTCTCGAAACTTGTCACATTGCCAAAGTCATAAATAATTAATAGCAATGCCATTAGCTGAACTCTTCAAACTATTATGCAAAATGCATTAAAGTACTACAGCCTTTCACAGGACACTTTCAATTTTACATCAACGTAATAATGCGTACACAACTTGCATATGATTGTATGTATGTTTGTCCTTTTGTAAGTTTGTATTGTGCACATTAGCAACATTTGAAATCACTCACAGCACGTTGACATTCAATATCACTTGAAAACAAATATATCACATCACACAAAGCCGATCTAAAGTCACTGCCGGCGCAGAAATCCATATTGTTGTTGGTAGAATTTATGTCCTCAAAAGTCAAGTCAACACGTGATGCTGCTGCCACATCTCACCCCCATTGTTTCATGGTCGCAATGGCAACAGCAGCAACACATTATCATATTAGCAAATCACAAATAAAGGGTGCAGGAGTGGAGAGATGGATGTGGAATGGTGGACAGCATCGCAAATTGTCAAAGGGTTGTTGTACGCCCTTCACCGCAATTGGAGATTTGCATATCGACAAAACTTGTGTGTGTGTGTGTGCATGTGTCATATTACAATTATTGCAAAGGACATCATCAAGAATTGCAAACAACATACATACAAAAAATATTCACGAAATAAAAATCCAAAGCCGAAAAAAATGTCACAGTCGCAAATTTAATTATCACAGTAATGTTCGCTGCCATGTAAATGAAGATATTTTCATCAACATTTCGCATTTACAACTCAACGCTTACAATGGGGTTATTTGCCGCCGTATGTTGCCGTATTTGTTCCGGGTATGAGTATAATACAATTTATTCGCTATATGCCGCAGTTGATAAATGCAGGCCAACTTTAACGCCCCTTGGATTTGAACCACCTCAATTGGTTTGTATTATTACCTCGGTATAACTTATGATTTAATTATAAATATGAATTAATTTCACGTGCATATAGACTTACATGTGTAAGGACGGGTAGAAGTTCGCCCTATTTAAAAATAGTTTTTAAAACCAACCCATCTCAAAAACTCAAATTTTTCTTCAAAAAATACTATCTGAGAATGAGTTGCAAAAACACCCTATGTAAACGAAATTTCAATACATTTTCAGCTGAGATAGGGCGTTTTTGAATAAAATTCTCAGATAGGGCCCTGTAGAAAAAAAATTTAAGCAAATTTTGAAATGGAGCGTCAATAGTTTTGGCATCAACGAAGCAAAAATTAAAAAAAAATTAATTCAATATGAAAAAAAAAAGTTTAAAGTCACACCACAATTTATATTAGGAAAGGAGAGGAAAGGTAAATAAAGGAACGGAAAGGAAGGGAAAGGAAAAGAGAGGAAAGGAAAGGAAAGAAAGGAAAGGAAAGGAAAGGAAAGGAAAGGAAAGGAAAGGAAAGGAAAGGAAAGGAAAAGGAAAGGAAAGGAAAGGAAAGGAAAGGAAAGGAAAGGAAAGGAAAGGAAAGGAAAGGAAAGGAAAGGAAAGGAAAGGAAAGGAAAGGAAAGGAAAGAAAGGAAAGGAAAGGAAAGGAAAGGAAAGGAAAGGAAAGGAAAGGAAAGGAAAGGAAAGGAAAGGAAAGGGAAAGGAAAGGAAAGGAAAGGAAAGGAAAGGAAAGGAAAGGAAAGGAAAGGAAAGGGGAAGGAAAGGAAAGGAAAGGAAAGGAAAGGAAAGGAAAGGAAAGGAAAGGAAAGGAAAGGAAAGGAAAGGAAAGGAAAGGAAAGGAAAGGAAAGGAAAGGAAAGGAAAGGAAAGGAAGGAAAGGAAAGGAAAGGAAAGGAAAGGAAAGGAAAGGAAAGGAAAGGAAAGGAAAGGAAAGGAAAGGAAAGGAAAGGAAAGGAAAGGAAAGGAAAGGAAAGGAAAGGAAAGGAAAGGAAAGGAAATGACTGCAAATGAAGGCAAAGGATAGGAGAGGTAAGGAAAGGAAAGGAAATGAAAGGAAAGGAAAGCCACAGGGCAAACTCTAGTTAATTAAAAATGTACTTGACAAGATTTTCCCTGCCAACCTATTCAGAAAATAGGCCGCCTTTTTAAATGGTATCGCGCCTTAGCAGTGATCAGCAATACTCTGTCACAAAAAATCTCCTCAGTGAAGTAATTTCGATCTAGCAAAATTTTTACTGCCAAACTTTTGAGCTGTACACCAAAAATGGGAAGAGGAACTCAGCGCTAATCTCCTCGAAGGCATGTCGCCCGAAATTATAACTGTAATCACCCTTTTGTCGAAAAATAGAGCGTGGCCGTTGGAAAAAGGCTTTTTTGAACCATTTTTGATGTTACCTGTCTCGGAACTTAAACCTGGAATCGTTCAGAATAGTTGGATAGTCACTATACCACGACGGGTTCATGAATATCATTGATGACTAGATATACTTGGTAGTTTCAGTCCAGTATACAGAAGCTCTTACTAAAATAACTGGGTTCTCATTTCAGAATCTTTTCTAGAAACTATTTTAATGCATTTTGAAGGTGGGACTTTTTGCCACGATCCTCCCTTTCTTACTATCAGGGGAGTCGCAATATGTTCCCGAACTGTAGTATTTGATAAGCTCATTGGTGACGCTTACCGTCAAACCAATTTTCGGATTACCACTATTAAATGCCGCAAATCAGTACGCATTTAGAGTACGAAATAGCGCTGGTTGACATACTTGGTTAAAATGAATCGACTTACACGCAAATCCTTCGACAAGTTATACGAATCCATTCAATTCAATTGAGCACTCAAAAACTTGTCATCGAGCAGGGGATGTAGTGGGACGACTAGGTACAAGATATATTCAGTACCGTGCCAAAGTGGATTTCCACCCCTTTCAATCCCAACTGGCAGAAATGCGATTGCCATATAGCCAGCCAACAGAGAGTTGAACGAACAGACAGACCGACAGTCCAGACCGACGCGACGTTTGCAGCGTAGGTAATCCCACAATGAGCTGCCATAATAGATGCGCAAATTTGTGAGCTTTTGTTCAGTACAGCGGTGGGAGCGCAAACGTTTTGCGGATTTGTGGCATGCCACATAGCGGTTTTCTTTGCGGTGCGTTCACGTGCGGTTACATCAGCATTGATGACGTTTTGTGCTAGTTACGCAGATTGACTTTGGTCGTACTTAACATTTGCGGTTTCGCACTTTAGCACCACCACCACCATGGGAGGCGATAGAACGTAAGCCGAATACTACGACTACGAAAAATGTGAGAGGGCGTTAAAGCGACACAGACGAGAATATTCATGGTACGCGATAGGGTGGAAAGTTGAAGTTGCACGTCACCACAATCAAATTGAATGAGTGAATGAATGAATGAACAATTTACGAGGGGGAGGTGCTTGTGTGTAACGGTGAGGGGGTTCCGTACAAATGTGGTGTGGTCAGCAGTTAGCAAATGTATGGAGAGGAAAAGTCAACGTTGCAAAATGAGAAATGGGCGTTATTGCTTGGACAGGTTGTCCTTGACTTCAATAATCCACTCAGCGCCCAATAAAAGCGAAAGAGGGGGAATACAACTGGGGGAGGTTGTGGAAATACTTTGGAAGAAGACCAAATGCGCACCTTTGACGGTTAGCAACTGATGTTCATTCTTGTTTCCGGTGGCTAAATGAGAAAATGAGACTTTTGTTATTAGACGAATTATAACCTGGATAAAAGGTATTAAGCGCTTGTGGGACAGTATGAGTCTACAACAACTTAGGCAATAATGATGTGGTTTAGCCCACCTACTCGCCACAGATTTCTTATATCTGCATTAAGGTTTTTAGCTAATTGAAAAGTTGTGCGCCGTGCTGTGGCTGGGCGCAGGTGTAGAGCTGGTCTCTGTAACCGCCAAGTGAGATGAGTTGAGGGTTTTGTTGATTTTTGGGGAAAAAAAGAATTTTGCATTCGAAATTTTTAATATTCATACCGATTTTTATTTAAAAATACTATTCGTTGCTCTTCATTTTTGCTCTGCGTTTCCGTTTTTTATCTGGCATTTACACTTGAGCGCGTTTTGGTGACATTTCTTCCTGTAAGTCGCTGTGATCTGGGAATTTTTTGACACTTCCTATTGACATGACTGCTGACAGCTGCAAGCGTGTACTAGACATGTGATAACAATTTTGATTTGAGATGAAATACCAGGGATGAGGGTATTCATTGTTGTCATTGTATATACACTAGAGTGGACTTAAAATTATTTTTTTTTTTGAAAACCGGCTGTACCGCCCCCTCAAATTATTCATTTGTGTGTGGCACATTGCCCTCAAACTTTCGAAGGCCAACAAAAATTTTTATCTAATACCTAAAATCGATAATACCATAGTCGAATATATCACATAAAAACTTTGGTTCCGATCGGAGACCCTTAAGTGCGCAGTCCGAGGATCAAAGTACAGATATGGAAACTCAAAAAATAAAACTAATAAGCTAATCTGAAACTTGAAGGCCGTGCGACACGCCTGAACGGTCTCCGATCGGATTATATGTGATATCTTCGACTATGATATTATCGTTTTTGGTTATAAGATAAAAAGAAAAACAATTTTTTTTTTTTGGACTCCATAGGGAGTGTGTGGACCCATCGACCTCTCCCCTGAATACACGCCTGATATGGATAAAGAAATAGAGGAGATTTGCTCGAATTCGAATGACGAAGTTTTTCAAAAGGGAGTATTTTTCCAGTTTAATTCTGCTCAATGAATTTAAAAACGAGAGACCCTTTACGAACCACAACAAGTTTAATTTTTATTCCCAGCGCACTAGTACTAGCACAAGGGTATATTAATTTTGTTAACAAAACGGTAGTATGTAACGGCACAAAATAATCGAGATAGATATAGACTTCCATATATGAAAGTTCTTAGGTTGAAAAGAGAAGTTCATTAAGGCATGTCCGTCCGTCTGTCCGTCTGTGTACCCGATAACTTGAGTAAAAATTGAGATATACATATGCATGAAATTTTGTATACAGGTTACTTTCTGGGCAAGGTAGGTTGCTATTGAAAATGGGCGAAATCGGATAATAACCACGCCCACTTTCATTATCGAAAATTTCGAAAATCACATAAACTGACGTAATTCGCTAACGGAAATGGCTAAAATGATATAGTTTGGTAGGATGAACTCCCTAGTCATTCTATTATGAGTTTTTGATAAATTTTTAAAAGTAGGCGTGGCATCGCCCACTTTTCAGGGAGGCATATTTGAAAATTTCACGGGTCATAACTTTTAAACTGATTACGGTAGAACGATATCACCCACTTTCAATATGGAACATTTCAAAACTGACATAAATTGACATAATTCGGTAAGGTAAATAGCTAAGATAGTAAAAACTTTAGGTAAATCCTCTTAGGGCCTATATCATTGTTATCCCGTTCTGGAATTTACCGCTGGGTATTTAATGTTCGGTTCACCCGAACTTAGACTTCCTTACTTGTTTTATTTATCCATTGAAAATTCATTGGAATCTAAAGCCTTATATTCAATACCTATAAAGATGTTGAATGACTTTAATTATTAACTTAGATTAAAATCAAATTTTGAAAACATCAAAGCTACGACGTATAAATAATTGTTAACATTATCGGACGTCCTGCGGTGTTTGTGTTTTGGCCCACTTGACAGGAAGCCGGTATGCTAACAAATCACCCTGCTCATTGAAACAGGCTACATATTAATGTGTAAACATAAAAATACAAGCATAATTATGCTGATATACATACATTTCCAGATACCTCAGTCTATGCCTACCACAAATATACAATGATATGAATCCGCCCAACTCAGCAATGTAGAAATTAATCCACTCGCTTGGCCTCCCACTGGGAATGATCAATCAATTCAAATCAAATTTTATTTATAAGCAAATCCTTTTTTCCAATACAAATTCAGAACTACGACCAACAACAAATAAGGAAAAATGTTGGAATCGCCATGTAGAGCAGGTAATAATAATAAAAGCAACAAGCAGGGTAGGGGAGGGATATTTACGTTATATCATGAACCCATGAATTATGTACTTAAGTATATGTATCTATGGTTGTACGAGTGTATATGGATTAAGGGAGTCATCATTGCAAGTAATTACAACACAACTAAGTTCACTGTGTTTTATTAAATTGATCCGACAGTTGATTCGGAGGATCGTACTTCAAATGACTCCACCGACTTCCGTTGGCTTTGCTGCACCACACAAATTGATATAGCACCGAGTGCGTTGATTAATCCGTTGTAATTTACAGCATTCCTTTGACGTGGCCAATGTTTATATTGGCAAAATTAAAGTCCAGAAAACAAATCATTTTGATTATGAAGCTCATCTCATTCGACTTGCATTAAACGTATGATTTCGCCTGTATTCCAACTTTGTTTTTCTGATTATTACGCTTGTCTGTCAATTCGAATCACGCCCGCACAACACAGACAAATATGCCAGCTCATGAAGCTGTTTACTTGGCGTAGGTCTCTACTTACTCGAATTGAGTTGGATTTTGATTTCCTGTAATGAAAAACGGAAATGCCATCTGGTTAGTTGGTTTGCATTTATTGCGTAAATATTTATAGTGAAGTTGAGGGTTTTTCTGTTGTTTCAGCTACTTAACAATTAATTAGAGCAATTAATCTGTACCTACTCAAATAAAGATGCTCGTACTTGTACCAGAAAGCTTTGTCTTCATGTGAGTCAGGATCTTATTAATTTTGGAGATGAGTATGTTTAAATAAATCTTACATACTCGGAATAGGGCCACATGTATTAAATCACATTTTCTCGTATGTTTTTGGTATTGATATCAAGTACATGGGATAAATAGCAACCCAGCCTTTTCTGTCATGGCATTTGAAACCCACAAATACACCTACATTCAGCCCAACTCTATATACCGCATGAATTTTCTCCAATACTTGAAATCCACATTTATTCTTCTCTCTAGACAACAAAAAAATTCCAAGGGGAAAAAAATTTCCAAGAAAAATAGTTTTGCGAAAATGTTACACGGTAAGTCCTAACTACTGTCACACTTGTTTGAAGTTTTGATAAGCTAAACCAAGCTAGCTTTGACCTATCCATGAATGATTTCCTTTACTACAGTATTTTCAATAGTACTTTTTACAAAAGTTCCGCTTTGATTTAAATATCCATCTTTAAGATAGCATCACCAATATTCTTTAAGCAAAAACTTTGTCAAAACAATTAATTAAAAGTAAAGGGCTAAGCCAGAGGGAATCAAAGGATAACATTGAAACTTTCACTCTTAAATGAAAACCATAAAGTATCATAATTAAATCGGATATTGCATTAACCACAATTGTTGCTAAACAACGTTGACTTAAACTCACACCAACATCAGTGAGTTGACACCGGAACATGTAGAGCATAGACTTGACAAAATTAAATTATCAATGACACTAAAACCAAACCATGAAATGTTGAAAGGAAGTAAGCGAACACCGCGGCGAAAATTATTCACGCCACATAATTAAAACAATAACCGTTCTAAACACCACGACTAAAGGGCTACAGAGATTCGGTAAAGCAGCAATCATCATTTATCCTGTTGCTAACCAACACCTCAAAACTGAGTGATCAGCAGGAGGCTGTGGCCGACAAAAAATGTTAGGCGACTTTGTGGTGTGGCGCATTACAAGCCGTCGAAAGGCTTTAATTACACTCAATTAACAAATTTCACAAGGCGATTTGTTTACGCGCGACAACTCCATTCCACGCAGTTTGAGATATGAGAACTGTATTGTTCGTCACATTCAGCCTCACCGACTATGTTTGTGCAACAGGTACAGAATGTGCTGAGTAAGCGACATAGTCACCGCCATCCTCTTCATTAATGACAATTTTTGGTGGATACATTTTTGTGTTTCTTTTTATTGGAAGGTGTTGCTTTCATTTTTGGGAATTCATGCAAATTGAAAACGGAAACGCTTTCAAAGTGTTAATAACTCATCACTGTGGTTGTGGCAGTCTCAGCTCCCTTGTGGTAGCGTATTGTTTCTCATTTCATGGTTGTTGCCGATAGTCAAATTATTGTAGTAAATTAATTTTGCTCACTAAATTTGCGTGTTTTTTTGCTCTAATTAAACCATCTAGTTTCTGAAATCGCTTTCAAATGTGTTTTTACCATATAAATTATTATAATCTACATACATACACATGCAAATTGATACGCCTGATCTCTTTATCGATTTCGAAGCCTGAATTTGACACTAGCAAAGCTTGCAAGCTTTATTGAGCACCAAACTTTTCTGTGTCTTACCAAGGTGATATCTAGATTTGTTAGTGTTTCGGAGAGTGATTAAGTTCCTTCATTATGAATCTCCTTAGATGAGGCGACCTATAAAGTTGTTCCCAATAAAGTCGCATTAGTCCCTACACCGAGAAGAATTCTTATTTTCAATTTACACTTTTTCAGGTTATTGTTTTTCAACACTAGGTGTGTTATTCCAGAATGAAGGTGTTTTAAATAAAATGGCCTCCTGTTAAATTAACAAAAAGTTCGTGATGATTTGATATGACAACAGTTGAGTTAACAGTGTTGAGCTAACACTCCTTTCAGATAAAACACACAATGAATTTTATTCAACAGGTTTTTATTCAACAAGAATAATGTTAAATTGACAATTAACATGCTGTGAAATTGATCTTAGAGTGTATTAGTTTAGTGAGATTGATAGTGTTATTTTATCAGAAAAATATGTTAATATAACAGGAAGCGATTGTAATTTATCAAGCAGTTGTGTTAATTTAATAGAAAGGCATGTTAAAATAACATAAAATGGTTAAAAATGGTTGATTTTGCATGAATGTATGGATGCATTTTGCTGTTTCGTTTCACTAATACTAGATCATATTAATTTAACAAGAACTTGTTAATTTAACATAACTCATGTTGAATAAAAAGCTTTGAAATTTGTCTGTGTATAAATGTATAATATTGATAAATTTCATTTCATTTCATTTCATTGGATCGCACAAAAAACCTCGAAGGTTTATATATATTACCAAGCTGATTTTCGATTCGGATTTCTCGATGTCTTAGGGGCGTTTCCACATAAAAAACGAGTTTTCTCAAAAAGTGCTGTTGGGAGGGTAAGGCAGAAACGGGACGATATGTACTAATGAAACTACATCTCATTTTTCATATCTTACTTTAAGTACACGAATGAAGGTACTTAAGAGGGTTCTTTTAAGTGCACAACCCGCTTTAGTGCCGCAAAATGCTGAACATTTTTCTCGGGGTACTTAGGCGGGTTTTACTGTATATTTTAACTTGTAGCTGTGTGCCACGAACCACTCGTGTGAAATCGCTCCTGCCTCTGAAACCATTAGTCATTTGCACTATTCATTGACATTAGTTCGAGCTTGGAAATAATGGCGTAGAAAGTTTTGTTTGCTTTTATGTAATTGAAAATTTTGCGATAACATTAACAAGTATAAATACAGTTATATGGAGGAGGTGGGAATGTGTTTGAAGTGTCCTGGCTGGGTGCCGGATTGGCTCATAAATTGGAATTATGTTCGAATATGTATTTGCATGCTTTTGCTGCGGTAAACGGACATAACGACAAGTTTTAAATAAAGCTGATGGCATTTTAATGTGTTCATAATTAAAATGGTAATTTGTTTTGAAAAGTTGCAATGGATTTGCCATTAATAGACGGTATCAAAGAGCGCATAAACCACGGAAATTCCGGTATTTTTGTTGAATAATATTTGTTTGTGCATTGAGCTAAAAGTTATTAGATATTAATATTGGAATAATTTCAAACTGAGTAATGGCAAAAACAAACAATAATAGAATAAGATAAACAATAAAAAAATAGTTTAACTAAAATTACAGATAATAACTTAAACTGATCCTACGCTCAACCAATAACAAACAGACAGATAATAAAATGTGCTCAATCAAATTGCACAGCAGCAGCACTCCACTCCAGAACTCCAGCCAAATCATATAAATATTTGCGGTGGATAACACTTTGCATTGACAATTTGTCACCATTCGCACCACAAGCCAAATTACCAACTCAATTACCGCGGTAGATGAATGTTGGCACTCGGTGTGGCGCTAAGGCACAGCCACCAACAGCCAACCGCAAATGGAAATCAGCACAACAGGATGCCCAGGCAATAACAGATGCAATTGCAACAATAGCAATGTTATAAACACAACAATAAATAAACAAGAGCCAGGCACATACCTACCAGAGAACCAACCTACCTGACGCGAGCACTGAACGTCGACTTGAGATCAGATTCGCATTGGCATTCGTAGCTGCAATTCCATTTTCAATTGGAAAATCTTCATAGCGCAGCAGTAACAATTTGCTTCCAGCAACATTATCATAGCAATGCATTTTTGTTTGATGCAACAAAAGGACTCAAGTACAGACGGGCGGTATGCAGTTAGTGGGGAAGTTGGGCGGACGAGAGCTCAAGACTGAAGACTTGAATGCCACCATGAAACTGGAGCACTGCTCCCCTTTTTTCCATTTCAATTCATTGCGGTTTACAATGCACTCGTTTGTGGAGCCAGCTCCTCTGCTTTGTCGTCACCTTCTTCGTCATTCGTCATCATCCTTTTGCTCTAACTTGGTGGGTGTTTCTTGATTGCTAACATGCGGTTACAATGTTCAAATTTGCATTTAATTTGATTAAGTTTAGTTTTGATTGCAATTGGCGTTCAAATGTTGGCAACAGGAATGTGTGTGGTGTTTGCTGGTGTAATTTACCATTTTGTAATAAAATACTTAATTAAGCCACCTATTGTGATCAACTGTGGTAAGTGAGTACCGCGAAAATTGTTAGGTTGCCAATTCAGAAAACAAAACAAAGTATCAAATCATGTCCAATTTCCGTGGTATTGCGACTTTAAATCCTTCTGTGATTTAAAATATATGCAAATATTTGTGTATAGTCAAATGCGGGAGATAAATAAAATAAATTAAAATAAAATAAAATAAAATAAAATAAAATAAAATAAAAAAAATAAAATAAAATAAAATAAAATAAAATAAAATAAAATAAAATAAAATAAAATAAAATTAAAAAAAATAAAATAAAATAAAATAAACTAAAATAAAATAAAATAAAATAAATAAAAATAAAATAAAATAGAATTAAATAAAATAAAACAAAATAAAATAAAATAAAATAAAGTTAAATTAAATAAAACAAAATTAAATAAATTAAAATAAAGAAAAAAAATAAATAAAATGAAATAAAGTAAAGTAAAATAAAATAAAATAAAACCAAACAAAATAAAATAAAATTAAAAAAAAATTAAATAAAAAAATATAAAAAAATAAAACAAAATAAAATAAAATAAAATAAAATAAAATAAATTAAAATAAAATAAAATAAAATAAAATAAAATAAAATAAAATAAAATAAAATAAAATAAAATAGAATAAAATAAAATAAAATAAAATAAAATAAAATAAAATAAAATAAATTAAAATAAAATAAAATAAAATAAAATAAAATAAAATAAAATAAAATAAAATAAAATAAAATAAAATTAAATAAAATAAAATAAAATAAAATAAAATAAAACAAAACAAAATAAAATAATAAAATAATTAAAATATAAAAAAAATAAAATAAAATAAATAAAGAAAAATAAAATAGAATAAAATAAAATGTAAAAAAAAATTAAATAAATTTATATTAAATAAAATGAGATAAGATAAACTAAAAGAAGTTAAAACAAAAAAAATCTAGTATTAATAAACCCTTTGACCACCAGTGTATTGATTTTGCATTCATAAACTTGTGTACTTTAAAGCTGAATTATTTATCTTTCCAAGTGTGCCCGCAGTCAACCCACTTGCAGCATTTATCTTTGACACTTCGACATAAGCGCTCAAATGTCAAACATATCACTTGCATAACAATTGCAAAATTTTCAAACTTTAATATGGTACACATGAGCTCAAACTCAAGAATGTCCTTTAGCAATAGTTGTGAAAGTAAAAAAAGAAAATTTCCAACTATTGTTGGTGCTTTTTGTTAAAGTTTTTCACCCTTCCAAAGTTAGTACACAGTTTCTAAATGAAAACTTGCATATCTCAAAGTTTACTTAGAAATAATATTCCCATTGTTAACGTTCTAAGAACGGACATGGACTTTGTCATCGATGAAGGTCTTTCAGTAAAACTTTGTTTCACATGTGTGGTTGGTTATGTGTGGCAAATGTAAACTTTGATGTGTCAAAACCGAAACGTGCAAAGTCTTGTCGGATTTCTAAGCAAAGTGTCGTTTTTAAAAGTAAGTTTGATGAACGTATGAAGAAACGGTCAGAAGTTGCAACATTCACTTGATTTGCAAGGAGTTTTATGGAAGGGCATTCAAGCTCAATGCACAGAAAAACTTTCATGTAAAATCAACACTTTTTCAGGTTATTATATTTTAACAGTATCGCTCATGTTATTTTAACCGGAAGCTAATGTTGAAAAACTTCACTTAGTGTTGAATTAACATTACTTACTGTAAAATTAACATGAATGTTGAAATGCTTGAAATTAACATGCCTCTCTGTTAAATTAACTTGACTATCTGCGTGGTTATCTCGTGCAAATTCAACAGGATCTTTCTTGTTAGTTTAAAATGGTTCATGTTGAAAAAATTATTCTTTGTGAACGTTTTTTAATTTAGCAATGAATGAATTCCTTCCTAAGTGTTGCCATATGGGATAATTTAATGTAGATGGTACCTATCAATTTTTTTTTTTTTTTGTAATTCAATAAGGTATGAAAAGAAAGAGTTTCAAAGAAATTATCAGTGCGATTCTAAATATTCTTGGCATGATACTGCGAATTTAAAATTTTATTGAAGTTATTAAATTAGTGGACAATTTTTCGGAGAGCGAACAAAACTTATTCACAGCTTATTAAATTTGGTGAGATATGCCAGTATTAAACGAAACGAGTTATAGCCAAGCCCCATTCCAACAAAAATATTTCTAGAGAAGACTACCACCTAGAGTTGCCATCTGGTAAAACTATTTTTTACAGATTTTCCAATTAAAAAAATCCAGTAAGATATGAGAATGTGGGTATAAAGGGCATGTTCAAATTATGAACACACAGGCGTGGTAAATTATGTCGTGTTTTCTCTGTGCCACTCATACCTTACCTGAACCCGGTCCTTTCACTGCTAGCAGTCCTCGTGGGTGCTTATCTCGAAATCATAAATCAAGTGCCCTTTTTTTAAATAAATTTCCATTACTCCTCGGCTTGTTTGAATAGCTCTGAGAGTTTGGAATATTAACCGTGTCCTTCGTACACAAATCCGCAACAATAAAATCTTTATTTATATAGTTGTTGTCAGCATAATGTCAAAGTGCACCACCAAAAATGTTCAGATAATCGCATCACCTACACGAATGGCCCATTAAAATGTGTCTTTGTTCTTCGAAGCGTCTACAAAGTACCTTCGTTGTTAAACAAATGTTTTGATAATCCAACAAAGGTGTTGAAGTTGTTGTTGTTGGCGGAAATTGAGCGCGAGTTGCCACTTAATTCGAAAACTTATAATGCAAACAAAGGATAACTGTAATATATTTAGCCATAAGAGCACAAAGGCGTCCTTACGAATGGTAATAAAGTGCGGCAACACAGCACACGCGTTATGATTTAACCTTTTCTCGATAGAGGCAGCGGCAGAGACATGCGAGCCCATTGAGAGGTCCTTTTAAGACCACTAACTATAAGCTAAACGATTTGGCGGCAAAAGCAAAGCAAGCGCATGCAAATGTTTGGTAAGTGATAAGCGTGAAATAGCGCCAACAACAACAACAACTGAGGGAATTAAAAGCTAAATGCGACAAATACTCATAAGTGTACTCACATACATATGTACATATGTATGTATATGCAATGACTGCAATGGCGGCTGTAACGACCTTTTTTGTAGCAGTTTGGCCTGCTGGCTGGCGGATTTGAAAGCTCTTGTTGCTTTGGTAGGTGGGCGTACGGATAATTTGCGGCAAAAGGTCGCCCTGCGGTGGCCACAACTGTTCATAAATTCAAATCTTTGTATGTATGTGTATCGTTTGCACGCATATGAACACACATCCCAACATATACACACGCACATGCATTTGGGGTTGTGGGCACAAGTGTTTGTTTAATTGTTGGGGCGTTGGCTGAAAGTTGAAAATTAAAATTCATATGCAAATGATTCGGAAATTTGTGGTTTACTCATTCCTATATGCACACACGTACCAGCTATTAAAATTAAAATACGTCACACATACATATACTACATACACACACATCCCAAAATGAATGTGGCAAATTGATGAGCAAATGCAGCCAACCCTTCTTCGCAGGATTTCTTAGTAAGGAGCACTAAGTTTGTAGATACCTACATATGTATGGGAGACAGTAATCATTTGTAACACTATAAATTGAAAATAAACCATTTTATTTTTATTGTCATACATAAATGTATGAATATGTTCCGGTAAATACGCGCAATATTTCAGGATTAGTGAGACTCATTGAAAATGTCTACTTTGGCGGTAGCTGGGGTCTGGGTTACAAATGGAAATTAGCTGCCGGGTCGTCTGAGATAAAAATAATGCCAAATGTTAATTAATTTGTGTATAGAGAAATGTGGAAATGTGAATTGTTTAATTGTTGATGGCATTTACCAAACTTTTACTTTGCGTAGACTGGTCATGACTACATTTGATCATAATGTTTGGCGCTCATATTTATATCAATGATTATACGGAAGCTCGAAAATTGTTTCAAGGGCGATTTCGATGAAGTATTTAGTAATTTATAGAAACTCTAATTCTTTGGCGCAAAGTTTGTAGCTCTAAACATCGAATCTAGACCAGAGTTCGGAAATTCGAAACTTGAGGGTGTATTGCTAAACCGGCGTGAAATTTCATAATCTCTAACGAATTTTTCTGTGGGATATTTTTATACCCAGCGCACTAGTACCAGGGTATTATAATTTTGTCCACATAAAGGTATTACGTCACGGCATAAAATAATCGAGATAGATATAGAGTTCCATATATGAAAGTTCTTAGGTTGGAAAAAAAGTTCATTAAAGCATATCCGTCCGTCTGTCCGGGTACACGACAGCTTTAGTAAAAATTGAGATATTAGCATGAAATTTTGTACACATGTTACTTTCTAGCCAAGGTAGGTTGCCATTAAAAATGGCCGAAATCGGATGATAACCACGCCCCCTTTTTTGATATCGAAACTTTCGAAAATCACAAAAATTGGCATATCTCGGTAGCTGAAATGGCTAAAATAACATAATTTTATAGGTGAATCCCCCTGTTCATTCTCTTATGATTTTTTGATAATTTTTTAAAGTAGGCGTGGCACAGCCCATTCTTCAGGGAGCCATATTTGAAAATTTCACGGGTCATATCTTTTAAATTGACTACGTCAGAACGATAAAATTGGTACAAGGTATACTAGCATAATAGGGAGTATACCTGATGTAATTGGTCGAAATCGCTTCCCAACCACGCCCACTTCCGAAATAGAATATTTCGAAAGTCATATGAAAACTACCGCTGGGTATTTAATGTTCGGTTTACCCGAACTTAGACTTCCTTACTTGTTATATATTGTAAGCACATGGAATATTCAAGTGGCTGAAAGGTATAGTTAAGCTTTTTATTTCTTACTTGCTTTTTATGGCTCATATGCATTTTAGCTTACAGACACTTTAACTAATTGGGTCGCCCATTATGACAGCGCAGCAGCGTCGCTACTTAAATGACAGCCCTAGCCCAGTGCAGTGTGCTAACCAACAATTTTAGCGCATGCCACAATTTACCCATTAAACACATCAATAGAAGTATTGCATCTCCCCTACAGCCTACCTGCTCGGTGCACCTTGTTGCATTCGATGCCTTGCCTCCAAGTCTTTATGTAGCAACAAGTACGAAAACAGTGCTCATGTGTTTGGGCGGCCCACTCAAGAAGACAATCGCTTGACAGCTTGTCGGTACTTTAAGTGACAATAGCTTCTTTGGATCTAACTAGTACGTTGCTCCACATTATCCTATTTTGCTTAGCAGCGCGCAGAGTCGTTCTGATTGTGAGGAGAGCTTTGTATCCATTCTGTGGTGAGTGAGCTATGCTTGGCGTTGCTGCTGCTTTAATCGTGTTCTTCTTCTTTGGGTTTAGCGTTGCATAAGCCATTAAGGCTAAGTGATATTCACTTTTCTCATTTCTGCTTCCAAAAACAAATAAAACTTGGAACAAAGAAGGAAATTACATCATTTTTTAAGGTAATGCCTTTTGACTTTTTTAAATGTTTTCTCATATTGCAGAGCATTGTGGCTATTTTCGATTGTGTACTGCTTTAGATACCTATGTGGGTCTTAACTAACTAATTATGCGGAAGTAATTTTTGAAATTATTTTAAAAGTTGGGGAGATCCTCAGTCAAATATTTCCTTAATTTCAAATTGAACTCGGAGTTTACAAAAATTGCTGAGCTGGGTTTACTTTCTTTGAACAAAGCTAAAGTGGCTTTTTGATGATTGTTTATGAGTCTAAATTGGTCAGAGCTTGTTAGGCTTATTTAAGTTTGCCTTCACCTACCTTTGTCAGGATCACTTCGGGGATATTCGATATCATTTTCGAACTATTTCGGCATTCGTGAAGTCCCGAAATAATTTCAAAAACAATTCCGAAATGACATGTAAATGTCTCGAAAAATGCTGAAAATGATCCCTCAGTTACCTCGAAAACAGTCCCGAAATAATCCTGAAAATTCCCGAAGTATCATATAAGGATTGATACTTATAAGTGATCCCTAACTAACCCTATACAATTTGAGTCAAATCACCTCAGTTAATCTCAATTTATCCAGTTATAGTTAGTCAAAAAACTCTTTAGAAATACACAATATAAATATACATATGCACTAGGATGTCTATTTGATTAACGGTACTGCCCGACTGTCGTGGTAGCTATTTGGTATGACCAGTGGAACCTTCTAGGTCATGTCATCCCTCCATCCATGAGGAAGCAGAAGATGGGTAATGAGAGGTGAGAGGCATCATATCCGTAGATCATATTCTAAACCCCTAATCCGCAGGGGATAATACCCTAAATCACCTAAGGTGTGTCTTATATGAACCCAAGAATTACACTGCAAATAATGCAAAAATATAAAATAAAAATTAAACCTTATTCAAAAGTTGCGATTCCATGTTAGCCCCAAAATCAATGACAAAACTTTCAGAGCTTTACTAGAACAGAATATACTTTTCATTTCGAGTAGATGAAAATAATGAATGCTTGACTTCAGGATACGGATTAAAGTAGTATCTTTGTGCAAAATCCGTGCCAACACGAAAAACTCCTAAATTTGAAAAGTTTGCCCCAAAAGTTACAAATAGTCCGTAAATCTTCAAATTCCATGCATGTTCCGGCACAAACTACTAAAAGTACAACTGAATGAATGAATGGGTGAAGGAATGGGCGCATCAGTAGTGGCAAAGTGATATGCTCGTACCAAAAATTAATCAATGATTTACAAGAACAATACTAGATAGGCACACATTTAACTTCGTCTGCACACGCACACACGCAGCAGAGGCCAAAGACAAAACTGACTTCGAAAACCGAGAAATGTAAGGAAGTTAAAATAAACATTGAATATCTACTAACTCATCCGTTGGTGGAAGCGGGCAGACTTACCTGCTTATTGGTACATGCAAACCATGCCCAAAGGGTACAATAATTTCGTCCAAACGAAATCTCAGCAACGAACTTTCAACATCTGCATGCAACTCGTGCTTAGCATTGTAACTGCTGTTTAAGGATGATGGTGTCGGCTATACAAACCAGGCCGGGGTGTTTGCTGATCCTTGTCACAGTGGACGACGACGACAGCGCACCAACCGACTGCCTTGTTACCCACATCACACACACAAACACTGATACATAAAGCTTGAGAGCAAGTTTATCGCTTAGGTATAAAACCTTTTGGCTGCAATCGTTCGCCACCCCACCTCTGTGGTGTTCAACCATTTGGTAACATTGGTGGAAGCTTGAAGCTCCTAACCATGGTGGTTTTTACGGCAAACACTAATAATTCAATTAGTTATTAAAAATTCCAAAGTGAAATTTAGCTGTGCAAGTTTGGTGCGATACTCATTGCTTTAGCCAAATGCAGTGCAATTCAATAAGAATTAAATCGCCTCTGGCGGTCAATTCGCAGCTGAGTGAGCAAATATTTGAGCAGCGACGAATGGAGGTGGTGCTTGGCGCGCACACGCCAATTATTATCAAGGTGACCATGAGTTTTGATTTGGAAAAGCAAGTTTACCGTAGAATAATAACTTATAATTTTTTCAAACGCACCGTTACTTGTAAGCAAACTATAATCAGCTTTTCAACCAAACTTATTTATGGTCACCATACAAAAAGCAGGTCTAAATGGGTGCTCTCGCCATGAAATGCGTTGTGCAGTAGTGGCTTGATGTATACCACGACATTTGTTTTATTTGTTTAGCCAATTTTCTTACACAATCGATCCAGAGGTCTTACGATTTGAACTTATTGATATTTTTTAAGTGAAATAGGTACATAGACTGATTGAAGAAGTTAAACTCGCACCTTACTTAGTAGAAGATAATATTAGTTTCCCTACACATATAACGAAAGGCAGATACGGATTTGGATTATTTGTGAGCTCAAAAGTCTATTCTTTTAGAGGAAAAGACCGCCCACTAATAGGTAAGCCGTGATACAAGGTCATTAGCAGCTGAACTACCATCAAATCAAATACCTATTGCTTTTTCTAACTAATATTGTGGCTGTCCTATGTATTTAGTTTTAATGACCAGACCTTATAAGCTTGGTATTAGACCCGTCGCTCAATAAAGATAATCAACCAACCTTTTGTCCGATCTCAAATATCTCAACTGATTTCGAAGATCGAAAAAAGTGCGCACAGTAACGGATGGAAATTTTGACATCGAGAAGCTGCGTACGACACAGAAAGCTGATAATTTTTCCACTAGGCTCTCACGCCTACTATCGGAGAACAATATATCATATAGCATATCTCTCACTCATTGCGTACCGCCGCTGTGAACACTATAGGGTTACAGCGAAAGAACAAGTGGTACGATAAGGAATGTAGCACTGCCTTGGATAAAAAGGGCGCTGCCTACAAGGAGACGTTGAGAACGGGCGCTACCCGCAGAGTATGGCAACGCTATCGTTAGGCGAAGACGGAAGAGAGGCGCATTTTCAGACAAAAGAAACGTGCGGCCGAAAGGCGTGAGTGTGGGGAGCTTGAGATGCTGGCTGACAGGATTGATATCCGAAAAGGAATTATGGAAAAATCGTCCCACCACCCGAGTATGATGAAGTGAAGATAGCTATATTCCGGCTCAAAAACAACAAGACGCCTGGAAAAGACGGACTACCCGCCGAGCTGTTCAAACACGGAGCCGACGAGCTGATAAAAAGCATGCATCAGCACTTAAACAGAATATGGTCGGACGAGTGCATGCCTCTAGATTGGAATTTAAGTGTGGTCTACCCAATCGACAAGAAAGGCGATCCCGCTAACCGCAGCAAGTCCGCGGTAGTTCAGTTTTTTTAATATCGCATATAAGGTTCTTTCTAGCGTATTATGCAAAAGATTAAAGCCCATAGTAGGCAAGCTGATGGGACCTTATCAGTGTGGCTTCAGAATTGGTAAGTCTACCATCGACCAGATTTTCACGATACGCTAAATTCTGGAGAAGACCCACGATAAGAGAATTGACACACACCATCTTTTGTCGATTTTAAAGCCGCTTCTGACAGCGCCGCCGTGGTGTAGCAGTTAAGTGTTCAGCCTTCTACACCAAGTCGTGGCGGTTCGATGCCCGGCAAAAGTAACATAAAAAATTATTTAGAAAAAGAATTTTTCTAAACGGGTTCGCCCCTTGGCAGTAGTTTGGCAAATTCTCCGAGTGTTCTGCCATGAGAAGCTTCTCAGCAAAAAATTCATTTGCTTTCAAGTGCCGTTCGGAGTCGGCAAAAACTGTAGGTCCCGCCAAATCTCGTTAGAGGTTCTGATAACCTGTTGGTATATCGCCGCCATTAGTTTTTTTTTTTTTTTTTGACAGCGCAAAAGGAGTTGCCTGGATGCCGTGCTTGAATTTGACTTCCCTGCAAAGCTTTGCCAAATGACGTTGAGCAATACCAACAGCTCCTTCAGAATCGGGAAGGACCTCTCGGAGCCATTTGAAACCAAACGAGGCTTCAGACAGGATGAACCCCTTCCGTGTGATTTCTTCAACCTGATGCTGGAGAAGATAATTCGAGTAGCTGAGCTAAACCGCAATGGCACAATCTATTACAAGAGTGTGCAATTGTTGGCGTATGGCGATGATATCGATATCATTGGCCTTAATAACCGCGCCGTAAGCTCTGCCTTCTCTGGTCTGGATAGAGAAGCGAAAAAGGTGGGTCTTGCGATGAACGAAGACCAGACGAAGTATCTGCTGTCATCAAAGAAAGAATATACGCACCTGCGCCTTGGCAGCCAAGTCACCGTTGATTGTAACAAATTTGTAACTGTGAGGAACCAGCAATAACACCGAAAATAATATCAGTCTAGAAATCCAACGGAGGGTCACTCTTGCCAACAAGTGTTACTTTGGACTAAGTAGGCAATTGAGAAGTAAAGTCCTCTCTCGGCAAACAAAGTTAACGCTCTATAAGTCTCTCATCATACCAGTCTTGATGAATGTACGGCTCGGAATCATGGACAGTATCAAGAGAAGATGAGATGGCCCTTGGAATATTTGAGAGAAAAGTTCTTCAGAAGATCTATGGTCCTTCCCGTGATGCCAACGGCGAGTATCGAAGGAATTTTAACGATGAGCTATACGAGCTTTACGCAGACCTGATCATAGTGCAGCGAATTAAAGCCCAAAGGCTCCGCTGGCTGGGTCATGTTTTGCGAATGGGCAAGGAGGCTCCAGCAGAGAAGGTTTTCCTATCGACACCCGAATTCGGCAGCTGAGGAACGGGGAGACATCGACTGGGATGGAAAACAGGCGGACGCTTCAACTCATCATAGGACCATCTCTGCTTCTTGCTATACTTAAAAATTTTGGTCCATGTAATGTACATGAAAGGTATAAAAACACTTTCATCTCTCACTTTCTGCTCTATATCACGAGTAACTTCATTTGATTGTTGTTTCATATTAAGCTTCAAACATATCGGTAAATTATCAATAATCAAGCGAATCCTTCTCAACTCTTTAATCGCCTTCTCAACTACAAAAAATATTACTCGTCCAAATTTCACGAACAAAATTATCACTTGCATATTTGCTTTTCCAATTGATACTCTTAAAACAAGCACAAACAAATGATAAATTTGATGAACAGAAGACGAGCTCTTGTAAAGAGAGTTCTTGAGATATGTCTTCTTACCAGCTATAACGTCGATCTAATTGAAGATGTCACATACCTCAACTGCCTCACACTCGGATTACATATCACAAGGAGATTACAAACTGTGCGTGGCAAAGCTTTGTTACAAATCATTGGTTAAGCTAAATTTAATGCTTCTAAGTATTTTGGTATGTTCTTGAACTTCTTTCAAAAGAAAATATTCAACACTGTAGCCCAACTACTTATTTGCTTTGCTTTACTGCTTTTGGCGTATGCAAAGTGGATTTATTGAGTTTAAATGCAAATTTCTCATTCGCAAAAGATTTCCATAAAATTCGTGCTTTGTAAGATGAAGCTACCGTTAGTTGTTCGCACGAGTTTAACGCTTGCAAGTAAGTAATTGGGGGGCTTACGTAGTAACTCAGCTGCTACAGAGAAGCATGTCGACATTTACTCAAGAATGTTGCGTTAAGAAATGACAAATGTTGACTCAAGTTGTTACACAAATATCTACAATTGTTTTGCACGCACTTAGGGATGGGCGTGTGGATGTTGTGTGGGTGGGGTGTGCGAATGTATGTGTGGCTTAAGTGTCGATTTGTGTACTGTGCGGTGACAATTTTCTATTTGTGGTTGAGAATGATGTAGTATGTCGGTTGGTTGTGGATATAAGCTAGGAAAATTTTTTCCTTAAAACACTTTCCATATACCTACTGTTGAAATTAGCAAAAATTTAATTCGTGATTAAAACCTTTAACAATTTGTTTATTCCAACGTAGTAACACAATTTTCGCAAAACTTATGTTTACAATACTTACAAACTTAGCTAGTACATTTGTTCCTAATTCAATATTTATTTGCACGATATTATAAAACCTAACTTGCTGACTTTGCATATTTCTCATTAACCATAGAAGCCGCCATAGCCTGGACCACCATAACCGCCACCGAAACCAGGTCCTCCAAAACCTCCGCCGTAGCCGCCACCAAATCCAGGTCTGCCATAACCGCCGCCAAATCCATGTCTGCCAAAACCGCCGCCGAAACCTGGTCTACCGAAACCACCTCCTCCATGGCCTCCACCATATCCTAAACCAGGAAACCCGAATCCACCAAGTTGACGTTTCGTACGTTTCGCATCATGTGCCGTTGTGCTGTATAGGGCAGCAAGGATCAGCACCAAAACAAGCGTAAAAATTCCAAATGAGCGCATTTTAATTAATTCTCTTGTGTCACCTTATAAAATCTTTGACTGAATGAAGTTCTGACAAACCAGTGCGATCTTTTATATGATTAGATTGTTTATTTTCTTTGATAGCTAAAAAAACCCCATTGTTTGAACCAGATTTATTACTATATCGAAAACCCGTTATAAAAAAATATAAAGTTTTGAGTTCGCTTTTATGTCAACCAACCTGTTGCCCTAAAACCAAAACAACTAAGATGTCGTAAATATTCTTTAGGAATAATTTAGGCTTGAGATTCTGTTAAATAACAGAAAGAAATTTTTATATAATACTAATTTTATGTGCGTAGATGGATAAAACAGGTTACTCAAACTTACATACGTACTGTTTGTTTTGATTATAGTCTATTAAAGCTTAGAATATCTTAATTATGCGCATTAATAGATGTTCCTTTATTTATTATTATCGTAATGTATCAGGGACCGTAGCAGTAAAAATTGTAAAAGACAAAGTTAATAAGAACTTACTCAAAACTGATCCTATGTCAGAACACAAACTGTGTTAAGTATTTTAGCTTAACTTGACTATTTTAATCAAAGTATTCATCATAATTGTTAGTTAAGGTCCCTGGAAACTGTTGCATATCGTATGGCAGAACACCGTATTTTTAATGCTAATTTTTTCAAGAAGTATTTCGAATAATTTATATTAAAGAAATTTTGCAATTTTTTTCTAATTTAGAAACGGCCTTAATAGGTTCAAGGCTATATCAAATACAAAATTGTTTATGAGACAAGATAATATGAATCTAGGTTTGCACTGACATCGTAACCGATTTTAGTGTCGACGATATGTGCCTATGCAAATAGATATGTATGAGGCAGAGGCGGATCCGAAGGGGTAGTTTTCGGGTTCAACATGACTCAATCCTTCGGGATCCAAAACGGCATATTTTTCTGTAGTAAAATTTCGCAAAAATATAGTAAAAATTGTACAAAAAATGGAGTTAAAATTACACAAAAAATACAATAAAATCATGAAAAATATAGTAAAAATTACGCGAAAAATATAGTAAAGGTTCCAAAAAAATGTAGTAAAATTACATAAAAAGTATAGTAAAAAAATTGCTCAAAAATAGAGTCAAAATAACACAAAAAATATATTAAAATTTACCCATAAAATACCGTAAAAATAACGCAAAAAATGTAGTAAAAATTTCATAAAATATATAGCAAAAACTACACAAAAAATATTATAAATTACAAAAAAAGTAATAAAAATTACACAAAAAAAAGTAAAAATTACCCAAAAAATATAGTTTAAGTTACGTAAAAAATGTTCCAAAAATCACACAAAAGATAATTTGGCAAAAAATTCAATAAAAATTACGCAAAAAATAGAGCAAAACTACACAAAAAATTTAGAAAAAATTACATAAAAAATATAGTTAGACTGACAGCAAACTGCCAACTGATATTTTGCATTTGTTTGTGATTTTAGTTAATTAAATTCGTTACAAGATAAGACGGGGATATACATTCGTAATACACATTCGGTAACTTTTTAAATTGTTATAATACGTGATATCTTGAATGTGACATTGCCCATCCCAACAAATGTAGGTATATATTTTTTTTTAAACAAAAAAAAAACTTTTGAGAAACTGTGATGAAAAATGTGCCCGATATTAAAAAAAATTTTGAACCTTCGGATCTATTAAATTATCAAAATATCTCAAAGGTGGATAATACTTGCGACAATGATGTTTGATATCATCTTGAGAACTACAAAGTTATAAAAATATCTCTAAGGCTGGAGAAAAATTGGAGAATTGTGTTGGATATCAATTTGAGAACTATACTGTTTTTCTAAGGTTTTTGATCTTAGTTAGTAATTAAATTAAACATAAAAGAAATTAGCACTCTAACTTAACCCTTAGTGGTCGCTATTTTTTTTAATTTCCTGTACATTTTGAGTGGGAAATTATTATTTTATTATTAAAATGAGAAATTTAAAAAAAATAGCGACACTTTGGCGGTGTAAGACCTAGAACAATTTTTCTTTTTAACCACCTTAACGTACATGCATATGTACAGACATACATATATATAAATATAATGTTTAATTTCTAATATTAGACTAAATATTGGTGATTCCCCATCTCATTCAGAAAAATGTTGTAATGAAAAAATCTAAAAAGCATTTACAAAGCTTGAATTGAATGGCAATTTTTTATGGCAAAGCAAAAAATCACTTTTACGAACACTTTCCATGCCATTTGCAGTCAATTTATATAATTTAGAATTCCAAATACAATAAAGTATTCAATACGTAAGATTTTATGTATCTATGTATGTAAATCTAGTCATTTGAAATTATTACCATGCACTACCTAATACTATTATTCGTCCTTACTGTCATACACCTGAAATCGAACTATTTAATGCTTTGTATGTATGTGTGTATGTATCTGTGCGAATTGCTATTCAGGCGGACATTAAACGATGTCGGAAGGTAATCGAGTACGATCAATGCGCAACCAATGGCCGACATTCAAAGGACACCTTTGATATGTGGGAGTGCTTTTTTAGTATGCAACGTCCCACACACGCATACATACATACATACAATATTGAAAGACAATAAAAATTGGAAATGAAAATGTATTGACAGCGCGATGGACAAATGAAATGAAAGTGGTCATTGTGGTGAATGTTCAAGTTGAAATGGTTTGTTAGGAGGTATGAGTATGAGTAATGATTGTGTGCGTTGTTGCGTGGAGTTTGGCATCATTCTTCTATCGTAAGTACTTCTGCGGGTTTTTAGTTGTTAATTCCGGCGATTTGGCAATTTTTCTTCTTTTTTTGGTGAACACTTTAGTCATATGGTAGTGCATTTTTTTAACGGAAGTTTAGCAGTTGTTTATATGTTCTAATAAATCATTGTCAATGGGAGTGTATTTACTTAATATTTGTTGAAGAGCTGAGTGATAGGCATACTTTTTTTATTGCACACATGTATTAAAAAGATACCCCATGGCATGAAAAAACTGAAATTTTCGTGACGTCATACAAATATCTGTCTCTCTATGTCACACAAAGCCATAAACAAAGTCAAGGTAATATAAAAAATTACTTGTTCGAGTCGATTAAACTGCCTCACATCACATCTTGACAATTTTAAATGCAAATAAATTCCATAAAACGTTCAATTGTCAAATAAATTCACCTGAGAATTGTGTTGTGGTTTCTCCCACCACCACCTTCACAATGCCACCCCAACTGATTTGATGGTTTACGCACCACCTTTTTCTTTTTGTCGCAAACGTAGATTTGGCACTTAACGTTTCGCTTCCATGCAAAAAAAAAAAAACATTTTACTGAGAGTCGTGATTTTCCACCGGGAGAAATGGCTGGCGTAAAAAAAAGTGGGCAAAACAAATTTCATGAATTACCACCTACACATTTTTTATTTCATTTCATTTGCGTTACATTTTTTTCGTTTAAGTACTTTGAAGCTGGTGGTTGGGGTTTTTTTTTGTTACTTTTTTGTGGTTAAGTTAATGTTGGCCTATAGAACGCACATTAACAGTTAAGTGGTATCATGTTCACTGGATTATGGGTTTGACAGTGTCGCCAAATTTGTATGCACCCCAATGAATTTGAAAGCATACATACATTTAGGCGCAGTAGAACACAGCAAGAGAAGGAACACTTTGGTTAAATGCGACAGAAGTGAATGATTTTTTTTATTTTTTTTTAACTTTATCAACTGAGTGTATCAGATTTGAGGTGTTTTAAGAAGCTAACGGTGCAGTGGTGTAAGTGTATTTCACCTAAAAATATATTAGTTTGTTGCCCAATTCAGGTGGCAAACAACTTAACTTTATCCTGTTTTTATTTTATAATATTTTACTTTATTTTATTTTTTTTTATTTTATTTTTTTTATATTTAATTTTTTATATTTTATTTTTTTTTTTTTTTTATATCAAATTTTTTATATTTCATTTTTTTTTACTTTATTTTCCTTTTATTTTTTTTATTTCACTTTACTTTTTTATTTTATTTTATTTTTTTTTATTTTTTTTCATTTTTTTTATTTTTTTTTTATTTTTTTTTCATTTTTTTTATTTTATTTTATTTTTATTTTATTTTATTTCTTTTTTTTAACTTTTTTTTTTTAAGTGATTGAAAATTCCTCCTTCAATACTACTTACTTAATTTTTTTTAAAACTTTGTTGTGACTAAACTCATACATTTGTACAAAGTAACTAGCGAACTAACAGCAAACTATTCCAAAACAACAGTCTACTTTGTTGTACGTGAATGAGTAATAAAGACAAACAAATTTTGTTGAGACTTACATACCTACTTGCAACACACTTGTGTTGCATGCCACTTCACGTCAATTCATGCGCAATATGTCGCTGAAAATTTTTGTGTTAAAACTAAATTCGCACAGCTAACAAATATATGCTAAAAATTTGCGTTATGGAAACAAAAAGCAACAACAACAACAAAACTACTTCACAAACAACGCTCCGAAAAGTGGCAAAAGCAGCTTTCTAAAATAAGAAATAAATTTAATGCACCAAGCACTCCACAAAAAAAGTAAATAGAATATTTACTACTCTTTCCACGATCTAATTTGGCATTCAGTTGGTGTAGCACAAAAGTGGATATTGATATTTTGTCCTAAAATTTTCTTATTTATGTCCTTTGTGCCGGTAGCTGCGCAGCAAATCGTCGTGCTTTCAGTCATCATACAAACACAAACGCGAAACCATCTTAGACTATAACCGAAGCGTGCTAAATTTGTGCCAATTTTCAATTTCAGTGAGAATGCCAAATTTTGAGAAAAATTTACAATTTGTTTAACAAAAAAGGTAATTTCATAAAGTTACACACTAAATGCAGCACGCGGCGTCCGTACAATATTTTACTCTACAACACTATTGTTCGCTTGACGAAGGACTGTAACTACGATTGTGTATGTATGGGTGCGTAGGTGGAAGTTCATTGGTATTCAGTTCGCGATATTGTGTGGTTAAGGGTCGGCAATTGGTTTTGCCTTTTTCAAGCCTACAATTTCCATGCGTTGCGGCAAGTGAAAACAGTCTGTTTTGAGGCTTTTGATGAGACAAACTGAAATTTTCAATTGTAAAAGATTATTAAATTTACTTGATAAGCCGAGTTCGGATTTATGTATGTATATGCAAAATCGTGCGTAAAAATATGAAAGTTTGTTTAGTGGCGGCTTTAAAAAATCTTATGGTTTATCTATTCAGCTGGCAACAAATTTCAGGTGAAAAGAAATTTTGCGATTATGTATTCATTTTTTTCAGTTTCCATATTGAAAAATACTAACACGGGTGCTTTTTTCGCCTTACCTACCAAAAGTTAATATTTTATTTTGTTTCATTATAATTCATTTTGCTTGATTTTATTTTTTTCATATTTTCTTAAAATTTTTTTTTCAATTTTTTTTTGGACTTTCGTGTTTTTTTATTTATTTTTTCATTGTGGTTTTTATTTTTCGTTTTTTTAATTTTTTTAAATTTTTTTTTTTTTTTTTCTTAATTTGGTTTATTTAATTTTTTAATTTTATTTATTCTTTTAGTCTACCTATTTTATTTTTAATTTTGCAACTTTTTTTTTTTTTTGTTCAATTCAATTCAGCCAAAGTATATCACCAGGAACATCCTACTTGTAAGTTCGCTACTGATCTAACTTAAAAATATTATAGTCTATAATTTAAGGCAATTTTCATAGTAGAGTTTATAGGATCTACATTATGTCGGATAGTAAAGCCGCCCTACGTGCCTTGCACAACTTCCAAGCATGTTGATGAGTGCGTCGCAGTCCTTAAATATCTGGGAGCCAAAAACCAAAGTTTTGTAGGTTGGGTCCCAGGACATGAACGGTATGAATGCAACGAAAAAGCAGATCACCTTGCAAAACAAGGTACTCTAACAGAATTTTATGTTCCGGAACCCTTCTGTGGACTCACCAAGGCTCACGTACGGGAGACCATAAGCAACTGGGAAGAAAAACAGTTGAGACAGCATTGGCACAGCGTCCTTGGTCAAAGGGCATCGGCCAGTCTTATTAATTTAAGGAGGGAGGATTTAGGAACCCTCACTGGGTATTCCACAGGACATTGCAGTCTTCGGTATCACCTGAGTAAGATGAATGTGGCAGATACAACAATCTGTCGGTTTTGCGAACTGAACGATGAAACTTCGGCACATATTCTCTGCGAATGCATTGCGTTAGAAAGAAAGGGTTTGTAGGTAGATGGTGTGCTCTCAATCCGTTCGGAAACTTAAATTTATAAAAAACCTCCGCATACAGCAACAAGCTTAAAGGTCAGACATACATAATACATCGTGAAAATGGTCGCGGTGTAACACGGTCTTGTAATAATAATAATAGAATTTCAAAGAAGGTACTCAAATTTCAGCCTAATCTTGAGATGTTTCCACGTTAAGGGCTAAATAGATCTCCCAAGAAAACGGTCAAGAAATTTTTGGTATTTTTGCCCTGCACGCCAAATTTTACTTTATTTTTATTTTAAAGTTTGTATGTAGCTTTGTCTGAGGGTTTTCTTTATAAAACGACTTTTAATTTGCATCCTGCCTGAAACGTTTTATAAAAAATTGCTTGACCCGCTCAAGAAATTAAAAAAAAATGGTCCAGAAAACCGTCCTGCCTTAAATCTGCTCATGAAATATTAAGCTTATATCACATTTTTATAAAGAGCCACATACAAACTTTTAAATAAAAAGACCGTCCCGCTGGGCTTGCGAAGCAAAAATAAGAAAAAGGTTCTTGGGAAGTGAGTAGCCAGCTTAAGATATGCCTGTTCTCCTGGGTTCATAAAGTTAACCAAAATATATATTAAATCATAAACGAATCTTTATTAGTTGCCAGTAACTTGGTCGCCCTTGCGACTTGCTAAATATATTATGTATTGTATTAACAGTTAATATTTTCCTATCTACTAAGTACGTAATAATATAAATTTTTAATCTGGACTATTGTAGGCAAAATATTAAAATCATATCTGACTCGGCTCATCCTTTAAACTTTCCATGAAATAATTACTTTTTGCACTTAAAATAATGGTCCAAGTGATGACATCCAGCTGTGTCACAGCGAAAACACACAAATCGACACAATGTACCTTCTGCGAGGCTTCGTATTGCAACATTTTGGTAATCAACTTTAGTTTGGCGAAGCTTCGGTAGTGGGAGATTGATGTAGCGTATACTACGAAAGGTAATTAAAATGCTTAAGCTTAAAGTATACCAGAAGCTCTTCCAAACACAGATAAGAAATATTTTTGAGGTGCATATGTTGAACCGCTATCGCTTGATATTATATGTATTAATCATTGTTTATGGCTTCTTAATGGCTTATCTTTGCATTTGTTGGGAGTGGCCAAGCCATTCAAAAGCAGTCCCTACAGATTTGAGTATTACAATCCTACTTAAGATATACCTTCTTAGCGTAGTTAAGCGATAGAGATTAATGCTTTTTTACGCGGCTCGACCAGCCCACCAAATTTAGTTTGAGCCCACGAGATGGCCATTAAAAATAAGAATTTATCGAAAAGTATCTATGTACTATAATAAATCTGATATCTATGAATTTCGTCGTTAATGTACATTTTTTATTAAGTGTTTAATGCCGTCGATAGAAAAGCCCTGACGCACTTTCCCAAAAAATAGGGTACGTAGGTACATATGTATTTATATCCGCCCAAAGATATGGATCATACTTCTTGTACAGTACAAGGCACACATTACCAGAATAAATCTCCCAATAAAACAAAATCACTATGAAACAATGAACATTTCGAAAATGAATGTGGACACCTTACCCACCAAAAAATGTGCACCATAGTCTGTGATTTCAGCTTCCTTCAGGAACATTCTTAAAGGTCAAATACATAAAGCTTTGTTTACCTCGCCTGACATTTGCAACCTCAAAACTTTGCGCTCAACTTCAGAGGTATGCTACAATGAACGCTTTGACGCTTCTCTTTAATACATTTGTTTTCGTTATTTATTTCTTTGCATTGAGAGTGTTTTGGTAAATTTATTAATTTAGTAGGGAAAAAATGAATCAATTATCATTTCCTCCAAATTTTAATTCTTAAATTAAAGCAAAGTCATCAACCTCTGATTGTCAAAGCAAACAAAATTTAAGAGTTTGTCAAATTTCCATCTTGCTTCAACTTTGAGGTTTCCCATTTGCCATGTTTCGTTGAAACACGTATATTGAACTTATCTGTCAAAGCCAAAGCCCGAGGTAAAGTTGAAGTAAAGTTGTATGTAGTTGACCCTTTAACTTCTGAGAGAGAGAGCTTGCAATATGCAATTGGCCCATCCCAGAGTAATCATGTCTTAAAATTTGCTATATTTTTTTAGATTTTTTTATTTAGAATTTTACAGAAGCGATAAAGTGAATAGAGAAAAGGATAAATACCAGGGACAGCAAATAACAGTTATAAGATAGAATTTAAACCAAAAAATCACCATTTTCAATTGGAAAAGAAAAAAAATTAAAAAATAAAAACGTTTACATTGATCGATTTTTCATTCAATTTCATGTTGATTCTGAATATTGACTCGTGTCAACGGGTCTTGTAAAATTGCATGCCACAAAGTTGGTTGCCAGCCGACTGTTGTTCCACTCATCATTTAACTTTTTTACAACCTTGCGTCTGTTTACGAATGTCAGATTTTCAGGTAAAATTTTGTAAACAAAAATTGAATTTATTTTTTACAAAATTTTTCATCAATCAAATTGTAGAAATTTCAATTGGCCTAGGCATTTTTTGTCTTGATCATTACCAACACCCAGAGCAGAACATGTCCGTTCCATCCCACCCATCCAGAAGAGTCCGTAAGGTGCTTCGCTAGGACTCCCTCGCGGTGCGCTTACCTACCTATTTAGGACTCTTCAAAGATGTGGTTATCAGGTAATGAAAAACATCTTCCTACAAAACACACTCCCTGGAAGGACCCTTTGCTGATTCCTATTTTCTCAAATACGTAAAGCATTTCCTAGCCAGGATGTCTGATAAAGTTATAGTCGCTTGACTAGATCTCTATTACCGTTGTTGTTGTAACGAATTGTTGCCGTACCCCTAGAAGTAACGCTTATTGCCCTAAATTGTCATCAAGCTCTTTTATTAGGAAACAAACACTTTCAATAGGGTTACCCCAGAGTGAGAATGGTGTTAAAAGAGTATGGTCCGAGGAGCAGGTGAATAAGTGGCTAGTGTAGTGAGGGGAAGAACCACGCAAACATTCTGGCCCTTTGGGGTTCAGTCTGGATAAGTTTCGCATTTTACATTACCCATATCAGAGTTGAACGGGTCTATCTCAGGCGATCGTGTTCCTCCGCAGCAACCAGTGGTACTTGTTTTAGCAGGACGACATTCGCCAGACGGGAGCTGGCAAAGGTGTTTCTCGTCAATTCAATTTGAAATCAACAACACATGCAACGAAAATTTATTCCAAAATTGAACAATGTAAACAGCCATTAACTCTTATTTTTCGATCGAAATAAAAAAGTTTAAAAATGAAATATTATTTTTCGATCGCAACTTTAAAATAAATTTTATTTTCCAAACGAAACTTTAAAATTAAAAAATAATAACTGTTATTTGCGGTTCCTTAGAAAACCTTTCCTTGTTTCCCATAATAGTCAACGTCATTATTTGATGGGTAAGAAAATGTATCGCACACATGAATATGGGCCTGTCCGTGTGTGTTTGCTTAAAAAACAGCAAAATATTTCCTTTCCCAGTATTTCACGTGAAGTGGGGTTGATGTGGACTCTCTATGTGATATGCTAACCTCACCCGCAGGACATTACATATTTTCCACGCTTCTCTTAAGGACACAAGTAAATAATTTGCGGTTATAAATCATTTTCAGTGTGCGTACAAGAATGAAATATTTGCTATTGATACTTTGGAGCGTTAAGATGAAGTTCTTGCTGTCTGAGAAAATATTTTCTTTCTACTGCCATACTGAGTATGGGTAAATCTGTGTTTTAATTACTTTAATAATTTTGTAAGCTTTAAAAGCACAGAAATTCATCAACAGGAGGAAAATGTAGCTTTAGGAAAATCTTACTTAAACTACACTTGCTGGAAAAGCACATGTGTTTCATAAATGTAGGTAATAAATTAGTCAATTCGTTACGATGGATTAAAAATTTGAAAAGTTTTGGTAAACATGTGTATTGCAGGTACTACGTAAATTGCTACTAGCAAGTACAAGTCTAAATGTGTTTGAGGTTTGTGATTAGTTAGACAATTCTGGAAAAAATATGTTTCTAAAGGACTGTCTATTAGAAATATTTCATCAAAAATACCTAGATGTCAAAATTTATATTCAGTCATTTCAGCATTACAGAGTCAAAGAGATCCCGAAAATATATAGAGTTTATTCCCAAAGAAGCTCCAACAAAAAAAATTAAATTCGAAGGCATGCGAATAAGTAGGTTTTTCTGGGCTACCCTTAGTCAACATTAATTTTTTCGCCTTATTATTTTTTTTTTTGTTATCGGTACCCACATTTATGATTAATAAGAAAAAGCGCACAAAAGTCAAGTTGACAACAGTATGCTCATCAAGCATAACAAAAGAAGTCAAGGCTCTACCTAATACATGGGCAGGAGTAGGGGGCAAAATGAAATCGAACGGAAATCATACACAGCACGACAGTGGCAACAACTGCAACAACACTAGCCATATTTACTTTCGCATTTGAATATGACATTTAGTTGACAGCTGTGACCATTGTCGACATTAACTCGGTCTCTGACTCTTGTACGCCTGGCATTGTTGTACCATTTGACGTTTGGTTTATTAATCAGTTTGGCCTGCGGGATAATCGCCCTCCCAAAGTTTGTGACGAATCACAAACTAACTGTAATTTTCTGCAAGCATCTTTTTTTTGCATTTTCAACGCTGTAAATGATGTAAGTAGAAAGTGTAAAAATTTTGCAGTGTGTGTGTGCTGTAGAAAGTTAAGCCTGCGGAAGTGAATATGAAATGTTGTCCTTTAAACGACGTTTCCACCACTTTGTATACTCTTTTTTTAGATTTTCACTTTTTAATTTTGGCCTTTTGCGCCCTTTTTGCGAACTTCATTTCAGTGGCTGCCAGATGGGCACAACTCTGGGTTACTTTGTCGCTATTTCGGGTTTTTATACCCAGCTGTTTTTGAACGGTCGTTTCTTAACATATACCGTTGTTGTTTTTTAACGGTATTAGTATCGAACAAAAATAATTTTCTCGCCAACAGAAGAGCAGAATAAAAGCCCTTCCCCGTCGCCAATAAACCGTTAATTTGAATCAAAATAGATTTGATAGCATCTAAAGGGTTTCAGATGAAAATATATAAACCTAGGCTGCCACCTATTTTTTTTTTTTTAATTAACACATTTTTTTGGCGTGAAGAAAGGTCCTTTGGCAAAACCTGACCAATCGCTAACTTAAATAAATTTAGTATCGAATGGCAGAAGATTTCATAAACCCTTCAAATGAAAGTACCAAAGGCGGTGCAACCTATTTTTGTGTAGGGTAATTCTATGTCAAATCATCAATGGATGGCATTGACCCCTTTCGATTTGAAGAGGATGAGGTGATAAAACGATGACAGTAAAAGTTCTGGCAAAGGAAAAAAGCTTAACAAAAAGTTTTTCATACGTTTGCAAATTAAAAATGTCACTTTTTTTCTTATTTATAAATTATAATATTTACTTGCTATACATACATGACCCGCTATTAAAATCCACAACTGGGTATACAGCACCAATTTTACTCGAACTTAGAATCATTACTCGTGTTTTCTCCCGTTATTTCATCTGTGTGCATTGATGTAACAAAAAAAAAAAAAAAAAAAAAAAGTCACCCAAATGTCAGTTGCGTGTTAATCAAGTGTGAATAAATGGCGCAAAGATTAGAGCAACCGACAAAGAAAGGGCCAAAGGAATACAAAAAAAAATTTAAAATCTGAAAACCCATTAAAAAAAACCGGAAATATGACCACAAAACGCAAACTCGTTGGTTTGACAAAGAAGAAGAAGAAGAGGTAAATGTGTTGATGGCAGGATAACAGGTTGCAGGTGCGGTTAAGTGAAAAAAGGAACTTTTCTCACTAAAAAGTTTTAACGGAAAATATGCACTATAATGGGCTTTTAAGCGTTTTTTAAAAGCGTTAATATCAGAAATGAACTTACATTGCCTACTTTGAGGCGTAAACGAATAAATGTCAAATATCCTTATTTATATACAGAAATTCTATAGGAAAGAAAAACTTGTTATTAATAAATTATTATGTTTTAAAGCTGCTTTGATATCAGCAATTGGCTACCCGTAATCGTTCTTTCCCCTCTTGCCTACTGCGCATACCCCTAAACTTTCGCCATAAAATGTATGCAAATTAAACAAAATCATGTTATCAAGATGCTGATTTTGTTATTTGGCTGATCCTTTCACCACTACATACTTACATACATACAAACATGCAATCCATACCTAAATACGCCATTGAGGGCTATTGTTTCGACTAAGCCATGACCGCAACAACACCAAACTAAGAACGCCTTCAAGTGTTGTAAACGAGATTTTAAAATATCTGCTGATGGTCTACGAAGAAAAAAAATCGGAAAACAAAACATTGTCCTTTTTCAAACAAATCTCCATTCAGCAATCTGTAAACAGCGAAGCCTTAAAGACGCCCCCTCCCACTCGCCACCCACAATTCGCCATTGGCATTGATGATGCGCTATTATCTTGTAAATAGCATCACCATACAGCTGTTGTTGTTATTGTCGTTGCTTAGCACTGACAATAGTCATCGACAATAGCAAGTCAACTCACAAGCTGTCAACAACTTCAACTAACCCGCATAAAAAATGTCGACTTTTGAAAATTTACACCGAGTTGCTGAAACGCCCGTGGGCGGTATTTATGGGTGGAATCGTTTTATTGGCTTTAAGATTCGTGTACGCACTCATCGCACAAATACCTAAAAATATAAGCAACAATACAAAAAGCGCAATTTGTATTTTAGATATGGTATCCAAATGGAGTAGCTGCAACGGTATCCAAGAAGTACGCTTTACATAATCCGTTTTGCAACCACCCACCAGTGGTAAGTGATTTGATATCTTAAGGAGCACAGTGGGGCAAAAACTTAGTCCATACGTATTACCTAAATAAGTTAATTCCTGGCTGATTAGGTTAGGTTCAGGTGCCAGCCGCAGAGTCACACTTAGGCCAGTTTAAAAGCCCGTTGTGATACCACATACACTATGAGAGCCTGTCCCGGGACTCGGTCGCATGGAAACTCCCTGTGTTGTCGGTATTCTCCCGGGACTGACACTCCTAAACCGACACCGGATGGATGACTTAATGAAGGCCAACAAGTCTTTTATGTGCAGCTCCGCGGATCTGGTATAGGCTTTCGAGGAAAGAAACTGCCAAAAAGCGCATCCTCGATCCGCTTTAAGCCAGGCATGTACAGGTGAGGTGCTTCACCGTTTCCTCCTCCACATCATCTTTACAAATCCTACAGTACCGTCGGTAGGGCACACCTATCCTTGCTGCGTGGAGATTTCTCTCCTTCTTAGGTTGTAAATGTGTTTGGATCTTTTAAGATCCCATTTTGGCCAGGTTTGTTTGGATATCCGTCACCCTGGAGATTTTAGCCATCTTTCATTGTTTTGACGGTAAGAGTCAAGGGAATTGATGGCTGCTTGGCTGTCGCTGAAGATAACGATATCCTATGCGTTTACCTATCCAAGCCGCGGCGTCCATGATTGCTGAAACTTCAGCCTGGAAGACTCTGCCGTCTAACTTCGAGCCGTCGGTGTATATGGAAGTGCCGCAATTAGTAGCGGGACACCGATCCGTAGCGGGACACCGAACCGTCTCTTCCCTGCTGGGAACGATCTGTGCTGAGATGGAGAAAACTTTAAGATCCCAAAATACTGGAGTGTCTAGTAGTGCTTGAGCACCAGCCTTAGACGCAGAGCCGATGCTGCAGCTGCCCGGTATTCTTCCAAATCGAGTGGCTAAATCCCTAGAATGGCTGGATTCTGGATTATTAACTTTGCATACTTTTAGGCGCATTCAACATTTGGCAAATTTTTGACGACCGATTTCCTGGTCGGAAAATTGCCTAAAAGTAAAATAAAATAAAAAGGAGTAAAACAAAACAAAATAAAGTAGAAAAAAAAATAAGTTTAAAAAAAAACTTTAAAATAAAACTTAAAAAATTAAATAAAATAAAATTAAAATAAATAAAATAAAATAAAATAAAATAAAATAAAATAAAATAAAATAAAATAAAATAAAATAAAATAAAATAAAATAAAATAAAATAAAATAAAGTAAAATAAAATAAAAATAGAAAAATTAAATGAAAAAAGAAATGGAAAAAACGAAACTAAATATATGAAAATAAAAAAAATTTAACTAAGTAAAAAATTAAATAAAAACAAATCAATTTTAATAAAAGAAAAATAAAGTAGAATAAAATAAATTTCAAAAAAAAACTATAAAATAAAACTTAAAAAAATTAAATTAAATAAAATCAAATCAAATAAAATAGAATAAAATAAAATAAAATGGTATATAAATAAAAAAAATTAATTAAATTAAATTTAAAATAAAGTAAAAAGGGAATAAAAAAGTAAAATAAAATAAAATAAAGTAAAATTAAATGAAAAAGAAAAGAAATAAACCAAATAAAAAAAAATATATGAAAATAAAATCAATTTAACTAAATAAAAAAATTAAATAAAATCAAATCAATTTAAATAAAAAATAATGAAAAATACAAATAAAGGAAAAGAAAATTAAAAAAAAATAATTATAAATTAAAATAAAATATAGCAAGCTTTTGTCACAATTCGATCCCAGTTTCACCCCACTGTGCACCATTTAATGGCATTTAAAAGGGTGAAAATTACGCTTCTTACAACGACTTTGATTTTTCTTTTCGACTTTCCTTTTCACGCAAGTTTTTTTATACTCTCTGCACTTCTTATCTAATCTCGTTTGATATTATTTTTACGTTAAACTTGTATTTCAGCACTTTTACCGACAAGCGACAATGACAATGGGAGGACTATCTCTAGTTTTTGCTTTACAAATAGGGTAATCTTCGAATAAAATGGCAACAATGCTAATTGGATGCTGTTTTCGGAACGGAAATTGCGGCGGATAATCTATTCCTGAATATTGTGTAAAAAATAAAAATTTAAAACGCCTAAAATTATGTTATAAATAATAATTGCACACAGCACTTGCCGTCCACCCAAAGCTCAAGTGGTTTAAAACATCAATCATTTTTTCAAACATAAAAATTCGTCACAGTTGCGTGTTTGACTCGATTTTCCTACTTTATTGGGATACTCAAAAATTGTTAATGGTCTTTCGCGATGACCTTCGTAAATGTTACGACTTTTGACTGACCACCATCGAACACCGATGTGAGGCTAAAGTTAATGGTTAACTTTTTTCCGTCATTCATTCTTTGGCCAAGCGGACAACGGTGGAAGGACAAGTGGGCGTGGGTTGATGGTTATGAATTTTTGGCGATTACACATGTGCGTCCATACATGAAGATTTTTATTGGAAAATATTCATTATTTATGACTTTTGTGCGACGCCACCATTTGAACTGGAGTGCAAAGCTCAAGCTTCTCTGCTATGCCTCCTCTCGAAAGACATGGTAAAAGGACATTTTAAAATTGCAATATTTCAAATATTGGATATGGTGCAACATTTGTATAGGTTTTATTGATTTATGAATGCTTTGCAGAGTGTACACTTTAATAGTAAATGTTTTTTCTTTACAAACTTAAAATGAAAATTTTGCAAAAATTTAAAGCAAAAAGTAGCAAAAGTTGTAGAACTTAAAATAAGTGTTCGAAGATTAAAGAGCTCCTTTCTGTTGGTACCTACCCTGGAAAAAATTGTGCAAGTAATCTCTAAAGAAAGTTGGTCTTTGGCTTTAATACACATAAGTAAATTGTAAGAGGCGTGTAAGTCAATTTTAGTTTTTGTTGCATACTTGCCCACATACCCATCCTATACTAGTCGCATTATTGCAGGGTATCTTGACCCCAAATCAAAAAAAGTTATGAACGTTTTGTGTTTTTTTTTAACTGCTGTAAATGCTAAAAATCGACCGTTTGGAATAATTTTTTTTTAATTTTTCCCTGCTAGACAGTGCTTTGACATTCAGTCAGCTTTGTAATGTTGCCTTTGAAAACGTGATAGAAAATCTTGATGTAAATATAAAACAGCTGATATTTACATCACGATTTTCTATCACGTTTTCAAAGGCAACATTACAAAGCTGACTGAATGTCATAGCACTGTCTAGCAGGGTTGTTTTTAAATGTAGTCCAATAAAGCCCAATTCAGTTTTTTTTCGGAAAAAAGTCCGACCTTTTTTATTTTTATTTTTTTTTTTTTCAACTCCTACTAATTCTGCAATAAAAAAAAAAAAAAAACTAATGGCGGCGATATACCAACAGGTTATCATAACCTCTAACGAGATTTTTAGCCAAGCTTCTCTTGTTGTTGTTGTTGTTGTTAACAACAAAACACTCCCCGAAGGTTTTGGGGAGTGATGCCGAAGTTGCCAGTCCTTGGCCGGATATGACCCCGGTACGCTGCGGTGCTCCCTTGCGGTACTGCCAGACTGTTGTGGTAGCGATTTGGTATGACCAGTGGAACCTTCTAGGTCATGGCATCCCTCCATCCATGAGGAAGGAGAAGATGGGTAATGAGAGGTGAGAGGCATCATATCCGTAGATCAACCATCGAGTTAGCACGTCAATTACCTATGTGCATATTAGTCGCCTCTTACGACCGGTATGCCTACCTCGGGCATATTCTAAACCCCTAACCCGCAGGGTAACCAAGCTTCTCTTTCCAACTTGTGGTGTGTTGCTTTTGAGTTTTTCCTACAAGTTGGCGGGACCTACAGTTTTTTGCCGACTCCGAACGGCACTTGCAAAGCAAATGAATTTTTTGCTGAGAAGCTTCTCATGGCAGAAATACACCCGGAGAGTTTGCCAAACTACTGCCGAGGTGCGACCCCGTTTAGAAAAATTCTTTTTCTAAATAATTTTTGATGTTACTTTTGTCGGGCATCGAACCGCCACGACTTGGTGTAGAAGGCCGAACACTTAACCACTACACCACGGCGGCCGCCGCAATAAGCCCCGCTAAAAACAGGATGTGCCGACAATCGGTTTTATTTTTTTTTTGTTTGATTGAAAAAAAAATTCATTAAAAAGTTATGTAAAATGAGCCAAAGTTGAAAAGTTAAAAAAAAAAAATTTTCTATCAAAAAAAAAATAGAAGCGATTGTCGGCACATCTTGTTATTAGCGGAGCTTATAGCAGAATTAGTTGGAGTTTAAAAAAAAAATAAAAAATAAAAATAAAAATAAAAAAGGTTCGGACTTTTTTTTTTTATTTTTTTTTTCCGAAAACTACATTTAAAAAAAAAATTATCCCAAACGGTCGATTTTTAAAAAAGTTACAGCATTTAAAAAAAAACGTTTTTGTTTTAAGTTAAAAATTTTTTTCGATTTCAGGTTAAAAATTTGTCGATTTGGCATGGAATGACCCATATACACAACTTAATTCAAATACATATTAGAATTTTAACTTAATCTATTGAGTACGTGCCAGAAATCTATAAAATATCAAATTTTGAGTTACATTAGTCATTAATTTATTTTATTTTACATATTTAATTTTTTATTTTTTTTTACTTTAATTGAGTTTTTTTTTTCATTTCATTTTATTTTTTAAATTTATTTTATTTCATTTCATTTGACTTCATTTAATTGTGTTTAACTTTACCAACTTAAAAATTATTTCATTAAGTCATTTTATTTTTTATTTATTTTATTAATTTTGTTTTAATTTATTTTATTTGATTTTTTTTTTTCATTTTATTTTACATACATACATACTTAATTTTTCATATTCAATTTTTTTTTTGGTTTTACGTAATTTAATTTTTTATCTTATATTTAAAAAGTAGTAGAAGTCAAAGGCTATTTTAAGTAAGTTTAAGTAGTAGAAGTGCCCAACGTAAAATAGTCCAAAAAAATTGTTCATCAACTAGTAAAAACTGTCAAGACAAGCGGCATATCGTGTAAAATGGCAAAGGAATGCCATTCTTTTGACACGTCTTATTTTGATTTTACACCTGGGACATGCGCCCCTCTCCGGTCCTCTCCAACCGCAATCTACGTAAAACAAACACAAACCATGATGTGATGGCATTTTTGATTTCTATGCTCACTGTATTAGATTTGACAACATTAAAAGCGAGAAAGGGCATATCGCTCATTTGCTGCAACGTCGTCATAACTCAAAAAATTTGATATCAGAGATAACGCATTTTTAGTTTTTGAATTAATGTATATTTATATGGGATATGTAATTAAAGCAAAGGCTTCTATCGCGATGCTGCGTGAAATGTTAAAACCTCGGATATAAAACTTTGTCAGTTGATCAAAAATATTGTTTCCGATATATTAGTGATGTTAACTCAAAATTTGGGTTTTTTGAGTTATGAGGACGTTGCAGCAAATGAGCGATATCTTTTTTTATCACATATTCATATTCAAAAAAAAAAAACTTTCTCTAAAAAATAAACAGATCCAAACACAGTCATGGAATAAATTCGAATGAAGTAATAAACAGTATGATAGTGCAGCAGATTTGAAAATACTGAGAAGTTTAACCCTTAATTCACATAAAACAAAAAAAGACGTTGATAACAAAAATTTACATGCATAACTTGAGACAGACACTTTTGATTAAAAATGCGTTTCATATAAAAGTTTATTCGAGAAAAAGTAGTTATTATATAACAAAAAAACCAACATAATTTTGCAACGGCCAACTTCACCACTATACATTCTATGTTGCAAGATACAATATTTTGACAAAACTACATATCGACAGCCACAATGCAAAACCCTGCATGCTCAAAACCAAAAAGTTTTCAGGAGAGCGAAAAAAACTATGATAATTTTATCATATGAATATTATTAAACCACTGAAAAGATACGGGAAGTTGTAACCTGATTTTGGCTGCATATTAATGCGCGCAAGTCCACGATCTATGGGAAAGGCTCAGAACCTTATTTTTGGAAAAATAGTGACTTACAGGGTTTTGCAGTGGGGCTGTCGATATAATGGTAACATAGATACATACATGTATACGTATCGACAGTGTATAATATAAATATTAAACAATTTCCCCGAGGACACTTAATCCGCCCCCACCATAGCCATGCCACATTTGGTTGCTCAAGCTGTTCCCTATGTACAGTCACTTCTCAGAGCAGAAAACCCAGGACATCGCCATGGATCTCTGCGCAGTGGAACCACCCGGGGTTTTACCTCGGCCAAGGACTGTCACTTTCAATGTAACCCTGTTTAGTATGTTTTGTCCCATTCCGAAACTATCATCCTCCCCCCTTGCAGCAGGGCTGCAAGATATTCTTTTGTTACGGGCGGGCGTTGAGCCGAACCCCGGACCAAAAGAATGGATATGCAGTGTCTGTTGCAAAAAAATATATGTTAAACGGTCGCATTCTGTGCAATGCTTCTCGTGTAAGAGATGGCTCCATAAATCTGGATGTTCAGGGCTTAACCCTAACATCCACAGACCCCGTACTTTCTTTAGTACTTTCGTGGCCCCTTGCTGTTTGCGCCGTCGGGCGTCCCGCGGTAAGCGCCGTTCAAGCGCACCCCTACCGCCACCTTCTAGTAGCAATACTAATAATAATAATGTCTTAACGACTAGCAGCATTTCTGCTATACCCGCCACACAAATTCCAGACTGTTGCTCGTGCCTTATGGCGTCAACATCACGCGCAGCAGCTCAACACTCTTGCTCCCACCGGAGCAGTTTAGACATGAGCAACTCCGAGCATCAGTCTCTGTCTGTTTCGTTACACCCCCCCTCCCGTTTACACGTGAGTCAGGATCAACATCTTCTTGCACCTGTCTCGACGTGTACTGTTTGTCGGCAAAGATTATACACGCTCGCGTCATCGGTCAAATGCAATAACTGCTTAGGCCAATGCCACGTGCATCTATGCTCTGGGCTCGCGAACAGGAATCTTTGGACGGATGCGTTCATTGCGCCATGCTGTAACACGCCTCAGCCTACGACGCCAGCCAACCCGGTTACACCAGGTCCACAGCTAACTAGGCTGAGGCACAGCCTTGGTCTTCGCCTACCAACACCTGGGCGAACACATCCGTCTCTCACGCCTTTGGTTAACTCGACATCGACCCCACCGGCGCACTTCCAAATCTTGCAGCACAACTGTAACGGATTAACTGGTAAGATCGCGGAGATAACCAATTTGATGACGCAATATGACATAAAACTTGCCGCAATCCAAGAAACCAAGCTCAGTCCAAGGTCGGACCTCATTACCTATGGTGGATATAACATTCACCGGAAGGACCGTCATAGAGTAACAGGAGGTCTGGGAGGTGGTCTAGCGTTCATAACGCACAACTCTGTACAGTATCATCTATTTGATACCGACATCGAAGGAACGGATGATATCTTAGAAAGCCAAGGTATTACCATCCGTACAGGAGATGTCGATCTGCAAATCATAAACATCTACATACCCCCTGTCTCAAGTTGCCCCACCGGTTATCACCCCGACATTAGCTTGCTATTACGAGGAGATAACCGCGTGATCCTGGGCGACTTCAATGCGCACCACGATATGTGGCACTCAAACTTGCCAGCAGACAGTAGGGGGCATGTACTCGCAGAACAAATAGATGATACGGCTTTCTGTACATTGAACGGAGACGCCCCAACGAGAGTATCGGGTAACTGCTATAGTTCGCCAGATATTTCTATCGTAAGTGCAGGACTATTGAACAACACCAATTGGCGACCCATACTCACGTTGGCGTCTGACCATCTCCCAATAGTCATTACCATCGAACGACCGACGGACTTTATAACACCTGAGCATGGTACATACATCAACTTTACCAAGGCGGACTGGGACAGTTTTCAGACATATACGGACGAATCCTTGGCTGCTCTATCCATTCCTACGGACGTACGCAAAGGCGAACGAGACTTCCGCAACATCATTGACTTGGCCTCTAGACGCTTCATTCCTGCGGGTCGAATATCTCGTATAAGACCAAATTTCCCCGCGGAGGCAGCGGCCATGGCTAGAGAAAGAGATGAAGTGCGAAGTCTCAATCCCGCAGACCCCCGTATAAGGGATCTCAACGCGGAAATTCGTAGGTTGGTCGATAAACACAAACTGGCCAAATGGAAACAACACCTAGAGCAATGCAACCTCTCTGACGGTGTTGGCAAATTATGGACTACGGTCAAAGCTCTATCTAATCCAACACAACACAAGGATAAAGTAGATATTACTTTCGGTGACAGGGTGAAGAAGGACCCTAGGGGATGTGCGAACTCCTTCTGTAGACAATTTGTACTACATTCCCCACCCGATAGAGCTAAACGTAGAACCATGCGACAGGCGCGTAAATACAAAAACCAAAACACGCCCATTGTCATCACTGCCTCAGAGGTCAAGGAAGCCATCAGACAGGCTAAGCCCTCTAAATCCATCGGCCCCGACGGCATTGCCATGAAGATGCTGAAACATCTAGGCCAGGAGGGACACAAATACTTAGCGGCTCTATTCAATCTTTCACTGAACACTTTCGTCATTCCTGAAATATGGAAAAAGGCGAGAGTGGTTCCATTATTAAAACCTAGAAAGCCGGCAAACATAGGCGATTCATATCGCCCTATATCACTTTTGTCGCCGGTAGTGAAGACGCTAGAGTCCATTTTGCTCCCGTATTACACCGCAAATCTGCACCTGGCTAATCATCAACATGGCTTCCGTAAGCTGCACAGCACCACCACCGCACTCAATGCCATTACAACGCAAATAAATAGCGGTCTAAATCAAAACCAACCAAATCACAGGACTGTGTTAGTGGCACTTGACTTGTCGAAAGCTTTTGACACAGTCAACCATGCCACTCTCATACAAGATCTATTAGAAACACAAATACCTGATGGGTTAAAGAGATGGACCGCTAATTACTTGAATGGGCGGCAGGCGTCGGTCAACTTTAGAAACGCAACATCAAAACCAAGACGAATTAGACAGGGGGTGCCACAGGGTGGTGTCCTATCCCCGACACTGTTTAATTTCTATCTATCGAAGATGCCCCCACCACCAGAGGGTGTCTCCGTCGTTTCTTATGCTGACGACTGTACAATAATGGCAACGGGGAAGGGCCCCTATACTGATGAACTCTGTAATAAAATCAACGGTTACCTCTGCGACCTTTCCAGGTTTTTCACAGAGCGAGATCTGACGATATCTCCGACTAAATCAACGGCGACGCTTTTTACGACGTGGACGCAACAGGTGAGAAATGAATTAGACATTTTCGTTGACGGCACTAAGCTACCAACTGTCAGCCACCCAAAGTTATTAGGGATGACATTGGATAATACTTTCTCATTTGCTGGTCATGTGTCTGCAATGGTCTCAAAGGTACGTGGTCGCAACAAGATCCTCAAGTCACTTGCCGGCAGTACTTGGGGAAAAGACAAAGAAACGTTGTTGACTACATATAAGGCCATTGGCCGACCAGTCTTTGACTATGCTGCACCCATATGGTCGCCTAATGTACATAACACCAACTGGACGAAGTTACAAGTCTGCCAAAATACTGCCATCAGAACTGCTACGGGATGTCTCCTCATGTCTTCCGAGTCTCACCTCCATCAGGAGGCAAAACTGCTCAATGTAAAAGAGCATGCGGAAATGCTGAGCAAGCAATTCCTTCTGAACTGCCACAAGCCAGCACATCCAAACCGTCATCTTTTGGACATAGATCCGCCCCCGAGAGACATAAGGAAACATCTCCGTAAACATTATGATGAGATCCGGCATCATATTACCTTGCCGTTTGATCTGCAGAATCATAAGCGGGCTCTAACCGACATCCACACCGAGTCGGTAGATACTTTTGTCGGATCTCTACCTGTGAACCCCGTTCTGAACAGTCCTCCACCGGATATTGCTGAAGAAGAACGCACCTTACCAAGGGAGACAAGAGTTACCCTGGCACAGCTTAGGTCTGGATATAGTGTAAGGTTAAACTCCTACTTGTCCAGACTTAATGACACAATCTCAAACACATGCCCTGCATGTGGTAGGACCCCCCATGATACTCTACATCTCTTCAATTGTTCATTTGAACCTACTCTTCTAACCCCTCTGTCCCTCTGGACAAACCCTGTTGAAACTGCACGTTTCCTTGGACTCCCCTTAGAAGAGCTTGATGAAGATCTTCGGAATGATCATACACTCTAGACAGGGCAATGCATTGTTAACAACAACAACAACAACAACTACCAAATCTAACATTATATTCCTACATGACACTTTTGCTTATGCGATATGATAAGCTGTTTCTTGCGATGACATTGCTACTGACAGCAAGTCAAATGTATGTATGTGGGGTGTTTTCGAAACTGTGCGGAGGAAATACCCTCAGCGAAACTATTTTTTATGAACGCGCTAAACTTGCCTTTTTATGCGTATTTTCAGCGTTAAGTGTTTGCAAACTGACCGCTATCACTCACAGAAATCGATCTATGTATGCATACACATACAGGCTTACATACATTGAACGTGTCTATGATTTTTAAGGGTTTTTTGTTGTTTTATTGTTACATACATCAAAATGATTAAGTTTCCGAAGTGAATCTAAGTAGTGCGAATCAAATTTAATAAATTGATATAAGTGATAGTGACAGATAAAAAGTATGTAAGTATTACTGTTAAGTGTTAAAGACTATAATGAAATGCACACATTTTATATGCCGCAACTTACAAAATTACAAGAACTACATATGTACATACATACTAAGACAAACATAGCCAATAAACTATGCTAAGCAAGCAACTATTACATGGAATGTTCAAGTGAAAACAAATGCTTTATAATTTTACAAATAGCTTTTATAAACCTCTCCTAATATTATAATTAAATGTACATATACAAATATTAATATTATAATATTCTAGTGCCTCTTTTAAATTGCTAATTTTCCTTTTTAGCTTTTTTACTGCCCGAACGTTTTGAAATAAATTGTTCGTATTTATCTTCTACGAATTTAAAAACTGATTCAAACGCTGAATACGAGGTCCATTCATGCTTTTTATGCCCCGCCGATACGCTGTGCATTTCACCTTCACCCGTATACATTTCGTGGTCTAGCGGTGCAGAATTAGATACCCAATTGCATGCAATATCCAATACAATTTTTTTAGCTCCTACTGGTATTTGAAAATGTGCAGAGTCGGTTAATGCGATGGCGAATACTTTTTTCTCAAAGAAATCAGTAAAGTGATTAGCCTTAATTAAAAGAGATAAATTGCGATTAGTCGTAAGTTTAAGGCATAGTGATACTTGAATCATTTGAATTACCAAATCCATTGCGATTGCTCCGCCGTAGCTATGTGCCACGATAGCTACACTCTCTGGATTACATCCTATCACATGCTTCTCAAACACATAACGGGCGTGCGCTGAAGCCGATCCGACATGAGGTATAGGTTTATTTTCACCATTAATCATGCGGTAGTTATCATTTGTGTTTGTAACCAATATTTCGTAACCAAGAGATTCTGCGCGCACAATATAGGGAAGCTGGGTGCCATGCTCAAGTGAATTGTTTATTATGAGACTGTAAATGCACAATAAAATAAGGCACATTAATGGAACTGACGTACTGCAAATTAATTAAAAGAAATAAAGTCAAAGTTCGATCGGAATCTAACTTTAAAAAAAAACCGATGTAATTGGGAGGGCAACCTGCCGGTCAGGACTTTAGAGTATGCCCGAGGTAGGTATGCCTGTAGGTGGGAACCTTCTGTCAGGTCAAGCTCTCTTTCGGAAAGAAGAAGTTTGTTAATGAGAGGCATCACATCGTAAATCAACTAACAGTTTACACTGCAGGCTTGTAGTCGCCTCTTACGATAGGCAGGTGTTAGGGGTTTAGAATATGTCCGAGGTAGGCATACCGGTCGTAAGAGGCGACTAATTTGCGCATAGGTAATGACGTGCTAACTCGATGGTTGATCTACGGATACGATGCCTCTTACCTCTCATTACCCATCTTCTCCTTCCTGACGGATGGAGGGATGACATGACCTAGAAGGTTCCAATTAGAGATGGGCGGCGTGCGTGTTTTTTACCGTGACACGAAACACGCACGCGTGTGTCCATGTGCGCGTGTTCGAAAATGCGATTTCGTGTCGTGATCGTGCGTGATCGTGTTGAGCCCGAAAACCATAAAAAAACACGCACGAAAAAACACGATCTCCTTTTTACCAAACTGGGTTGGCACATTATATTTTTTCTAAATTATATTTTTTTATAAGTTTCTAATTCCACTTCACTCCACCACAAACTTTAGTTTGTTTGATGCATAAGTATATGCTATGTACAAAGTACATGCCATCTTTACAAATATATACAAAAACAAAATAAAATCCATGAAATACAGTTTTATATTTTTTTCGTGCGTGTCGTGTTTTGGTATTTTTTCCCCGTGCGTGTTAGTGCCAACTTTTAAAAATCAGTTTCGTGACCGTGTCGTGTCGTGTTGCAAAAATCATGCACGCGCCCATCTCTAGTTCCAATGGTCATACCAAACCACTCCCGAGACAGACGGGCAGTACCGCCACCACCACCCCCCAACAACAACAACAACAACAACAACAACAACAACAACATATTTGAAAAAATTTACCTCCTCGCCCATTGACCCGCTCTCACATAACCACTGCCGTGTATTAGTATCATTAATTTTTTGGGTTCTATAAGCTTCTCGGGTTTTGTGAAAATAAATGTGGCCTGCTCCTGAGGTACATCGTCCGGCACGTAAACTCTCTTTAAGCCATTTTGTTCTAATAAGTCGTACACTATTTCTGGAATTTGCTGTAACATAGAAGAGACGTTTGATAACTAGTACCTTTGTGCATATAATGAAAAGTTTTTACTTACCTCGGCCAATTTATCGTAATGCGCCTGATTTTTGGCATGATTATCAGAAATAGTGAAATGAAATGGTTCATCGCCAGGTTCGCCGGTCGCCTCATCAATCTTTCTCAGTTGGCCATCTGCGCATAAAATATAACATTATATATGTACATAAACATATTAACAAGTGGTTGCGGTTGCATGCATTTGCTTGAAAGTGCATACACACACGTGCACATACATATTTTGTTGAACAATAAAATGAAGGTCTTACCTGCATTGAAGGCATAGCCAAATTCTCGCAACTTCTTCAAGGCCTGGCCACTTTTATCAGCTGAAGACATAGTTTTACACTCACTTCCACTTGGCGGTTGTGCTGGCTTTAGTTGCAATAAAAACAATTAAATTCTCTCATTTGCTTACAAACTTAAGTTTATTTATACACGAAGTGAAGTGGGTTGGCAGGAGAAATAATAATAACAATGCATCTTTTGTTTAAAAATTTTTAGTCTATGAATCGCTTGAATTATGCAAAAAAAAAATGGAAATTAAGCACACCCGACTTATCACAAAAAGGTTAAGTCTTGCATCACAACTAAAAAACTTCTACAAGGTCAATTAAAACTTACTAAAATTCTATTATATTCTTCCCTGTGGCACGTTTTTTATCTGATATCAACAAGGCAATTGTTTGTTTACCTTTCGTTTATTGCGCCAAAAGTGGGTGGTTGACCAAATTCGACGCAAAAATTTTGACATTTTGACTAACAGCTGATAGAGCTGCCAAAGGCAAGGAAAAAAATGACAGTTAGTTACCATAACTGAGGTATAGGTGGCGTGCAGTACAGCTGATGCAAGCTGATTTACAAACCTAAAGGCCCAATTACCTAAATTTTGTAATACTTTGCTTTGCTTCATCATGCATGTTATCCATCATATTAATACCAATTAGTTTATATGCCACCGAATGTGCATTTTCCATATTTCGAAATTTACCTTTTTTTGACAAAGCAAAATGGAAAATATTTTTTAGGGTATACCCTACAAAAATCGAGTGATGGACATCGATACACCCAAATTCCCATTTTTTGATATTGGAGTACTCCAATAGTAATCCTTTGTATACCTCATCGGACCACCTTCAGCCTTTTGAAAGTCAATCATTGCTCGTGCCTTATCGACGAAAATCACGACACTATCGCTCTTGCAGCATATACTCCAAGAAGTAACAACATTGAGTACAATGCAAAGTACTCTGACATGGAGTAGCAGAAACAAAGCGAAGGTTGAAGTAGGTGGTCCAGTCCCAGGACATCGCATTGGAGCACAATTTTTATATGAAAAGGGATTACGTGGTTTTTGAGAAAAAGGGAAAAGGGATTACATTTGGAGTATTCCGATGCTCCAATTGGAGTACTCTTTGGATAGGAAATAGAGTACTCTCGAGTTTTGCAGGGATAATAAAATATGTCTTTTTCAATCGCACACATTGCCGTGACCGTCATTTGAGGCATCACTTGACACTCATTGATGAGGCAGTCGATCAAGGTTGACACATGCAAACATCAATTTTGATGAAGGAAACAGAACAGTACAGCTATATTAGTTACTAGCTGGTGCCCGCGACTTCGTATGCGTATAATTTCTGTTTTTTTTTTTTGCATCTGGGTTAGCAAAGAATAAAATCCAACAAAAAGACTGGAGTTCAGCACATAAGGGTCGTTCATGATTTGGAAATTACTAACACATTTTTGTGGAAATATTCGTCGATACCTCCGAAACTAGTCGAGCTATCGAAATTTCAAGATATCTCCCAAACCATTTCAGATATTTCAATGAATCACATCGCATATTATAGCACTCAATGACACCTTTCGTTTGACGCCCATATTGTACTAAGACATTTTTTGTCATCCCTGGTCCACATATTGGGTGATAACCCCAAAACCCGTTGAGATATCGCAAAAAATAATATCTTAAACTTTAAGTTGAGCGTCGAGCAATCCAACGATTCCATTCCATTTAGTACTTTTAGAGTGTCACGACCACAAACATACAGACAGACATGGTCCACATATTGGGTGATAACTCCAAAACCGGTTGAGATATCGAAAAAAGTAATATCTTAAATTTTAAGTTGAGCGTCGAACAATCCAACGAAAAAGTTTCATTCAATTCTATTCATTACTTTCAGAGTCACAAACATACGGACGGACAGACACACAACAAATTTTTAAATGGTTGATTTGGATTCTACTTGCTTAATAATGCTTCCCCCAATCAATTTTTTGTTGATATCTGCCATGTACAGACATCGACCTGTTAAAATTTTATTATATCGTCGCCTCAGAAAACGAACGTCGTATATTACAAAACACAGTTTTGAGAAAATCGACTTTAAAGTTTAGAGCGGAGCTATACAAAAACTGTGCGGTAGAGACCACGAGTTGTAGAGAGTGGTATTTATTATTATTTCCTATTTTCAAAAGTTTAATATCTTCAAAGTTTTGGAAGTTATACGACTTTTCATTCAGAATGCATTTGTCGTATGTGACGTCTGCTCACAAATATATTTTTCACTCATAGCACATACGACACAAACTTCGTCGTCATAAACTCGATTTAACACGAAAAACTTCAGACACAAACTTCTTCATCATAATACTTATTGCACCCTAAATTAAAACCGTCACAACTCAAAATATTTTTAGGGCGCTAAGTTTTTTAAAATTAAGTTACTTCTGTGCGATCCAGAAGCGTTTAACCCAACTTTGATCTGATTTTGAGTTGTGTCTCTTTTTGATTAGGGCCTGGTTTATATATAAGTTTAAACAGGGACTGAAATTTAAACTTCCAATGAAAGGCCGGGCATTAGTGTGCGATATGTAGATACTTAAAGCATCATCAAAAAATAATGGGGCATGGTCAAGTCGAATTAAAGTAGGTACTAAAGTTAGCGTCAGCTTTTTAGCACCATTTCCAACTGTCCATCTGTCAAAAAAGCTGACGGTTTTCTTATTACCTACTTTATTTCGTCGGCGACTATGCCCCAATAATTCTGCGGATAAACTTTCTCGAGAATAAGGGTGTTTTGCCTTTCTGAACAATTTTGATTTTGTCACTTACAACGTTATTCCCGATAATGCTACACTTGGTTTCCACAAAGTTTCATTTTTTCATTGTTTAGGCCTTGGATGGTAAAATTAAATTGCTGTGATATCTGCCCCTTCATGTGTGTTAAAAATTGACGGAAAAAAATAAAATGCCCCAATTCAGAGCTTAGTTGAAGAACGACTTACGTATCGTCGTTTTCTCTTTCTCCTGTAAAATTTTTTTATATACGCGATATTGCTCGACAAGTGAAAATTTGCTCAATACCTCCTCATCTCAGAGTTTGATTCAATATTAAACCTTCACGGGAGAAAAAAACTTAAGTAAATTCACACGCTTTTACTGAAATTTTTTTAAAAAAAAGAGTCTCTATTTATTAGCCATTGTGGTAATTGTGGCTGTTGCGAATCAAAAACATACCTTGAACTATTAATTAGTTGTTGACACTCTTTTTGTAACACATTTTTTACAAATTCCCAAATTTCTTTGGGCAATCTAACTCGTATTTAGATTTAACACGAAAGACTTAAGACACGAACTTCGTCTTCAGACATAATAAACAGTTTCGACCGAAAAATACTTATGTTACAATCGGTTTTATTTATTTATTTGCCAACCATTTAAACCAAACAAAACCTATTTTAATTAAATATTCCTTGTCCATTGAACAAAAAAAAAAAACTATTTAATCTTTTTTTGCTGAAATTCCCAATATATTCGTTATGATCACAGTTTTTTCCATTAAAATCTGCTTAGAGCTGATCTATGTATATAGTAGGACTTAATTCAATTTAAGTGGATGTCGCTTAAGTTGAATATTCTATTGGCCACCAGACGAACCAGCGGAAGAAGAAGATAAAACATTACCGCTACTAGCGGCAAAGGCGCGTTGAAGACTTCCAATAAAACTCCATAGCATGCTGACTATACTTCCAACAAAATCGAGCAACTTGAACTCAGTACTATCGTTAGCTGTCTCGCGATCCTCCTCTGTCTCAATAGCCGACGACTCATTGGTGGGCATGTGATCGCCACCTAAGCCGCCTGCCATATTAGCCAGCACATGATGGAATTGCTTAGCTGCATGCACAGTCTGATTGTGTTGATCACGCACTGTGTTAAGTAGATGACGCACTGGTTCCAGTACTGGGATACTTTGTTTCATACGATTCCACATGGGATCACTGTCCTCAGGACGAGTATCGTTTTTTACAGTCGTCGAGGACTCGTGCTGCTCATTGCGACCAAAAACTTCATTAGCATCTTCCAAGGTGTTCTGGTGTGCTACTAATAAATCATCGGTGCTTTTGGAATATTCTGCGGACGCGGTATTAACTGCGGGTGTAGTATTGTTCAAAGTCATATCTATCTGCTCTACGAATGCGCCATATAATTGTGAGATTGCATTTGGTGGCTCAGTCGAACGAATAGCCGCACTGCGCCCACTTCCATTGTCTTGAATATTCTCAAAATCGAATTCCTTTATGTCGGTGCTCTTAGTCGTGACTCTACCTTGGTGGATATAGCTGACGATGTGCGTGGTATGAGGAATTGATGTGGTTGCCGGTAATGCATCTATTCTCAAATAAATGCACTGAAAGTAAAAAATTTGAGTTTAGTGATTTAAAAAAAATGGAAAAATATTTCAAAAATGACCACTAATGTAAGCTCGTTCAATTCAATGCATTTTTGTAGGTAGTTGGCGAGGCTTGGCAGTTATTTGTATATCCAAACTTAAGTGGTTCGTGACGCTTGTAAGTAAAATACGCACACATAAAAATATGGCAGTTTTATTATATTGAGGATGATTTGCATATTAATGCTCATATGGAACTACTTATATGTAGTGTGGACGTTTAATTATTGGCACCGAAGCAAATTTGTATTCAAGGTCACAAAACAATTTGAGCGCTACTTTGGGATACTCATTATTTAATGTTAGAAAAATATCCAAAATTATTGTTTTTGAAACTTTTAGCTACTATAGCATAGCGGCAGTGTGCTAAGCTACTGTAACGAAAGGTCCCTGGTTCAAATGCCGGAAATATAACATACAAATTGGTTTGAAAAAGCTTTTCGAAAACGGGTTCTCCCTCGTGAAGTGGTGGAAATCTCAACCGAGTACATATGTATATTTCTCGTTAATTTTTTATCAAAGCATATCAAAGTATAAATCAGGCATCGCCACGTAGTGTTTCTTTTGGCCCGCTGTGCCCCTACAACAACATCATGTGGCCCTTTTGTGGCACACAAAAACAAACCAGAGTTCAATAATAATTCATTCGAGTATTTTTTTGTGATTCCAGGAACGATGTAGGTTGAGAGACCTAGTGACCTCTGGTATAAAATGTAAAAATTAAAGCATGCTAGACTGTCCAAAAAATGTATGGAAAAAACTGAAGGTTCGAAATTTGTCATACCCTCTATATCGGTGCGTTTTAACCTAAATAACATGTGTGCGAAGTTTTATTGTTCTAAGATAACGGCAGCCCGTGCCGATTTTAAGTTAAAGTTCTTGCTAGCAGCTTACACTAAGTTTGCAAACAAGTCCAATAAGGCTTCGAAAATTACATTGCCTCATATTTAAAAGACTATGGAACAAATCTCCACCTTTGAATTTTTAAAACGGTTAAAGGATTCTTTGCAAGGATATTGAAAGACGTATTCACGCGAAAATGACATTGGAATTTCAAAAGTATTACAGCATATTGCGTAACAATATCTTTTCTAGCAAAAATAATTGTGTACATCTTGAAACTTTCCAATTATAGTGCACTTTTTATAGGTCCTACACGGCGTATGAGTAGCATTTATTTCATGAAAAGAACAGGTTAACTGTATTAATTAGTTTGGTCGATATCGAAATAAAACTTACACTAGTTTCAGTCCCTCGTGAACACCTTTCATTTGATACCCATATTGTAAAATCAATTTCTGGGGTATGTTCTGTCCATCTCCTGCGCATCCTTAAATATTTTTATACACATTTTCAGAATTCTTATTAGAATAAAATTTTTTGAAACACATAGAGTTTCGGAAAAGTTGAAGGATTTTAAGGGACATCACTTCCATGTCCTTGAAGGATAGTTACAAAAAATGTTATATTTAGCCTATATTTCAATTATCCTTTAAATTAGTATCCAAATAACCACATTTTGTTTAAATTTTTCGGAAGGTCCTTCATTTTTTTATCCTTTAAAGGATATTCTGAGCATCTGGTAGCAATATGAGAAAAAGTACATAAATCATTACATTAGCGAAACGCAATGGATTGTAGTACGATTTTACTGATAACTTCAACTGCAAGTCGGCACGGGTTGCCGTGGTCCGAATTACACTAAACTTTGTCAGGATACTTTTTGATGCATAATGGTCAAACTTAGGGGGTATGCTTTGAAATAATATAACTTTGAAATTTTGGGACAGTCTAAAGCATACTGTACAGAATTCAAGAAACTTCATTTCACTTTCAGCAAGCACCTGATGGCTCTGCAAAGAAATTTTTGATTTTTTTCGAGTAGGTAAGTAGTTTTGTAGATCAGTGAATTTCAGTAGGCATAATAAGGAACTTACTTAAGATAAGTTTAATAAGAAACGACCCGTGTGAATGAGCCTTTACTGAGTTTAGAAGAAAGTCCCTTCAATTTAAGAAAATTCATAAAAAATTAGCGAAATTATTCAAAAATAAACAATTCATGTTGGGTATTGCAATTGTAAGGTGTTTTTATTTCCTTTTGACATTCACTGTATTGCTAACAAAGTTAATATTTTATTTCTTTAGCATCACTAACTTTGTTCTTGTTCTTTTTTACGTATTCACTTACAATCAAAAATATATTAGTCCATAAAAGTAACCACTGCAGCCGATGCATTTCGAAAATTTACGTTTCACGACTTTAAACTGAAAGACAAACGTAATTAAAGTCCTTGATCGAGGCAAAACCAAGGCTGATTGTTCTAGTATAGTTTATTCTGCGCACCACCACCACCGACAGTTGGAATTGTACTAACCGCATTGACAATGTCATCAATGAATCAAAGGCATCAACGAAAACAAAAATGTCCAACGGATTATTGTACCTACAGTCCAAAAAATTTATCAATTAATATGCAAAATGCGTTTTCATAAAACTTACATAGTTGGATTATTATTAATATCATTCAAGTTGTACTTACGTAGGTACTTGTATGAATTTGGGGCCATAAGTATTATTTGGTTTTGGATAGCATTTTCAACACCATAAACATGGTAGGTATTATGCATGTTTTTGTGTTTATAACCTGCTGTTAACATTAAGATCACCATCGTCATATTGCCATTAAATTATTTCGTGCAAATTTACAAAACAGCCAAATAAACGTTTATACCACTAGATCAAACAACAGTAACATAGTATCTTTTAACTTCATATTGCACCGACCACCACTTCATTATGCAATATTCTACTCAATGTTAAAAACACTTTACAACCAATTTTTTCTTGAGCAAGCTACAAACTTCAGAAGTAAATTTCAGAAAATTTTTAAATAAAAATTTAAAAATACGAAAAAATTGTGTCTTCTCTTCTGGTTTTTAGCAAAATTTCTTGTGTAAATCAAAATTTTCATTAATAAATATGCGAATATTTGGAAAAGTCCTACAGACTCTACGGGTAAGTTAAAACCAAGTGTACATTATTTGTCTCACGCAGTTCTAACTGTATCTTGCACCTCCACTTTATCGGATTTAACTGTTAATCTTTTTTTTAGCTGTCTAGAAGGCAATCAAATTTCAAACCACGTCGCTATTCCTCATTTCTATGTTACCATAATCTTGGTCGTCGTTTAACCCTCGCTAATAGTCGCAACACAAAGAATGTTACCATGCGTACAGTATCTTCCAAGTCAGGTAAATACAAAAGTTTGATTCTTAATTTTTTCTGCAAGTGTGGCGTTTTCCTATTTCATACTCGAAACTTTGTTGGTCTTTCAGATTCGTCTGGCAAGGGATGCAATATATGTAAGGCTCAAATAGCCAATATACTGCCAGTGGCTTTGATACAATCAAAAAGTCCCACCACAACCACGAATATAATGCTGATTCCACTTAATATTTTTGACGGAGACGAGGAATCAAATAAAAAGACAATGAAAACGCTATCGGTAATCCGTGAACATGCTAGACAAATAGAGGCATTCACCGAAAATTTGATGAATACATCGGAGCCTGTCCATTATGGTGTACCGTTGCAGGCAAATAGCACAAGTGCATTACTCGATCAATATGCTGCTCATGATGACGTCACGTTATGGAGCCATGAGGATGAAGCGTCAAGTTCACACGCCCTTCAACCCACCCAACAGAGTCTCAAGGGCAGTAGTGTATCACTTTATGAGAATCTCGAACGTGCTGTTGCCGAACAAGAAAGGAATCGTCTTGAAGCACACGACTGTTATGATGTTGCAGCTTGGAACAGTACTAAACGCGATCTTGTTGTTGTTGTACCTGACAATTTGGAGCAGAAACTACAGCAAATGGCAATATCATCAATGCAGTTGGCCTTTGAAATGGATATGAGTAATATTCGCAATGCAATTATGACGAGTGCGGCTACCAAAAATATAAATTTATTCAAACCGCCCACTCCAAAATCGCTGCCCGATCCAACTTTGACTATGAAAGCGAATTTGGATCTGGAAACAAGTGATGCTAAGAGCACTATTCCTCTAGACTTCAATGCTCTTATTCAGGGTACTGTTGAAATCGATCCATCCAAATATACACCAACCAATCTGGGAGAGATCAAAGTACCAGAGTTCAATGACTGTGTAACTGCCATAGCTGCCAATATTTGCAGTACGGCTTTGCAGAAAGGTTTTCCGGCTGATCTTAGTCGTATGGCTTATTCCACGAATACGCCTTCCACAGAGAAGAAGCCTGCAGAACGAAGTCCATACATCGTTTGTGTGCGTGAAGGTTCTAAGGGCTGCATTTCTCCAGGAAATTCTGAGTATAAGAAGTTCGTACCTAAAGAGGGCGGCGGCGCGGAAAATGCGGCAGACCCAAATGCTGCTGCTGGCAGTGACAAGGCGGGCAGTTCTTGCATATCATCTGAAATTTCCTTGCTTTCATCTTCGGAAATTATAAGCTACAACTCTCGTGGACTCATGAGTTGTAAGGCATATGCTCTTGCATTAATAGAAGCAGCGAAGCGCCGTGCCGAGATGACGAAAACTAAGTCATGCGGTGAATCCAAAGATGTAAAAAAAGAAGCAAAAAGAAATAAAGGCAAGTGTGATGATCCCAAAAACAATCCTTGTACCAAACCTTTAATCGATGAATGTGGCAAGGAAATAAAAAAGAATTGTCCAAATAGAAAAAAGCAGGAAAAGAAGAAAGATAAATGTGTAAAGGATGATCCCTGTAAGAAAGCGGATGGTAACAGTAATGATAAAGAAACCTTGCAGATGTCAACAAAATTACCTTGCGGCGGTAAAAATAAAAACAAACCCAAAGGAAAGTCTCCAAGTTGCGGAAAACCAAAGAAGGGTCATTGCGATAGCGAAAGTGATGCTTGTAAAAAGCCGAAGGTGTGTCCAAAACCAAAAAAGAAAAAATGCGATCTAGGCGATCCATGCGATCCCTGTGAAAAGGCAAAGAGAAAGAAGTCGCCACCAAAACCAAAACCCAAAACGAAATGTTCATCCTCTTCACCAGTATTATATAGTGCGAAGTGTCCGCAGCCTAGCACACAAACCGCATCATCCCCAAACGACTGCAAGGGCAAAATAAAAGACATGTGCCATTTGAAAAAATCCAAGAGTACGAGTGATGTCAAAAAATGTGACAGTAAACCAAAACAGGAAAGAAGTAAATCTTCCGACTCGTCCAGCAAGTCAAAATCATCTGACTCGAAAAAGAAATGTGTACCATTTGTTAGTCCTAAAAAAGGAAACAAATCAAAGTGTGGAGCACCCAAAAAGTCGTCTTCTGATTCAAAGTGTGGACAAACTAAGAAGCCCGCAACTGATTCGAAGTGTCATGCACCGAAAAAGTCCTCATCAGATTCCAAATGTGGAGCACCTAAAAAGTCGGCGTCGCAATCAAAGTGTGGAGCACCTAAAACATCTTCCTCGAACTCAAAATGTGGAGCAGCCAAAAAATCGTCATCGGATTCAAAGTGTGGCGGCAAAGGCGGTAAACCAAAGGAAGGTAAGAGCTGTAAAAGATACGAGGGCTTTTGTACCACTAAGAAAAAATCTGCTTGCTCAGATGATAAGAAAAAATCTCCTTGCGCTGATGATAAGAAATCAAAAGACAAATCAGGAAGTAAGTGTAAAAAAATCAAAAGTCTTTGTGATTTGAAAAAATCCAAATCCTCATGCTCCGGGGATAAAAAGTCTTCCGGTGGTTCCGATAAGGAATGTAAGCAAATCAAAAGTCTTTGTGATCTTAAGAAATCAAATTCATCATGCTCGTCTGGTAAATCTGAAAATAAAAGCAAAAAGCCTAAAAGCCTTTGTGGTGAGAAAAAATCGCCCTCCACATCCGGCCCAGACTGCAAATCTAAGGACAAATCCAAGTCTAAGTCTAAGGAAAGTTCAAATTCTGAGGCTGATTGTAAAGCTAATAAAAAGAAGACAGCACCCAACTGCAAAAAATCTGGATCAGGCTCGAAATCGGACTCTGGCTCGGGTTGCAAAAAATTTAGCACATTTAGCAATTTCAAACCAATTATTGAAATATTCCCTGTAAAACGTTACTTCAGCACCGCTACGACATATAAAATTCCCCATAGCGTAACGTGGAGGAAATTCAGTTCTAAGAAAAGTTCAAAGGGAAAGAAAGAAAACGAAGCTGAACTCATGTGCATGAGACATAAAACAGATAAGAAAACTAAGCGCGTTAATGTATTAGCACGAAAGAAGCCTAAGGACTGTTATACTGAGGAAGGTGAAGAGTGTCATGAAGTAACTTGTAAGAACCCGAATGAGTCAAGTTGTGCTGACGGAGACAAGAAGGGTAAGTAAGCAAAACAACGAACAAAAGGACTAGGGCTCATAAAACCATTCCATAGTTCGAATATTTGAAGCTATGGGGCCTTATCATGCAATTCGATTCAATTGATTCTACAGCAAATGCTATCCGAAAGCTGTCAAATCACATAATTTTTTTTTTCAAATGCGAAACAAATTTCGTTTGGAATGATAAAGCCCCTGATTGTCGATTTTTTGCTATTCGAATGTCAAGAGCTCTGAAAGCCAGATTTGAAACAATTAAACTTAAAATTTCATTCTTATAATAAGGTAGAAAATGAGAACCCCTCGTCTTCAAGCCTTAAAACTGGTCCGTTCTCTTCTGGCCAGAAGAGGTATTGTGGATCAGATACACGTAAGCAAACTACAACGCAATGTAATGTAGAAACTCCAGCTGCTTTTAAATGTGACAATGAAGACGATGATGAAGACGATAGTGATAGTTGTGTAAATGATAATAAAAATGATTCAAATTTGATAAATGAGACAAGAAATGAAGTAGTAAGAATAATGGAGCCATGCACAGTTGAAAGATGTTTAGAAGCCATACCAAATTTTTGTGAATATGGTATAAAAGGGCTCGTCTCAATTTATGTGTATAATAATTGAAAATATAAAAAAAACAAATTTCAGATGTCCTTGTGCGCACAGCAGGTGTGGCAATTTCTGGTTCAGATCTGCATTACTATGAAACCGGTGGCAAGTCTTACCCTGGCATGACTCTTGGGCACGACGCAACTGGTGTTGTGGAAGAAGTAGGCTAATACACAATTACTCTTTATTTGTAAGCATTCTCTTTTTTGTGCATTTTTACCTTCTTCCCCATGCAGGTTGGTTGCTCTGTAACAAAATTACGTCCGGGAGATCGTGTTGTCGTCGAATCTGGCTTAGCATGTGGAATATGCGACTACTGCAAGCGGGGCTGTTATAATATATGCAACCAATTAATGTTCAACGGATTTCTACGTAGATATCAGGTCCATCCCGCTGATCTTTGCCACAAAATACCAGTTGGTGTCTGCTTGCTGGAAGCAACTTTAACTCAAACACTGACACTCGGATGTCAAGCATGCTTCAAAGCGCAAGTACTACCTACAACAAATGTGCTGGTTATAGGCGCTAGTCCGACAGCCATATCAACGGCGTTATGCGCTCGAGCAATTGGTGTCGATAACATTTGCATTGCCTCCACAATGAAGGACTCTCTGGATATGATTGAAGATACATTTGATTTTAACTGTATGCATTATGAGCAAGATATGCAGTACGGGATGATATTGGAATGCTTATATAGCGTATTACATGCTTGGCCAGACGCCGTCATCAATTGTGCCATTTCGGAGAAGACAATGAATTTAGCAGTGATGGCTTTGAAGCCGTGCGGTATTTGTGTCTTGGCGGAATGCGATACTGAATGTGCGTGTTTCAATGCAATGGACGTTATTATGAAAAACCTTAAGATGATTCCGAGCTTTCGATCAATAAATATGTGAGTTGCACTCAAATGCCGAATTAAATGCATATTTCAATATGTTTATTCATTTTAGGTTTCCGACTGCCCTAAGTTTGATTGAGGGCGGTAAAGCGCCCATTGGTCGCCTAGTTGCAAAAGTGTTTGAATGGCAAGAGGTTGAGTTGGCTTTCCGTAAGGCGCTTTGCGAATCAAATGTTGGCTATAAAAAAGTTATAGTAAGATGTGCAGAAGAGGAGGAAGAGACATACAGAAAGGAAGATTGCAAAACCTAATTTAAAGTAAAACATTTTATTATTTTTTAATAAGAAAAATTGTGAATTGTGCTTTTAAAATACTCGTTTTTTTCAAAGCAATCTTTAAATAATATTAGAAAAAAAAAAGAAATTAATTTACTTTGGAATTAATTTAAGGGTAATTTTTTGTAACAATCTGCCGTTAGACTACTTATAAACCATTATTAACCAAATCAAGGCTTGTTAGGCAAATACCTTTCGCTATCCTCAATTTAAAATAAAATAAAATAATGTAAAATAAAATTATGTTGAATAAAATAAACTTAAACAAAATAGTATACAAGTTTAATAAAATTAAATTAAACATAAAATGAAAATAAAGTAAAATAAAATAAAATAAAATAAAATAAAATAAAATAAAATAAAATAAAATAAAATAAAATAAAATAAAATAAAATAAAATAAAATAAAATAAAATAAAATAAAATAAAATAAAATAAAATAAAATAAAATAAAATAAAATAAAATAAAATAAAATAAAATAAAATAAAATAAAATAAAATAAAATAAAATAAATTAAATTAAATTAAATTAAATTAACTTAAATTAAATTAAATTAAATTAAATTAAATTAAATTAAATTAAATTAAATAAAATAAAATAAAATAAAATAAAATAAAATAAAATAAAATAAAATAAAATAAAATAAAATAAAATAAAATAAAATAAAATAAAATAAAATAAAATAAAATAAAATAAAATAAAATAAAATAAATTAAATTAAATTAAATTAAATTAAATTAAATTAAATTAAATTAGAATAAATTAAATAAAATAAAATAAAAAATTAAATAAAATGAAGTGAAGCAAAATAGAATAAAAAAAAAATTAAATTAAATTAAACTAAATTAAACATCAATTGAATAAACTAAAATAAAATAGAATTAAAATAAAGTAAAATGAAAAAAAAAAAAAATAAATAAAAGGTTTAGGTTTAAGGTTGTTTGTAGCTTTTCTTTGAGTTTTTCTTCAAAATAAAAACATAATAATTCAACATGAAGTTTCAATAGGAATTATTGTCCCGGTCTATAGCTCACAAAAATTCTTAATTGAAGACATGCATGGATGAAGGGGGTATGTCGCATTTTTGGCATTGGTGAATAGTTTTTATGCATATCTATATTTCTGTCTTATCAGAACTTGGCTATCGTGAAAATTGTAGAAGATAATTCATGGATGAAGGGGGTATGTACACAACTTTTCAATATGAATTGTGGAAGAACGGGTATGTTCCGTTTTCTTCTTATAAAGTACTAATCATAAACTTATGCTTTTTATTGCATATTATGCAACGTCTTTTATGGCTTTGCATAATTTTTATGCCAGTTTTCCATAAAAATTTGAAAAAACCTCAAATGTTTAAGCAAAACTTTAAAGTCACTTTTCTCGCTTCACTCAAAATGCGACGTACCCCCTTCATCCATGCATGTCTTCACTTATATGTAAAAGGTTTGAAAATTGAAATTGAAATTTTCGAAGTTCATAATAAATAACACCTAAAAAGTAATAAAAAATAATTAAAAAAAAAATAAAATAAAATATAACTAAACCAAAAATAAAAATTAAAGAAAATAAAGCAAAATAAAATAAAATAAAATAAAATAAAATAAAATAAAATAAAATAAAATAAAATAAAATAAAATAAAATAAAATAAAATAAAATAAAATAAAATAAAATAAAATAAAATAAAATAAAATAAAATAAAATAAAATAAAATAAAATAAAAAATTATAGAGTAGAATAAAATTAAACAAAATAAAGTGAATCGATAAACAAAATATGCACAAACAAAAACTAAATGAAAGTTAAAAAAAAAATAAAAAAAATTCTTCGGCTAACCGTTTCAATTGTGGCTTGTCCTGCAACACATGGCTGTGCTTGTGAATCTACACACTGTGCCTTTAAACTGACAGGCAGATGGCGCAGTGTACACAAAGTTCCTCTATTAACAGCTGCTGAGCCATATTTATTTTCTTTCTGAATCAACGTGTTTGCTCCTATTTCATAGTGTATTGGTACACTATGTTCTATTTGCTTATTTTGCAATAAAATTTCCTCCAAATTAAATTGCAAGTCGCAAAGATCAAATAAATAGAAATGGGAAAGCTAAATGTGACGGTGTTGCGCTATTTGACCAAGGAGGATTTCCGTGTACTCACTGCGGTTTGTTTCGCCACGGATGAGGTAAAGCGCAGCATGTATTATTAATGAACCTCTTTTCAGATCGAAATGGGCATGAAGAATCACGAGCTTGTCCCCGGCCAACTAGTAGCTTCCATTGCCAACCTGAAAGCCGGCGGGGTTCATAAGTTACTAAGGGAGCTTTGCAAACACAAATTGGTTTCTTACGAACGTGGAAAAAAGTGTGAGTACCCAACAAAGGAGTATCCTTGAAAACTTGTTACTATATTATATTCTCTTTGTAGTTGATGGCTATCGCCTCACAAATACCGGGTACGACTATTTAGCATTGAAATCTCTAACGTTACGCGGCTCTGTATCTTCCTTCGGCAACCAAATTGGTGTAGGTAAAGAATCGAATATCTACGTGGTTGCTGACGAGGAGGAGCAGCCGATATGTTTGAAGCTGCATCGGCTGGGACGCACTTGTTTCCGTAATATTAAAGCAAAGCGAGATTACCATGGACGTCGGCACAAAGCATCGTGGCTGTATTTGTCACGCATTTCAGCGACACGCGAATTCGCTTACATGAGCGCCTTGTATGAGCGCGGATTTCCAGTGCCGAAGCCAATTGATTTTAATCGTCATTGTGTACTCATGGAACTGGTAAATGGCTGGCCGATGTGAGTTACCAGATGATAACATGTAGAATATATAGACAGTTATAAAAATTATATTTTATTTGCTAAAAAAGGACACAGATTCAGGAACTAGTTGATGTTGAACAAGTATATGATGACCTGATGAATTTGATTATGCGTCTAGGTAATGCGGGAGTTATTCATGGCGACTTCAATGAATTCAATTTAATGCTCAAAGATGATGGTAAACCTATCTTAATAGATTTTCCGCAAATGATGTCAACTTCTCACGAAAACGCAGAATTGTAAGATAATTCATATTTAGTATACTTAATATCTAAAAAAGGGATTATTTTATTGTAAATATTATTATTTAGCTTTTTCGATCGTGATGTTAATTGTGTACGTGAAATGTTTCGAAGAAAGTTTGGCTACGAGAGTGAAGATTATCCAAAGTTTAGCGACATAAAACGTGAAGACGATTTAGATGCAGAAGTACATTGCACTGGGTACGGAGTCACTAAAGAGATGGAGCGGGATATCTTACAGGTTTGATAATAACGATTTAAAATGCTTCGTATACCTAGTGGTATGTATGTACAGTTTAATGCTTTTTGAACCTACCACTTGATATGTGATGTTAGAGTTTTAACCGAGCTTAGGTTTTCCTAATGGTTATTTATCGTTTTAATTTATTTATTTTAAAGGAATATGGTATGATTGACGAAGAAGGCGAAGAAGATGATGATGAGGACGATGAATTTGAGGAATGTGTTACTGAAGCAGACAATAAGACACCAAATGCAGAATTCACAAAAGATGAACTTAAAGTGTATCGCCAACAACTTGAGAATGAAGTTAGTTTCAGCGAAATGAAAAATGTCACAAAAAGTAATGACTCCATACGTCGTTACATTGAATCATGCTCACAATATTTGGCAAATCTGAGCCTTAGTCCAGAACCTCAATTAGATACAGAAATGCCTCCAACAAATATCTCTAATGCCGATGAAATTAAATTTAACGAAGCTCAACAAAATTCTTCACCTGATGCAGAGCAAATCAAAGATATAAATATCACAACTGAAGCTCGAGACTCCGATGCCCTATCATTGAGTTCCAACGATTTAGAAACTGAAAATGTTGCTGAATTAAATACGATGGACCCGAATTCACGCATGTATCGTTTGAAAATGGTTGAAAAGCTGCTAAATGATGCACGTAGTCAACGTTCATATTCCACAAATGCTAGCACGATAGCGCCGTCTGTAATCACAGATCGTATAAGAAAAAATTTAGGTGCAAAAGAGAGGCGTGAAATGCGTAAGCACTGTGTGGCGAAAGGGGAAGCTAGTGCTGTGCATAGGCATCGCAAAGAAAATAAGGATGTGGTTAAGGAATATGCTGGATGGGATTTCTGAATTAAGTACATATTAAAAAAGAGTAAGCTATCAACATGTTTTTTATTTGCGACATGAAACTAAATTATTTTTTTTACAGAATAAAATTTTATGAACCTAAAATATACATACTTGCACATAATCAAAATTGGCTATATGTTCTAAAATAGTTTAGCGTCAGTTGTCATTGAAACAAATTTTATATAATCTGTACAGAAATATCAAGTCACTCACAAACAAGTTTGAATGTCACGTCAAAAAATGTATGCAGGTATGAATGAATGTTGATGGTATGCCCATAAGCTAGTAACGCAGATAAATATTTGTATTAACTGTTCTGATTAGATGTAGGGAGATCACGTTGATAACAAACTATGTTGGTTTCATTATTTTCAAATTACGTAAGCAAATTAATTTATTTATATTTAGTAAATAGGATTATTACCATTATTTGCTATTAAGAAATATTGCTTGATATTTTTGTTGAAAACCTCCTACATAGGGGAGAAAAATGCTCGAACTGTTAGCTACATTAAATATCCACATTTGACTTTTTTAACGGATTCATACCTACATCCAACCAATCCGAAACATTTGTGAGATATTCCGTGGGTCGGTGCAATTCGAATTTAGCGATGGATTTAATTAACTAAGAGTATTTCTACTAATTAGAAAATTAAATCAAAATGCCTATAAATAGACGGGTCTAACATTGCCCCCCTTGGAGCATTATCTAATCAACTACGTCTAGTAAGCCCCTACGGTCGAAGAACGGCAGCAATATTTTTGCATTTTCTTGTGGTTTCTTGCTTTGGTATAATCGCTTATAGAAATTTCTTGAACGCTCGTTAAGCTCGGTTAAACTTCTAAGGTCGGAATCCTCAGTATTTTCACATGATTGCAAAGGATGATTCACTATTGTAGATGTCAGAGCTAAAAGTTAAGGATAAAAAATAGTATAGTTTTTGATTTAAAAATTTCTGCAAAGTCTAAACTGCTTTTCATTGGCTTAGCGTGAAAACTGACTTACCATAAAAACGTCGATCTTCCAACTGCACACATAGCTCATGTAAAGTCGGCACATGTCCGCCATAGCCAAGTTTTTCTAACGTGTTTGCCAACACTTCATGGTAATATTTTATCAATTCATCTTGTCGGTCAATGCGAAGCTCGTTTTTAAATGAAGTATTGATTAGATAATGTAGATCTGCAGCTGGTGATGACCAATTACTAAATTGAAAGTCAATGAGGCGTGCATCCTTAACTACTTTCTCGTCTTTGGCATTCGATTCAAATGTAAACATTATATTAGTAGACCAAATATCTCCATGCACCAACGTATGAAAATGTCCTTCCTTGAGATCAAAACAACGCACCGCATATTCTAATACATGTGGATGAAGTTTAAGCAATTTTTCTTTGTAATAGGCTCCCAGTTCTTCGCAACTACCTGCAAAATTAGCGCACACCTCCAGCATGCCCTGATAGAAAGGCTCAAATGTGCGATTTGTGCGTCTAAGAAAGTGTCCGTGTAGCTTAGTTAAAACGTCTGGCATTAATTGGTTTAATTTGGCGCCCGTCGCATGAAACTTGGCTAATTTTTTTAATGCTAATTTTGCTTGATCTTCATCCATGCCTGCAATGCGATCCCCGACTACAAAATGTGCAAATGACAAATCTTCAAAAATTATCGCGGAGTGTTCGAAATCCACATGAATTGTATCGGCAAAGAGTTTGTCGTTATCTCCGATCTGCAACAGCAACTCGCTCATTCGTGGTAAAATATCACGGTACATTAACATTTCTCTATTATAAACATCGAAGTTCTCCATCAGTTTAGCTGTCAGTGGATCACCTTCGTAGTTGGTTTTTGCTATGTAATATCCATTGTGCGTCTCTTTGTTATTCGACAAACGAAACTCTACCCGAATTCGTGTTAATGTGCTTATGAAACTGTCGCCCTTTGCTGTCCCGGCACCTAATTTAATACTAATTACTTTGAGCTTGTCATCCTTTTTGTATTTCCGCAAAATATTTTCAAAATATTCCTTCGTCAGCCAGACTGAAGCGGGTTCGGGGGCGTCTTTATTCATTTCGCTGTGAATGCAAAGTGAGAGAAATTATTGTGGCATGTTGACTTTATAGGTGAGAGACGTAATATTCATTTGCAACGTGAACAATTTGATAACAATGATAGCGAAATATCTGCAGCGGTGGTCGTAGTGATTTATGCAAGTTTATTATATTTGTAAATACCACTTTAGATTAAGGTTGTATGGAAATTGTATTGCGGTAGAGAAATCATATTTAATTATGAGGTAAAACAGCTTTACGCTCTGAACGCATATTGCACAACTGTTTTGTATAATTGTATGTTAATTTTTCATAATACAAGAATTAAATAAGTTGTTTTGCCTTTCCTATGTATACCCCTACGCAAATTGGCTTAGTTGTTGATGACTCTATTAGTTCGTTTGTTATTTTTTTGCGTCGCGTAATAGTATCAGATTCTTTTCGCTCTGTGGCATGTTTTTTTTTCTATAATTGATTCGCCAAAACTGATGTAATTTAGTTCTGAGAGGCTCTCGATAAATGCAATGTCATTCGACTTCTTAGATTGGAGTTGGGGATAATTTTCCAATGCTGGCTCAATTGAATGACCAGTTAGGCCCGGCTATTGAGTGCAATTTTCAACCACAGACAAAGTTGGCCAGAGTTTATCCCATGCAAAGTGGCTAAGTTTAAACTCGCACTGAAGTTTGTACTTGCACTGAAAACCGGACCTAAGTGACATGGTTCACATCAAACAGCCATCAAAACCGGCATCTTGTGGACACGGACCCGCCCCCAAGAAACATAAGGAAACATCTCCGTAAGTATTATGACGAGATCCGGCATCATATTACCTTGCCGGTTGATCTGCGGAATCATAAGCGGGCTCTAACCGACATCCGTACTGAGTCGGTTGATACCTTTGCCAGATCTCGGCCTATGAACTGTTGAAGAAGAAAGCACCTTACCAAGGGAGACTAGAGTCACTATGGACCAGCTTCAGTCTGGATACTGTAACAGGTTAAACTCTTACTTATCCAGCTTAAATATTACCATTGCAAAAACACTCCCTGCATGTGGTATGTCCCCCCATGACACTCTACATCTCTTTAACTGTTCAATTGAACCTTCTCTTCTAGAAGAGCTTGATGAAGATCTTCGGAATGATCATACACTCTAGGCTGGGTGAAGCATTGTTAACAACAACAACAACATCTAACAGGAGTCCCTTTAGTTGAAGAATTAAAAAGATGTTGAGTGTTTTGAAAGGATAGGCCGTACATCGGATGCACATTGCCTATGTATCCACATAGTGTGGATAGGCTAGAGTTTAATGTATTCTATTACAGCATTTACATATAAGTTATGCTATGGATACACACACGGAGATTATCTCCAATAAATCTTCTTTAATCAGATCCAAATTTTACCCTGACACACAAAATTGAAGATTAACAATCGGCGCACTAGATGGCTTTGGTTGTAGTACTTGCGGTTTACAACTAGATGTCGCCATTTTTTGGTGACTAGTGTCCAGTAGCGGCAAGCTCGTAATTTTGGTAGTTGTCCTTGCTATTTTTGTTTATTTATCGATGACAGTAACGGCCAAAACGTTAGCTCGTTTTCTGATATCTGCTCAAATCTTCTTAATTTTTGGGAGTTTATAATGAAGATTATGCTCAAGTTAACTCCCAAAAGCGGAGTTAATTCGGAATTTGCGCTAATGTATCAGCCGTATTACACCACAATGACACGCTCTCTCTAAGATTACACCCACTGACTTATTTGGGTGATAGTTCATCATAGGGATGAATTGAATTATAGTTTAAACCACAGACAAAGTTAACTAAAGTTCATCTCATACAAATTGGCCGTTTAAACTAAGCTAAAACCAGCACTGAAGTTTAAACTTGCACTGAAAAACCGGGCCTTAGCCGCCTGTTACAAGACGCATAAATGTGTAAAATTTACTATCGATTGGGTCCCAGGTGAACGCTCATTGAAACCCAAAATTTATTTAAAAATATCTCTAGAAATTAAAATATGCTCCATATGCAAATGAACCTGAGGGATATGAAAAAGCTTAGATGATATTAAAGTCTATTTTTTTTTCAGAGACGTCTTATCTCAGAATTTGGTTGAGGCGCACCCTAGAACTCCTTACCTCAACATATATGCTCTCAAGCACTAACCCAACAAACAATTTGATGAGAGGCTTGGCCCAACTGTAATATCGTAATAAAATTTAATAACCACTTCACATACGATTATCTCAATTTAAACTTGAAAGAGTGTAGACGAACTTTATAAATCGAATCTACAGAAATATAATATCGTATTATAAAAATCTCTTGAGGTCTTCTTAGAGATAAAACTCGGTTGTAATATTTGTTTTTTTCTGCGTATTTCGCCTCCAAAAGGGAGAAAGCGCTACATCAGTCATCATATGATATTTTCTTCTCTATTTTTTTTTCTATCTACATACTCATAAGTACACATATAATTAATTAATTAATATCAAGCAAACCTTTACGGTCAAAATATGGCAAAAGTGTTTTTATATTTTTCTGCACTCTCTTGTTCGTATACAAATTCGTTCGAAACCTGCGTGCAGGCTCATCGGAACCGACTAGATTCTTAAATTCGGCATCATCTGTCTTATCATTTATCATTACCGATTGATTAACAACTGTCGTACAAAGAGCTGAAATGAAGATAAATTCAAAATAACACACACATTACGCCAGAGTTTACATGCAAAACTAGTTACCATAGAAACGTCCAGCCTCCATTTGTACGCATAGATCATGGAGAGTAGGAATGCGCCCGCCATACTTCAACTTCAACAAAGTATGTGCTAAGTTATCGTGGTAATATTGCACCAACTCGTCTTGACGCTCAATGCGCAACTCATTTGGCAATGACGTATTGAAGAAATAATGAAGATCTATGACGGGCGTGGACCAACTGCTAAATTGAAAATCGATCAGCACAATATCCTTAACTTCGGCTGCGTCACCCAGCTGTTTGTTTTTTGCGTCAGCAGAACGTATCAACGTATTATTGGTCCATAGATCACCATGCAAGAGAGTTTGAAAGTAACTTTGAGGAGGCTCATAAATGCTTGTGCAGTTGTCCACCACATGCGGTTTCAATTTCAGCAATTTATTTTTATAATAAGAACCTAACGTATCACATGCGCCAGCAAAGTTAGCGCACACCTCAAATAGTCCTTCATAATATGGAGCGAGGCCGCGCGTCGAACGATTAAAAAATCCCATTTTAAGTTTGCTGAGTACGCCGGGCATGCGTTCATTTAGCACAGCGCCTGCAGCGTGCATCCTCGCCAAATTCTTCAAAGTTAATTTGCACTCGCTCTCATTCATGCCCACGATGCGATTTGCGGACACAAATCCTTGTGCTGTCAAATCTTCTAGTATGATAGCGGAATGCTCATAATCCACATGAATGGTTTCCGCGAATATTTTCTGATTAACGCCGACTTCTTTTAAAATGCTTGACAATTTGGGTAAAATTTTGTCGTACATAAGCATTTCGGTGCTGCAGAGCTCGTAGCCTTTAATTATCTGCGCTGAAAATTCATCGCCATCCAGCGAAGATTTAACGACATACGAACCGCATTCAACATTTTTGTTGTTGAGTTGATATTTGATTTTGATGCGCGTCAAAATGCTAACATAGTTGTCACCTTTAGCGGCGGCAGGTCTTAATTCTAGCTGCAACACACGTAGTCCTTCGTCCTGCCTATATTTACGAAATACCTTCTCGATATATTCTTTGTTTAACCAAACAGCTAGAGGATTCGATTCAGGCTTCATTTTGGTCGTAAGTAATGGATGTAATTATCTGAAAAGCGTAACGGCTATTGTTTGAATCTCATGAGAATCTATTTTAAATACATTTTCTTGCATTGGACCTTTACTAGGAATGGGTATCTTCTATTTTTTTTTATAACTTAAGTTTTATGAGAGTTTATACCCGCACTCAACAATTATTACTATCCACTTTATTGACTTCATTTTGCACTATAATTTTTACATATTTGTTTACGTATCTAAACAAACCTAAATGATTTCATTGGCATATAAGATGCCCAGGCAGTCCGTATTCTGAGAGGGCCACGATTAGTTCCAGAATTTAAGTCAATAATTCGGTCATTCAAAGCCCATGACTCGATAGGGCCTCTCTTAAACGAATTCTGAGGTAAAGCGTTTTCGAATAGAATTTGAGAAAAGGTGTGTTCCAATCTTTTGATGATTGTATGAAACCGTCAGACGATACATGGTGATGGTTCATTCAGCCAGCGATGCGCTGTAGTGCAATATATGAGGAGCTTCAAACCAAAACGCAATAAATGTGTACTGAGTTAGTGTACACTTATTGCGTTTTGGTTTGAAGCTCCTCATATCACGTTTTGCCCATAAGTAAATAATATTAAAACTATATTAAATAACAAACAAAACGGCAAATCACGTACAACAAACAAGCTAACACGCTCTATTTGTTTACAGTTAAGGGAAGAGAGATGTAAAACATGCAATAAAGAAGATAAAATATGGCTGACAACCACAGAAACTACTCTGTAATGGCTTTATAATTAAAATGAGCTTAGAGTTTATCAAATTTAATGGGTTCTAAATTTGCTTTATTGTCATCACACTTTCTATTTGTGCAAGGTAAATATAAATCACGGTGACGGCGTCATCTTTAGCTAAATGTGTGCAATAGCTCGCATTCGAGGGTGAACCACAGAATTTTAGAAAAACTGTATAAAGGTTTTGTTTCAGCGATCAGAGAGAAAACTAAACGGTACAACAAAATTGAAGTTTTTGAAAATCCCACCGGGCTTCTCAATGGTTTCTACAACTTTTTGGTGTGCTGAATACGAATCTGAAGTCAGATTTTTCGGGTCACCCTGGGTTTTCTCTACACATAGTGGTTTGTACCGAGATCGGTAGTTTTATTTAATAATTTCACAATTTTTCTGGTTTTAAGGAACCATAATTTTTTATTGGTTTTTATATTTGGCGGCATACAGATGTTCCATGGTGCAAAAAATTGGGGTAAAATGTTTTACAAAATAAAAAAATAAAAATTTACAACTAGATACCGATCTCTGAAAAAACTACCCTCTGGAGAGAAAATTTAGGGTGATCCGAAAAATCTGACTTCCAATTCGGATTCAGCACACCTAATAGCTTTGGAGACTGTTGAGAAATCTCTGGGATTTTTTGGCTGTTGTACAGCGCCATTAAACGATCAACCCACTAACCCATGTTCCAGGAGTTTTTAAAGGGTATTTTGAAGGTTTTTATTTACTGTGGTAGCGTGTAATGTCAATCACATATATAAATTAGTAGTAGACCCAACAGATGTTATCCTGCCCAAAGGTAGACCTGTGCACATAAACAATTTTCATCTTTCTCCATTTCTCTCCTATATTGGGGATATCTCTGAATCCAATCGAGATATTGAAATTAATCACATCGCTTCTTGCGGCACTCATCATCACTTTTTGTTTGATATCCATGTTGTACTGACAGATTTTGGGTTCTGGTCTACACATTTTATGTTAGGTAAACATCTAGAAATTGACCGGGTAAAAAGCGCATTCAATTCGACTTCGTCTGCTCGCTATTGCGATATTTCGCGTAGCCATCGAATTATCAATCATTTTTCAAACGCTCCATAGATTTTTTTTTAATATTTTCGACTTTTCTTTGACATAAAAAAAAAATGAAAGAAAATGCGATTTTGGAAGCAGACGAATCGTTCGTCTGAGCTATCATTTGTCATACATAATGAGACCCAAAACTTCTAAAAACAGTTGTTTGGGGTTCTACCAGTTTAATAGGTATCTCTTCTATCAATTCGAATAGGAAAAAAATTTAATAAATTTGGTTTCATATTTAATTTAGACTAGTATCGCTGTGTGATCGAAAATTAGACCAATAAAATCTTTAGGGAGTCGTGGGGTCGCTAGCCCCGTACCCCTCATTATTTCGGGGACGCCCCTCGGTGCATATTTCATTCAAATCGGTCAAACGGTTCGCTCACATGAGGTTCCTAAAGTTTTTCATGTAGCGTATTTATATATTAATAATAGATAAGCGGCATTTTATTCTGTCCTTAAAGAATATCTCGCCAAAGATAACATTTGTTGTTGAATTTTTAATAAAGTCGATAACTCGAACACTAATTAACACTTCAACATGGATAGAAAAGGCACCTCGCTGAACAAAATTACCCACTTTTTTATCCACTTTTTTGAGAAACCCGACCCGGTAATTTCCCAAGATTTTATCCGCTGCTGGTTAGCAGGGTACATATTTGAGATTACATCTATTTGACGTCACTCTTTTAGAATGCTATGAGCAATGCTCTGCAGCAACGTTACATCGGCCAAGCTCAATTAGAGCGGACTGCCGATAAATGTTGATCACATGTTGAGCAATTGCTCATACGCCATGTCATCCTTAACACTTGAATGTACTGATAATAAATTCTTGTGAGTTAATCAAATACAAAGTTCAAAATGATAAACGGCATCCATCGGACGATTAAAATGAATTTTATTTTAATAAATATTTAGTATGAGTGTGTTTTTATAACAAAACAAGAGTTTTTGATGTGTAAACATCTTTGCGCTGGGCTCATCCAGAAAATGTTACATTCAATGTATTTTGTTCTTGTAAATGTAAGATGTAAGTGAAAGAGCGTTGTATGTCGTGAGTACAGAGTAGTTAGAGAGCAATTCTTGCTTGACTGGTTGCTGATATCACTGAGATACATATGTATGTGCGTGTGTACTATATCTAAGTGCTTTGCTGGCGTTTTGTTGGTCGTGTTTAAATAGTAACAACACACAGGCGAGCACTTGCTGAGACATAATTTAATGTAGGTGGCTTGTTTTGTTTTATTATAAAACAAATTAAGTATCTCTTACCTATGCATGAGGAATGAAACACATATGTTAATTTTGTTGAAATATAAGGAAATTAAATTAAAGAAAAGTAATGTAAGGGAAAGAAAGGGAAAAGGAAAGGAAAGAGAAGGAAATTAAAGGCAATAAAAGAAATTAAAGCTAAGGAAAGGAAATTAAAGGATAGGAAAAAATTAACGGGAAGGAAACGAAAGGAATAATAGAAAGGAAGGGAAAGAAGGCAAGGAAAGAAAAGGAAATTGAAAGAAAGAATAGGAAAGGACAAGAATGGAGGGAATGGAAAGGAAAGGGAAGGAAAATAAAGGAAATGAAAGAAATTGAAGGATAGGAAAGGAAAAGAAAGTAAAGAAAAGGAGAGGAATGGAGAAGAAAGGAAACGAAAGTAAAGGAAAGGAGAAGAAAGGAAATGAAAGTAAAGGAATGAAGAGTAAAGGAGAAGAAAGGAAAAGAAAGTAAAGGAGGTGAGAGGAAAGGAAAGGGGGTCATTGGGATCATTTTGGGGTTATCTTAGGATAATTTTGCTATCAATTTTGGGTTCACTACGGCTCATTTTGCGATCATTTTAAGGTCATATTGGGGTCGTTTTACGAATATTTTGGGGTCGTGACTTCACAAAGATACATAAAATAACAAAGTTTGTGTTGTTGCTTTGAAGGTAGTGCGATGCATAAGCTAGCATTCTTTTCGCACTTGTTTAAAAGAAAATCCGTCTAAAAATATTAATTTCATTAAACTTATGTATGTGCTGATACACATGTTTACACATCAAGCATCACGAGTACTTGGTACTCACGTTTTTTTTTTCTTTCATTTAAATTATTGTATTTTTATTACAAAAACAGATACATTTTAGTTTTATATAAAGCCGCCTGTGCTGAACTCGCTGCTGTTCAATGTCTGATAAAACATATACATATGTACAAGCTTCCAGAAAAGCCAGAACTTTAACTTTTTTTCTAATTATAAGAGCCATGCAGGTGAGCTTAGGCCTATCTGAAATAAAGGATATGCTTAATTTTATATTTATTGATCGGTCTGTGCATCTATGAAGTTTTGTCAGAGGTTCTAAAACTCACTATTCTCGTAATCTATTTATCTCAGTTTCATGTATGCACATCTAGCAATCCTTTGCGATCGAAGTAAGGCAAAAATACTTTTGCACTGTTCTGAGTTTTCTTGTTTGTGTATAACATGTTGCGGAAGTTTCGCGAACGATCGTCAGTTCCCATCAAAGTTTGAAAGTCAGCATCTTCAGTTTGGTCATTGATTAGGCACGCCTGGCATCCCAAAGATGAAACAACAGCTATGATGAAGTAACAAAAACGTTACTATTATAATTATTATTTGTACCTTGAATCGAAAAATTAACTCTAAGAGTCCATACATACCGAAAAATCTGTGAGCTTCCATTTGCACACAAAAATCGTGCAAGGACGGTATATGACCGCCGTAATTCAATTGCTCTAATGTCTTTGCCAAACAACCATGGTAATGTTGTACAAATTCATCTTCCCGACTCAGTCGATGCTCTAGCGGCAGTGAGGTGTGAAAAAAGTAATGCAGATCCACTGTTGGTGATCTCCATGCGCTATACTGAAAATCGATCAGGATAACATCTTTGATTGCGCTACCACCTTTCACCTCGCTATTCTGGCCATCGCTATATCGCAGCATCACATTATTCGTCCACATATCACCATGTATGAGTGTTAAAAAGTCACCAGGTTGAGGATCCGTAGCACTTGTACCATACTCCATAACAAACGGTTTCAGCTTGAGCAGTTTTCTTTTATAATACGATCCCAAGGCTGGACATTTATCCGCAAAATCGGCACATGAATCCAAAATACCTTCGAAGTAGGGTGCAAATCCTTTTGTCGAGCGATTAAAAATACCCGTCTGCAGCTGAGGTAAAATGCCTGGCATACGCTCATTGAGTACAGCGCCTGTAGCATGCATTTTTGCCAATTTCTTCAAAGTCATCATAGTTTGTGCTTCATTCATGCCCGCCAAGCGATCGGGTGTGGCAAATTTAAGTACCGCCAAGTCTTCAAAAATTATAGCCGAATGTTCGTAGTCAACAAAAATCGTGTCGGCAAACAGTTTATCTTCATCGCCGATCTCTCTTAATTGTTCGGTGAGTTTCGGTAAAATTTTTTCGTACATTAACATTTCCGTTTTAAAAACATTATAACCATTTATGATAGCCGCTGTAAAAGGATCACTCTGATATGTGGTCTTCACAATGTATGAGCCACACTCTGTTTTGTTGTTGCTTAGACTAAAAGTGACGCCGATTCGCGTCATTACACTGCAATAGTTATCACCTTTCGCCGTTGCGGGTTTTATGTCCAATTTTGTAATAGTAAGGCCTGGATCCTTTTTGTAATTACATAGAATTGGCTGAAGGTATTCAGCGTTGATCCACTCTGGCGCTGGATGTAAATTTGTATCTATCATTGTTTAAAGCAATTGTCTTCACTCGTTGAAACTGTCTTTCATTCTAACAACTAATCACCGTTAAACAATGTCTTTTATAGCGAAAGCTTTCAGCCTAACGCCGTCGGGGCATGATTTGTATGAATTGGCTGTGGGTGTGGATGTCGGTGTAAACTATTATAACGAACATATTTTAATCATATTACATACATACTTGAGCAATCGACTGCAGTTCTAAATATCACAAAGCTTTATCGTTTAGTAGTTTTTCAAGAGATGAACTAACTTGATACAAATATAGATAATGTTCTTACTACTATTACATCTTGTAGGTGTGTAGCGGAGATCACAATTTTTTGTACTTTTTGAATCCCGATATATTCGGGATCTTATTTTGCAATTCCGTAATCAGTACCAATACATACTTGGGTAATTTCTTTTCTCCAACTAGCTGAGAGTGAACAAACTGAAGCAAAAAAACAAGTTGATTTTTAATCAGCCCAATTCTAAAACAAAATTAACAAGTAAGGAAGTCCAAGTTCGGGTACATGAAATACCCAACGGTAGTGTCGAAAATAGGCGTGGACAGCGATTGATTTCTACCAGTTTCATCAGAAATATTTCCTATACCACCAGCAAACCTGCCATAATTCTACAACAAGCATCGGCGCCCCATAGATCTTAAGATCAGTCAAACAAGTTGGACTCATCACACAGACACGTTTCGCTCTTTGTTTACCAAATGATTTAGTCGTCGCTGAGCAAGGGGTGAAACCACATCGCGTGGGGGTGTCGCTTGTTTGGTCAGCGAATGTTAAAAATATAGTTCGGACGATCACAGCGCGTGTATAAGCGCTCTCACTTGTACACCTGCATTTACCAATTTGCCGACCCATGTTCTACAATAATCAGTTTTAAATTTATTTACCTACCAAATTATACTATTTTAGCGATTTCCCTTACCGAATTATGTAAATTTATGTGATTTTTGAAATTTTCCGTATCGAAAGTGGGCGTGGTCGGGAAGCGATTTTGTCCAATTTCTTCCGGTGTACTCCATATAATGCTAATATTTGGGTGTTTCCGAAAAAGTGTCAACCAAAGAGAAAAATTTTAAAATGCCCCTAGGCCAAGCTTGTTAATAACATTACAAGGGCAACTTGACCCATTCCTACATACATAAATATGAATTTATATATGTACATTAGGGTGATTCAAATAAAAAAAATTTGGTTCATTTTTCGGTCTTACCCCCTGAAACTATAGGTATTGATGAGAAAATAAGCCTTGCAAAAAATTAGGTCTCTAACTTGACCCTCAAGGGTGGCTATTTTTTTCGCCCTTTCCCATACATTTTGTATGGGGAACAATGTCATTTTTTTTCAAAGTGAATTTTCTTTAAATTTTTGAAACTTTTTTCAAAATAACTATATTTGCATACTCTTAAAGTTGAAGCTTTGAAGCTTCCAAAATGGTATGCCATGTGCGATTATTTTAACTATTAAAATAATTGCAGCCATCTAAAATTTACTAGATTTTATACGCGTTACTGTGTATGTGTGTGCAATAGTACAAAACTCAGTCATTTTCAAATGGCTGTAAATTAAGTTAAACATAAATTCTTGCTCTCTTTATCAGCTTTAGTTATATATTTAAATAAACATAGTATGTATGCATATGAAGTATTCAAAACAAAAAGGAAAAAACTCACCAATGCTTGCCGCTAGGCTATGTGGTCCAGACACTACTCTTATTTCGAGAGATATGGGCTCAGTTCTTGAAGATTTACTTTTTTCAATGTTATGGTTTCGTTAAATATAATTGCCTTATACTTCTGCTAGTTGACCCGGCAGACGTTGTACTGCCACACATTTATTTCCCAGCATGTTTCTCTAACCCGATCCCTATATCTATTTTAATCCCTATCCCTATCTCTATCCCCATCCCTATCCCTACCATCAGGTTCTGAAAGTCAATATGAAAAAACTGACGGGTGCTGTAATGCATGTCAGGATTTAATTTAAAAAGAAGTGCCTTGTATCCTATCGTGGCCGGAATATGATATTTTAAAATTTGAATGAAAAAATCGGGACAGTGGATCGGCTGTTTAGCTTTTACAAAATTTCGAGTTAGAGTTTTATATGTGTGTATTGTATAGAAGTATAGATTTAGGAGAAGATAGATGAAATATTTCCTTTCGTTATCACCAGGTTTCTCGGAGTTGATAGGGATTAATCTCATATAACTCCTCACCAAATTTCAGTGGTCTAGCCTATATACTTCCGGAGACATGGACTATGAAGTATTTTGTTCGTATGGGAGGTGCCACGCCACCTTTTTCGTTACCCCCAGTATCTTTGGAGGTTGTAGGGATCGATCACATATAACCCCTCACCAAATTTCAGTCGTCTAACATAAATACTTCCACAGAAGAAACAGAAGAAGAAGATAGATGAAATATTTTTTTCGTATGGGAGGTGACACGCCCTCATTTTCGTTATCCCCAGTTTTTTTTGGAGGTGATAGGGATTAATCTCATATAACTCCTCACCGAATTTCAGTGGTCTAACCTAAATACTTACCGACAAGGGAGGTGCCGCGCCTCCTATGTATATCAAAATATTTTTTAGCCTGTGACCATCCCTGGAAGATATCCAGTGCATGTATAAAATTTGATTACAATCGGCTTATTCGTTTACAAGCCAAGTTCGTCCATAGGTACATACATAATTTGAATTTTATATATATATGATAGATACATATGTATGTTTATTTATTGACACATATGCTCCAACATGAGTTGAGGAAGATGATGATGATGTTCCTCAATCTGCCTGATTTACTTCCAAAAGTCCTCGGTTATCGAATAACGGCAGCAAATTCTTAAGATTCGTCTGTACTTGGTCATTAAAGTAGAGATTGTATTTGAATTTTAGGGCGCGTTCGTCCTCGCCCATTAATGAATTGAAATCGGCATCTTGTGTATTTTGATTAATCATCACTGGTTGAATAACACAAGATGAATGAAAAGCTAAAACGAAATAAGAACAACAATGAGAAGTAAATCAATAAAAAGACAAAATACCATAAATACGGCCTTGTACATACTAAGCCAAAATCGAAAAAGTACAGTAAAAAACTCACCGAAAAATCTTTTTTCTTCAACTTGCAGAAGGAATTTATTCAACGTGGGCACTGGATGTTTGCGGTAATTTAATCGCCTTAACAAGTCACTAAACGTGTTATGATAGTATTGAAAGAGAATATCCTGCTTATGTAAACGCAGCGGCTCTTGTAACGATGTATTGAATAGATGATGTAAATCGAGCGTCGGCGAGCCCCAAAATGAATACTGAAAATCAATAATGAGCACATCTATGGGCTCACCTGTTTTTACATCATATTTAAACATTACATTGTTGACCCAAACATCACCATGTGCCAAAACATTAACTTCACCTGGCGTTGGTGCAAAACAACGTTTTCCAATTTCCATGTAATTTGGGGCCAACGCTTTCAACTTATGACCATAGTAAGCGCTTTCAGGCATATTTTTTAAAATATACTCGGCGCATGCAGTCAGCGAACCCACAAAATAAGGACTATAATTGTCTGTGTAGCGATTGAAGAAGCCACGATCGTAAGTTTCCAAGCAACCGTTTTCACGTTCGTTTAGCACAGCCGTGGTGGCATGCATTTTGGCCAATTTGCGTAATATCAATTTGATGTGCGCCATATTCAACCCTTGCAAACGATTTGCCATAACATAGCCTTTAACGCTGAGATCTTCAAAAATAAGTAACTGTTTCTTGTAGTCCACGTATATGGCCGTGGCGAAGAGTTCATCTGTATCGTCGATCTCATGCAGCAAATCATTGAGTTTGGGCAGCACCTTTTCATAGATGCGCATTTCACGATTGAATATATCATATGGCGCCATTATAGCGCTAGCAACTGGATCAGTTTCGTATGATGTTTTCGCAATGAAGCTCTTTTGCACACTCTCCTCATCTGTACTGAGTCGGTAGTGGGCTTTGATGCGCGTCAAGACACCACCATAATTCTCACCTTTTCCCATGGCGGGTTGCACATGCATAGATTGTAGTTGTAGATGTGGATCTTTGTGGTGGACGCGTAGTGCGCTCTGCAGATAGCTTGAAGTCAGCCATTCCGGTGCTTCCATATTAAAGAGTGTTTCAAGCGGCGAGTGTTTAGCTTGCTAATGAATGCTTTAACCTTTTATACTCATCTAGTAAAGGTAGACGCGCAAACATTCGTCATAGATGATAACGGCATCTGTTTCTTATATGTATAACACTCCAGTTGCTTAACACATTGCATTTATTTGAACAAGATTTTATAGTTCTATTTTAGCAAACGTTTCCATTACGTGTTTCGTGAAATTGTATAGGTAATATGAATGCAATTCTGATTATCCTACTGTGGCAGATATTGACAACAGTGAGACGCGTTAGTATTTACATAAAATAAGCTCAGAATAGAATACAATTTACAGTTTTATGACTAAATACGATTTTCTTACATAAGTATAACGTGGTCGAACTTTATGACCTCTTTAACTCGAAAATTAAGATTTTTAAAAAATACTCTTATATGAGTCGATCCATATCAAAACGTCCAATATTGGCAAAAATCGTCGCTGACAGAAAAAAAATTGAGTGGCTACTTAAAACAGTAAAGACGCCAGAGCCAGCTAAAGCTGACAAAAAAGGATACAAATTAAGTATATTCAGTACCAGGTTTTTAATACCAGGTACTCGCTATGTATTTGCTATTTTCTTTTGAACAAACTACTCTCTTTTACCTTTAAAACGCCCTATAGAATGTAAGGATACCTCTAATAGAAACATTTTTACAGCTATAATAGGGTAATCCTAACAATTACGTTTTTCAAACTTTGAGATTCGACCAGTCCGAAACCAATGGTTATAAAAATTATATGTGTGTAAATTTGATCCTTTAGGACCCTTAAGAAGTGTTCATCCAAGTGTGAGCGAAATCCGCGACTAGTCAGCATTTTGAATTAGTCGTTTTCATATGGAATGCCGCCGTGGTGTAGCGGTTAAGTGTTCGGCCTTCTACACCAAGTCGTGGCGGTTCGATGCCCGGCAAAAGTAACATCAAAAATTATTTAGAAAATAATTTTTCTAAACGGGGTCGCCCCTCGGCAGTAGTTTGGCAAACTCTCCGGGTGTATTTCTGCCATGAGAAGCTTCTCAGCAAAAAATTCATTTGCTTTGCAAGTGCCGTTCGGAGTCGGCAAAAAAAAACTGTAGGTCCCGCCAACTTGTAGGAAAAACTCAAAAAGCAACACACCACAAGTTGGAAAGAGAAGCTCGGCTAAAAATCTCGTTAGAGGTTATGATAACCTGTTGGTATATCGCCGCCATTAGTTTTTTTTTTTCATATGGAATGTCTCATCTGCCAAAAGGTGTATTGATTCAATAACTCCCAATTTGTATGAACAATGCCGCAAAAGCTCTACTAGTCTCTCAGATAACCTGCATTTTAAGAAAGTGACCAATTTAGATTTCAGGGTCCCATATGATCTACTACAAGATAAATACCTCCAAGAAACTTTACCACAGATAAAAGATGCGAAATATATTGGTAGCTAAGTCGACCTGTTTGAATCTTGCGCAAAAGAAACGCAGCATGATTCCAAAAATATTTTAGAGATTGTCCCAAAATAGGGCCCAAACAAACCATACCATCACCATACCGTTACCATAGATTACCATAATATTACTTTGGCATAACTTCGCTCTGGCTACCGCATTATGTTTCCTGGAACCACCGGTATATGATCTCCAACCACAGTTTCTGAACATAGGCGATTTTTTGTATAAACATACTTTGGTTAATCTTTCACAACTTTATTTTGCCAAGAATTAAAATGGATGCAACCATAGGTTAAGTGAGTTTTGCCAAATGCTAATTTGTTTTCTTATCTATCAAACAACAAACTCTTTTGTTTTGTTTCATAGAGGGTTAAAGACACAGTCTTTCCTAAATTAAGAATTTTACAAACATATTTTCCTCCAGCAAATGCAATATTTTTCTTTATTAGTTTGCGCATTGGATAATAGGCACAATAACTTTTCAGCTGAGACATTGCAGTTGACTTCTGGATTATTCAATTGGTTATAATGAATGTGCTCGCAGATTCATTGTATGTTTTGTACGTGTTCGCAGTATAAATAGAATCTTTTTTTTCGAATATGAGGGCGTAAGCGAAGCAGCGGGCTAATCCCAGACTAAATACAAAACATTTTGTACAATTTATGTCGCACAATATGGTTTGTGTTATCAAATTGAAATGTGAACCTTTCGTGTTGTAGCCTTGTAAGAATTATAGAGGAATTTTTTTATCGGTTAAAATCATGTTCGCGACAATGATACACTGGCACCCAAGGTACTAAGTTTCAATCGCATTATTTTATACGCGTTTTTTCTGTGCAAGTTTAAATCACAGACAAAGTTGACCTAGAAGGTTCCACTGGCAGTCGGGCAGTACCACAAAGGAGTATCGTAGCATACCGGGTTTATGTCCGGCCAAGGAATGTCAATTTCGGCATCACTCCTCAAAACCTTTGGGAGTGTTTTTGCTGTTAACAACAACGACAACATTTCGAAATCCCTCTCACCCTTTCAAGTCGTCTTCCCTATCTAGAGCCATCACACTTCGTCTCTTCCCTACCTGATCCATTCGTCGCGGGTTCTCCCTTACCTAGGAAATATCAAAGTTTCCACCAGGGTTCTTATACTTTCTTCGACGTCAGTCGTTTATGTGGGTGTGTGGGATTGTTGCTAAATAAAAATAGCGCTTTACAAATAGTCAATTAAATTAAATTAGTTTTAAACTTTTATTGTTATTTGCGTTAGCGGATTTGCTTATATAAATATTGCTACTAGCTTAACATGCGCTCACTGCTGTAATGTTTAGTTTCTCAAAGTGTGTGTACTTGAATTTAAAAATTTGACAAAGTCTTGTCGTCGTCTAGTCTCGTCTGTGGCGCTCGGCTTGCTGTAGAGATTTGTATATAAAAGTCATAGACATTGCAAGGTCTTTCTTATATGAGTTGATAGCCTTAGATGAAGACACGTTCTTTCTGCAAAACACTGGAGACATTTACAAATTTTAGTCAACAAAATGTCAACGCCGGATATCAGTATTATGAGCTCCACTGAGATTTTATCCAAGGACATCTACAAAAAACCCTCCGACCAAAACGAAAATGATTTCGATGATAACTGCACATCGTCAGATGGTCCAGAGTGGCTAACAAGATCCTATTTGGAAAGTTGTTTGCGAATACATCACAACGATAAACACTTAAGAATACTCCGCTGGGATGTAAGGCCAGCGCTCGCAAAAGGTGAAAATTATGGTGGTGTTATGACGCGCATAAAGGCGGATTATCAAACATCGAAGGGCACCAACGCTACCGGGCATTATATGGTTAAAACATCATTCGAGGCTGACGAGTTTTCGCGTAACCTAATGGAACCTTTTGATATATTTAACCGCGAAATGAATATCTACGAGCAAGTGTTACCAAAGCTGAACGCTCTGCTGCATGAAATTGGCGATCATGATCAAATCTTTGCCGAGACAATGGCAGTAGATCGCCAACGTTCAGCGCTCATTTTTGAAGATCTCAGTGTACGTGATTTTATTATGCCAAATCGTTTTGAGGGTTTAGATATGCGTTTGTCCAAGATGGTGGTGCGCAAATTAGCAAAAATGCATGCAACATCTGCAGTGTTGAATGAGCGTGAAAATGGTTGCTTGGAAAGTTATGATCGTGGCTTCTTCAACCATCATACAGATAATTATATGCCAGGATTCGAGGGATTCTATATGGCTTGCAATCGACGTGTAGCCCAGTGGGAGGGTTATGAGCGTTATGCGCATAAATTAAAGTGCCTTCAGCCGAAATATGTGGAGTTAGGCAAAAAAATGTTCGAGCCTTCACCGCATAATGTCAATGTCTTGGCACATGGTGATCTTTGGACAAACAATGTCATGGTAAAATATGATAAACAAACTGGCGAGCCATTGGATGTAGTAATCATTGACTTTCAATACTCCGTTTGGGCTTCGCCTGCTTTGGATCTGCATTACTTTTTGAATACTTCATTGAATGAGGATTTGCATTTGAATTTGCTCAAACAGGACGAGATCATACATTGCTACTATGAGACTTTCTCCGAAACACTGCAGAAGTTGCGGTACCAGTCACATATTCCTAGTTTACACAAGTTCCATTTGCAGCTGGACGAAAAGAAATTTTACGGTAAGTTTATAAAACTAAAAAAAAAAAGCTTAGTTACTTTCAAAAACAAAAAATTAAAATCAAACTTTTCTTACAGCTTTTCACACGACATGCGTTATATTGGCTATACAACGTAATGATGATAATGAGGATGCCGATTTTAAGGCAATAATGCAAAGTGATGAGCGTGCGACTCGTTTCAAGGATACCTGCTTTAAGAATGCTTATGTTCAACGGATTATCAAACAATTGTTGCCTTTCTATGAGCGACGAGGTTTATTAGAAGTAATGCAATAATCCTTTTTGCTGTCATGTGATATTTAGTATTTTAAATAGCATAATTATTTCTACTTAACATATGTACATACATATATGTACGTTTATTAAATTTTTTACTTAAATAAACTCCGTTATATGTATGTTGTTGCAGCAGTACATCGCCCTGCCTAGTCGGAAGATCCACTCATAAAAAGTTACGTGACATACCAGACAGGGTTGTACTGATGTCGACAGTCCTAGCCCGACTGTCTTGGGAATGATTTCATTGACCCAGTACCCGGGATCGAAGTGGATTTTAGTGGCCTCGCAGGATACAATATGTTAATATATACATACAGTGTCTCAAAAATTATTATTTTTTATGCCATTAGTCAAAGTTAAAGCAAGAGTCGCTCTCGTCTTCTAAGAAAGGACTCGTTATCCATCTGGCGCATTAAACGATCAGACTAGGCAGTGAGTAGCCAAAACGAACCAATAAGACCAATCCACATTGGTCCCAAACTAAATTTTTTCATTTTGGTCCGATTGAAAATCGATTTTCACTATTCGATTAGTTGAATTTTTTAGATTATTCGAATAATTGCCACTCAACGATTATTCGATTTATATTAAAATCGATTACTTGTTCAATGAAATAAAAGCAAATTTTTTTTAGTTTTCAAATTTCTCTTCTTTTGGATGGAGTGCTAGAAGAATAAGTTAGGAGTGAGATTTTAAGTTTTATATGAAATGCAAGAAGGCAAGCAAGATTCCTACATTCAAATTGCTGTTAAACTGTGTTTATTGATGTTCTTACTTAAACATTCCTAATAAAAAATAACTTGAAGGATGCTATCAGTTTTTGATGCAATGAATTGAAAACGGTTTTCAAAAATCGGTTATTCGAATAGTCGACAGCGGGCGATTATTCGAGAAATCGACGATGGACGATTATTCGAATTTGACTAATCGAATTATGAAAATCGATTTTTGAAAATCGAAGAAATTCGAATATTCAATTAATCGATTTTTACAAGCTCTACTTGGCCAGAAAGTAACCTGTGTGCCAAATTTCATGCAAATGTCTAAATTTTTACTCAAGTTATGTCGAATCCGCTGTGTGCTACTATTGACAGAATCTGTGAGAGCCTTCCTATCATATAATTTCATTTGTCGTTTGCCAAGCAAAAAGTTTAGTGCAAATACCAATTTCGTTAACTTAGAACAACTTTTATTATAAGTACAGCTTCATATTTCCATTATAATATGGATTTACATACTATAAAAGTGTCAACAGTCTGTACTGTAAGGTGCGTCAACTAGGAAATATCCGATTTTCACGCATCTAAAAAGCCACATAATTCGAATTCCTTGATTGTTCGTTGGAGAAATGCACGATATTTTGGATTTTCAACATTTCGTCTTCGCATCTCATCGCCTTCTTCGGTGCGTGAGGTAAGATTTTCCAGCTTTTCATCTCCTGTCGTTTCCATAAAAATAAGAGGAGTAAGGCAAGTGGCTGCGATGACACCTGCAATGGAGAAACAAATGGTAAGATTAGACAAGCTTTATTGAATCACTTATTACCTTGCAAGCTATTTCGAATTAGCTCAATATTTATCTCCTTCAATGTAGGTATATCACCCTCATAGTGAAGTTTATCTAGTGTCTCCTGCAATATACGGTGGTATTCTCGAACTAAATACTTGAAATGCACTTTACGAACATTTTCATTCAAAGAACCGAACAGAAAATAGTTTAAATCCATTGCTGGTGAGCCAAAGTAAGATAATTGGAAATCCAGCTGTACACAAAATTATTTCATTAAAATATAATCCAGAAATTTTGTTTCAAAACACCTCACCATAACAGCATCGTCGGGTTCCTTTGTGTCATTATTGATATGAAACATAAGATTGTCAATCCATAGATCGCCCATATTGAAGACCCGAAATGCGGTCTTATCCGATTCGAACATTTCAAGGGCATTTTGTAGAACATTTTCGGCCAATTTGAACATTTTCTCAGTAATCTCTTCATAGCCCTTCCAATGTGTTAGTTCTTCAGCAACGCAGCGTATATTTACTGGAAAGAAACCTAGAAAATCCTTACGATCGGGATTTCTAGATATTGGTGCCTCATTAAAGGATTCCACTACCTCTGGCGTCTCAGCAGCAATAATCACCGAGCAAGCGTGCAATTTAGCCAATATGTCAATAGTCGGCAATGCATAGTCCAAATTGAGCAAACGTCCTCTTTCGAAATTTTCATAGCCCGTTAGTTGCATGTCTTCAAGCACCAGAAATGGTTCCGGTGTCTCGGTGGTGTAATAGCAAGCTGGCGCAATTTTCGTTTTGTCACCAATGGAAGCTAACAACTCCTCAACGCGTGGCAGAATTTGTTTGTAAACCAAAATTTCGCGTTTGAATAGTTTGCTTTTGTGTGCTACAACGCCAGTGTAGCCTTTTGGATGATCCTGAAGAAGAAAATAATTATAATATGACCAGGGGTTGCATATCTGGTGTTATCTCGAAAACGACTTTGAAGAACTTTTTCACACACGTAATGCAGTACGTTTCAAGCCTCGCACTAAAGCGCTCGAACTAAGTTTTGACAGAGTTGCCACCTATTTGAAATTTATAAAACTTGAGAAGATAGGTATGCTACTATGGGTAGCAAACAAAAGATATTTCAGTTCGAATTTTCATAAAAAACTACAGATATGGTTGCCCCTAGTCTTATTATATTTATTTTTTTGAGTATCCGATATTAGGTCGAAAATGTCTTGAAACATTTCTAGGAAACTGTGTATGTATATACATTAGGGTGATTCAAAAAATGTCGACTTGGTCTTACCCCTAAAAAGTTAGGTATTGATGAGAAAATAAGCCTTGCAAAAAATTAGCGCTCCTTAGGGTGGCTATTTTTTTCGCCCTTTCCATACATTTTGTATAGGGAAAATAATCAAACATGGCTTACCATTTTGGAGCTTCAACTTTAAGAGTATGTAAAAATATTTTGAAAAAAGATTCAAAATTAAGAGAAAATTAATTTTGAAAAAATGCCATTTTTCCTTATACAAAATGTATGGGAAAGGGCGAAAAAAATAGCCACCCTAAGGAGCGCTAATTTTTTGCAAGGCATATTTTCTCATCAATACCTAAAGTTTCAGGGGGTAAGACCGAAAAAAAAAACAATTTTTTTTTATTTGAATAACCCTAATATACATACATATGTAGCCTATCTGCTACAATCTTAGCTTTTTTACATAAATGTTACCACTAAGAAGGTTTGATATAGATCTGCCACCTAACTGAAATTAAACCAGAATGTCTTTACAGATGAGTTCCTACAATAATCTAATCCAAGCCCTAACCCCTTAAAGTTAACATATGCATATCGATTTTCAAACTTTCCACGTAAAACTCACTTTAATAATCACCGAAAAGCGTCCAGTTCCTTCTTTCCGCGCCAAGTTGAAAGACACTCGATGCATTTCGCTTGCATACCCGCTGCCATTCTCACCATTCGTAGCACTTTTCACCACCATTTCATGTACTTCTAATGTATCATCTTTGAAGTACTCCTTCAGGACGTCCTGCAAAAAGTCAGGCGTTATCCATTCTGGCGGTTGGTAATTCTTAGAGCCAGTGCCCATTGCTGCAGCAAAACTGTTTCAAAATCACCCAAACCTTGAGAGGAAAAATTAAAAAGTTCTGTATTGTATTTAATAAGATTTTTACAAACTTTTTTTCTAATTTTCTAGAAGTCACCTGACCGTAATAAAAAACTCGCCTTGCTCTAACCGCTTGGCAATAGAAAATTTACTTGCTCAGCTTTTGCTTGTGGATTTGGGTTGCTTGCGGCTCGAACTGTTTTGCTTTTCTGTGAATACAAAAATCACACAAACGAGGCGATAGTCTCAGCTCTCACGTGTTTATCGTACATTTTATAGCTTACTACAGCGTTTACTTTGTATTTCTTGTTATTCTCATTCATTATCTATTCATATGTATTTATATAAAATTTTTAATTTACAAAACGCCCCACTCAAAATCAATGCGATATACTCATTAGCAAACAATGGTCCGCAACTGTTTTGTGAAGCGCCAACAGCTGATTTTGATTAGGAAGCTTATGCCAAAGCTTTTCACTGTGTTTTTTTGTTTTGTCCGAAGCTTTATGATGATAAGAAAAAGTTTCTCAAATTGAGGTTAGTACAATCAGTCTTTATCAGGTATTTCATGATTTATGCCATTCATATTTTTGACTCATCGTCTTATCGGCGTCTTTTCGTATAAACATATAATAGTAGATATGTATGTAAATATCTCCATTATGATGTCCTGAATATTCCTAGAGATAGGTTATTTTTGAAACTTATTCTAAGATTTGGCAGCATTAAACACAATTCTTTGATATGATATTCCTTCAAAAAGTTCTGAGATAAAGCGTGTTTGAATAATATTTTGAAATAATGTAATATTCCACTCTGATCCAATGATAGTATAGCATACGTTGTCCTGCCCAAACCAAAACTTGTTTGCCCTCAGCTCCACATCCTACTTCCCCGTCCACTTCACGTTCACCTTTTGTTTTTCTTATTGTCATCCATATCCCTATCCATATCTTAATCCCAATCGAAATGGAATTAAAATGACTCCCCTTTAAAATGGTCATCAATACCTTTCATGTTAGACAAAACCTTCTAGACTCCTGGTCCACGTTTTGGTCAATATCTAGAAAGCTTGGTCTTATATGAGGAAAATAGCTAAAACAATCACCACCTTTCTGTTGATACCCATATCGCACTATCCCATCGAGGGCCCCTCCTGGTTGACATTTTGAACAATGTCTCGAAAACGGGGACTCATATTGGACTAAAAACTACGCTTTTTTAAAACACTCATCGATACCTTTCATTTGATGCCCATATTGAATGAACACTTCATAAGGTTACCCTAGTCCACATTTTGCGGGATATTTCTAAATCCTTTCAAATGCTTTTTTTAGCGTATAAACGTCTCGAGCTGATACCAAATCTACCTTCCAAATTTAATTTTATTAGGTCCAACCGTTTTCAAAATATGTAGATGTTAGCATAGATGAAGCAAAGTTGAAATGAACCGAAGTCTAAATGAAAGCTGTGGTCATCTCCCTTCGTTTGATACCAATTTTGTGCGAATATTCCAAAGTTTACGCGAAACCACATTTTTACCGATAACTCTGTTAGCGATAAAATATATCGAAATTTAATGATGCCTGTTACCTATTCTATACCCCTAAGAATTAGTCTGCAAAATTTCCTAAATATCAGGGCATTGGTTCAGACGTTGAAGAACCGCAAACATCCGCAGTCACTCACAAACTTACGTTTTTATATATTATATATTAGTAAGAAGTAAGATAAGATAAGATAAGAAAATATACCAGCGCTATCTCAGACATTTCTTGCATTCCGAGATGAATTCTAAAACTCGTTTCCCCAACCTAAAGTATTTTGAAGTTATTCGAATATTAGAGCAGGAAAACCCCGTTAGCAACTTTTTTTTTAATTTCAAGAAATATAAACAAAAAGTAATACATATGTACATTTAAAATATCCTCAAACTTATTTAATCACATTAATAAAAAATATAAAGAAAAGGGCACTTGACTAAATTATTAACTAATTTAAAGCTATTTTTGTAAACCTATTGAAAATCTAAAGCGCCCCTTCTATATAGAAATGGTAAAATATCTAGCATAGCGCGAACATATAGCGGATTCGTATAAGCTTTGTGTCTGAATTTGTCGCCTTCTTCACCCGGTAGTATTAACTTGAGTAGGCTAGCGTCTTTATCGGATGGTAGAAGTATTAAAACCAGATGGGTAAATGCAGTGCTGTAGCCTATTTTAGAAAGTGATAGTTAAATTAAAATCATACTATGTAATACAAAAGAAGTGGGTTGTGAAAGCAAATATTATGTAGGTGTATATACCCAGCTGTTGATTTTAGCATTAACTCACAAACCGGCAGATATTTAGAAAACAATGCCAAGAAAGAACCGATAGAATTAATTTTCATTGGCTAATATGACGCTCGTGGTAAAATTTAACGTTATTCCTCACTGAAAACTGTTAAAAAATGTGGCATTTAAAGTAATTCCACTCGGCCATAAAACGAAACATTTGAATTTGTACTCAAGTTATAGTGAGCTGCGAGAACCAAACTATACATGGGACGTGATTTGTCGTGAAGCGCCGAACAGAGTGAGATTTAAGAGTCGAATACATAAAGCTTTGTTAACCTCGCTTGATATTTGCTACCTCAAAATTTTGCGTCCAACTTCAGAGGTATGCTACAATGAAGGCCTTGACGCTTCCCTTTTATACATTTGTTTTCGTTATTTATTTCTTTGCATTCAAAGTGTTTTGGTTAATTTATTAATTTAATAGAGAAAAAATGAATTAATTATATCCTCCAACTTTTTATTCTTTACTTAAAGCAAAGTCATCAGCATCTGATTGTCAAAGCAAGCAAAATTTGAGAGTTTGCCAAATTTTAACCTTGCTTCAACTTTGAGGTCTCCAATTTGCCATGCTTCGTTTAAATACGTATACTGACCTTTTCTGTCAAAGTCAAAGTTCGTGGTAAAGTCAAAATAAAGCTTTATGTAACTGACCCTTAAGATCCATTATGTTGTTGGTAAGACAAAAATACTCGCCGAAGGTTTTAGGTAGTGATGTCGAAATTTACAGTCCTTAGCCGGATATGAACCCGGTACGCTCCGGTACTCCCTTGCGGTGCTGCCAGACTGCCTCGGGAGGAGAAGATGGGTAACGAAACGTGATCCGTAGATCAACCATCGAGTTAGCTCGTCATTAACTTTGTTCTTATTAGAAGCCTCTTACGACCGGTATGCCTACCTCGGGCATATTCTAAACCACTAAATCGCAGGGGAACTATCGAAGCCCAATGCTCCACAAGGAGATCAAGACAGCAGTAAGTGAGTAAGATATACTTATATTAGCGCGGGTACAATGTCCAATACCGTCCATGGAACCCTTCGAATGTAATTTTCTTAATACACACAGAAAAATTTTCATGTAAAATCAACACTTTTTCAACACTACCGCTCATGTTATTTTAATCGAAGCTCATGTTGAATAACTTCACTTCGTGTTAAATTAACATGGCTTCCTGTTAAAACAACATGGCTTCCTATTAAAACAACACTTTCTGTCTCGTTATTTCATATTAATTTAAAAAGATCTTTCTTGTTATTTTAACATGATTCCAGCTGAAAAAAAAACTGAAAAACTATTCTGTGTGTAGAGTTCTATGAAAAAATTCAATTTTGATTGCGTTTAAATTTGAATTACATCTGTTTACAATAGAACGTGCGCTATCTATCGATTTCACAGTTATTTGGAAAAAGTTTCACTACCGTATTTACCGGCACAGCTGGGTATATATAACAAAACAAGTCACCTTAACTTTGTTCCACTCACCCCAGAACCCGTATTTCAGCATGCTGATGTGTATATCACGTAGTTTAGGCGGAGGTTTTGTATACTTAAATAGCTTTAAACACTTGAGCAGATGCGTATGATAAATGCGTACAAAATTATCAAATTCCGATATACGCAAATTGCTCATCACCGAACAGACAATCAACGCCCACAGATCTTGCGCTGGGCTACCCCATTTACATAGTTGAAAATCCACAAAACGTATTTGATTCACTTCACCATTGGAGGTATAGTTTAACATAATGTTGCTGGACCAAAAGTCTCCATGATTGAGAACCTTAAATTCATTGGGCTCCGAATTGAAACAACCCATTGCTGCGCTCACAAATTGATCGGCATTCGGCTGTAAATATACAATCATAAATTCACTAATCATCACTACTATGTCAGACGGCTACTTACGATACACTCCATATATTTTTCGTAATCCTCTAAGCCCCATGTCGCCATCGCCGCTTTAAAACTTTTCACGCGTGCTTGATAAGACTTCGATTTGTGATAGTTGGCAGGTAGATAAATTTTCTGAAATTCCTCGGGATATGCACCATTGGACTCGTACCAAATGACGCTTGCTGCATGAAATTCGGCTAGTTTCTCGAGTACACGTTTCATGTGCGGCATATCGAAGCCTTTCAAACGGTTTATATTTCGAAATTTCTTTGTATTCAAATCTTCTAAAACGATCGTAATGCGCTTGCCATTTTGTTCGATCCATGGGCATTTTGGTGAGAATTTCACTTTTGTGCCGATATCATGATATAGTTGCTCCAAATGTGGCAGAATGCCTTCGTACATGAGTTTCTCTTTTGGAAAGAGATTCAATGAGTTGATAATGGTGCCGCCTTTGTCATCGTCAAGCATTGTTTTGACGATATATGATTTCTGTTGTGTATAGCCATCTGAGGAACGCAGGGAGGGAGAGTGAAAAAACAAAATCACATCAACAATACAAAAACACAAACACAAATAATTATAATCTTATCAGTTTTTTGCAGTCTAACGAAAATATGCATCGCTTGAAAGCCGGATTGTCGTATCAATTTGGTATAGAAAATTTTGAAAAGAGTAAATAGCATCCGAAACAAGTTAGAGCATTCCGAAATATGTACGTTAGGGTTATTGGACTTAATACAAACCTTTCAGTTCAATGTCCATTATGATGCGCATCATCAGCGATGTGTAATTCTCGCCAGGCGGTGTTGCTGGGATTGGTGTTACCTTTAATATTTTCTTGAAATTCACATCGTCTTTATGCAGTATCTTCTCAAAATATTTCGCATTTATCCAACTCGGTATTTCCAATTCTATATTCGGTTTGAATTTATTGCTGTTGTCTGGCATATTTATATTGGTTTTTAGTAATCTCAACAACTCCGGAGTGTCGCTGAGTACTATACCTTCCTACGGATCTTACGGTTGAGCGTTGACTGGACGCCCTAACTAATATTTGATTATTAATTCGCTATCAGTTGGCGCAGTTCGACGTAGATACGCGTATCTAAACATCATAGTGTATGTGTTGTCAACATTTCCGGCCCGTTCCCGCGCTTAGAGCAACACACACGGCGCCTGCTGAGGAATGTGAACACACACCCGCTTTCTAACTAAAAGTTTAAAAGTTGTTTAACTTGTCTGTAACCAAAACGGAGCGCGTCAGTCACAGTCAACTTTTGTTTATTTTCTCTAAACATTATAACTAAAACTTTCTCTCTGTGGTCTTTAATGTTTACCTTGAGAGTGGAGTGTTGTTAATGTGTGGTGATCTTTACTATGTGTACTGTATGTATGACAGCAAGCTTTTAATTCCGCCGGTTAGAGCAAGCGAGAACGCCGCGGGAAAATATGATCGACACACATCTAGGCATTTGGTGATAAGGGCAACTTAATTTATTCGACACAAGCTTTTAAAAACGGCTTCAGTTCGAGTTACATCTCCCTCTTACTCTTGAAGCATTCAATACTCACTATAAATCTTAACATTTACCTTAGTCTCAGCGCCTAGATATGTTGCACGACGGTCAACTATGTATATCGCTCATATCCCGATTGGAGATGGTTTAGGCGTGTCGCATGTGGGTGAAAGTTCAGATTTCCCTCTCAAAACAAAAATTAACTTATGGCGGCGATATACGAACAGGTTATCATTATAATCTGTAACGAGATTTTTGTGCCGAGCTTCTCTTCCAATTTGTGATTTAAGGGGGTTATAGTTTAGACTATTACATGGAGACTAAAAAAATTAAAAGTATTCATTTTATCTAATACTCAAAATTGATAGCACTACGGTCGGAGACACCACATCAAAATTTGGTTCCGATTGGAAACACATAAGGGGTGTCGAAGGGAGTAGGCTGAACTTTAACAATCTGTACTAACTTTAGATGCTGTGCACCTTAAATGAATTTTTGGGACCCCCAGAAGTAACCCTGTAATGATCTCCAAACAGTTTTAAAATGTCTCAAAATAGTTCTAAACGAGTTCCCGAAATTGTCGCAAAAAGTCCAGAAGTGGTCCCGAAATTATGTAAAACAAGTCCAGATCTCAAATAGTCCATAAATTATTTGACAAAGTTCCGAAAATATCGGAAAAAAATCGAAGTGATCCAAATAAATGTCCCTCAATAATCCCATAAATATCCGAAAATATCAAAAAAGAAATCCGTAATTGATCCCGATATAATCCCCAAAGAATTCACTAAGTAGTTCCAAAACAATTTCGAAGTGATCCCAAAAACCATCCCGATTTTTTGGGATCGATTTTTGATGATAATCTGAATGTAGGCAGTAAGACGAATCCGGATATTCGCTATTACTATTCTGGGGATATGGAATTACTTCAAACGCTTTGTGGAGTAGTTCCATTGTTTATATTGCAACCATATCGCTGGCTTCGTGAGCAAATGTACAAAGTCCATTTTTTTTTTTTGTAATTGTTCAGGAGACGATAAAAACCGCCTAACTTTTTTTGTTGTGAATATTTAAATCTTCTTTAAAATCTAAAAATACAGTTTTTTCCATTTCTGCTTGCTTAAATATTAGCTATCAAAATATTTCAAAATAAAGTAAATGCAAAGTTATGAGCCCATTTTGGACTTAGAACATTTTCTTTCTATAATTTTGTTATATTTACATGGACTTAGCACATTTTCTCAGAAATAAATTATTTCTTTTTTTTTGTTTCCGATGTCGATGAAATTTGGCATATAGATAGTATGATTCATTCTAAGGATAATTGCATGGGTGCTGCCACTTGGGGTGATTTACAGGGTTGCCACCTATAGGATTTTTTTTAAATATTGAGCAAGATATGACAATATGGGATATGGGATACCGGGTTGCCACCTACTCGGTATTTTTAAAATCTATTTTGGAAAGCTTTTACTGTCTGTAAGATTTGGTAACAAATTCGAGGAATACCGAGCAAACTAGGTCACCCAGGTGCGAAATAATTAAGTTGCTTGCGACTTTGTCTGCGAAAATCTCCATCCACCGCCACCTATCGGATTATTTTATAGCAAGCATACGTTCCAAAAATGGAAAAAATCGGGTGAATACACACGGAATTTGTATACATAGCAACTCCAGCGCCATCTAGCGAAGAAAATGTATCCTATGTTGAGAGGACTAATCGAAAGAATCAGCTGTCAAAATTTGGTGAAAATCGGTACCTGATAACGCAACCCAGACCCATTTAGTCGAAGTCATGCTTAAAATATAGTAGAAGTCTTACTTTCGTATGATTCTAGGGAAAAATCTGATTGAAACAAATAAAAACTTATTTTCAACTGGACTTAGGACGTGTTTTTTTTTTTTTTGCTTTTGGTGGACTTAGAACATTTGCACACCACTACATAACAATATCTAAAATTGACTTTGGTCACTTTCTTGATGCTGAACGATGTATTTATAACTGTACTATCGTTTTGCATTAAAATTGCCTTTGGTCACTTTTTTGATGTTGAACGATGTATTTATAACTGTACTATCGTTTTGCATTAAAGTCTCATTTTTCAAAAAAAAAAAAAAAAAAAAAAATGGACTTAGTACATTTGCTCACGAAGCCAGCGATATACATATTTATTTCAATCAAACTTTTGCTTTTGTCAAAAAATACTGCATTTATTAGCGGTCTGTGCTGCAAAACATAAACCTAAATTGATCACTTCCAGTCCAACAATCCCCTATTATCCAACCATGGTAGAATTTCTGTTGCTGCCGAAACATATCTTGAATTCGTATACATGGCAAGCTTGATTTTGCTCTCATCTTGGTAACCATTATTCTCCTTTTTATCGCCGCTTTTCTCCAACAGAACAACAGGCAACACTTTTGTAACAACTAAATAGGCTGTAAAAATGTTTTTTTTTTTAGTACATGAACTATTATTTTTTTAGATTCCTTTCACTACATCCTTACCGGTCAAACCATTCTTCAACAAGGCAGCATGAAGATTCCTTAGTTTGGGCAGTGGTCGATGGTATTGTAATAGTTTTAAATTTTCTACAAGATTATCGAAGTAGTAGCGCACCAAGTAATCAAATTGTGATAATTTGATATCTGCAGCAGTCGATGATAGTATAAAATAGTAGAGATCGTTCGCAGGTGAACCATATTTTCCAACTTGGAAGTCAATAAAACGAGTGTCTTTGATATCACCAAATGCATTGTGCTGGAACAGAATATTATTTACCCAACAATCACCGTGATTGAGTACATTGAATTCGCTGGGTTTGTAACTCTGCTCTTGGAGTAATTGATCTACCAACTGATCGTCGCTGTTAGCCTGAAAAAAAGATTTTAGTTTGTTTTTCTAGTAAATCTTCAGACTCGTAAATATTTTCATATAAAGAGCGAATTAAACTCACCAATTTGTCATAAAACGCCTGCCCGTTGTTCCATTGTCTTAGCTGAGCCAAAAACGCATCAGTTGCATTCAATTTCTTTAGCAGGTCTTTATTATTCTTCGAAAAAATACCGACAGTGAATTCTTCAGGGAACATACCAAAATGTTCAACATAACAAGCTGAGGCGGCATGGAGCTCAGCCATTTTCTGTAGCACATGCTTGGAGTGTTCCAAATCAAGCCCTTTCAAACGATTTACAGTTTTATAACCCCTCGAGTGTAGATCTTCCAGCATAATATAATCCACACCAATGTCACGATCGACCTGATATGCATTGGGTGCAAATTTAACGTTTTTGCCCACTGCTCGGTATAGTTCTTCAAATTTTGGTAAATAATTGTGGTACATTTGCTCTTCTTTCGGAAACAGTTTTAATGAATTGGATATTTGCAGCAAAGTTTCATTATTGAGTGGTGCTTTCAATACATATGATACAGTTTTTGTAGTGCCATCTAATGAAGGAAGGACCAATGTTATTTTAAATTACACACAGCTTATTTAGATATGTATTAAGTTATGTACCAACCTTTAAGCCCTATATCCAAATACAGACGCAGTAGCAATGAGGAGCAAATAACATTACTTTTTCGGTTACTCTCGAAACGCGCTTTAACTATTTTTTCAAAGTTCTCACCTACACTGGCGCGTCCGGCCTTTTCGAAAGTTGCTGTCTTTAGCCAAGAAGGCGTGTTTCCACAGTTATTTTCGGCGTTGACATTTTGCACGGGGTCCATTGGTGATTTATAAATCTGAATTATATGTATTTGTTAAAAAATAAGTGAACTTTTTTTTATATAAAGTCAAACAAAATGTGATCCCATAAGAAACCTCCTCCTACTACTACTCCATCCAGGTTAGCGCCAATCAGCCTTTATGAAAATATCCCTTAGATTGGCCATAACTAACAATTCGCAACGTATACAGAAGAAGCTCAACGCAAATTATTAAGCACAGTGGTTATCCCGCATTAGAACACTAAACTAGTCAGAAAACATATCACACATTTTTCTGCCCACCTTCCTACCTACATTCTTTTCAAAAACGCCATCTGTCGACTCAAAATAAATACAAGACATTCCGCATGCTCGCTCTCATAAACCCAAACAATAGGTATCTGGAAGACTGAGAAAATAATATTTACCGTTCACAGTTAAAAACACTTTTCTTCTTTTTCAATAGCTGAGTGATAATTCCTTTAAAGCGGTTGAATATTTGCTATAACATTTTATTATTTCAACCAATTTGACCTAGAATAGAACGTGTCCTGTCTTAATCAACTGAACTCACATCTAGATGTCGCAATTTCTAGTGGGCGGAGCTCTATCGTACTGCGAGTACATGCATACTGAAGGGTGGAAACTTCCTTGCAATGAATATGTTTAGTTTAGGGTGAGTACGGAATGAGTCGCAACCCTACAAAAATGCAATCGGTCTTGTATGATTCTAGTCTGGCTCGTAAAGGAGCAGATCCTTTTTGTTATGTATGTCCTATGAAGAGACTCGCTTACACTTTTATGCATGAACGGGTACGTGGGCAGTCGACATTTTACCCCTGAAAGTATGCAACACAAAATAAAATTGACTTAACTATACTCATAAAGGACTGTTGGCTGTTGGGAGCAATAATAAGAGTGTTCGTTGGAAACTGTCCACCCAACTCCCAGCAAAAGAGAGTTTTGTAAAAATCTCAAATTTGCTAAGTTTTCGTTGAACAGGATTCAGTAGAAATTTGCAAACAAAACAGCTGTTACGTTTCTGATTGGCTAGCAATTTGAATTTGCATTTTTTGTTGTTGTTTTGCTATGTCACGATCAGCTGTTCATGTTTGCTGGTTTCTGCTGGATGAAATATCCCCAGCAATAATTTGCAGCGAATTGCAACTCTCTCTCTGAATTAACTGGCAAAATGCGCTCACTAGCTGCAAGTTTAGGAATCAACAAACGCTTTTCAGGCATAATTATGCATAAATTGCAGTAAACGAACTCCTAATGTACATATATACGAAATCGCGCGACACTCAAACGCAGTCAGTTGTCAATGTTTTCAAGCAATAATTGCTTGACTGACGTTCTGAAGTTTCCGCCACTTTTTTTTGTTTTTTATAATATGCCAAGTTTGCTCCTTTTTGGCTGTCTGTTATCGCAATCAAGTAAACTAAACCGACTGATCTTTATCTACTGGGTTTTCACTATCCATTAATCGAAAAAAATATTTATTTAAATTAAAGCATTTTCCGACATCCAAATTACCTTAAACATTTTATATGAAACACAACACCCAAAATTAACTGTTTCGCGATCTCGTGATTTTCTGACGTTTCTAAAAATTTGCTAATCTATATTTTGCATGTAGTGATTTTATGATATCCTCAATTGCTGAAAGGTAATAAAAAATTGAAGAGTGAAATTAATTTTTTTACCTCTTGCTTTTTGAAGTTATTGCTGTTTTTTGCGATGAGTGATTGCAATGAGCAAGCTCAATGTTTGCCGTACGATTGGCCGGTATGATAAATATTTTTTATTGCAAAAGTTAATTTTTATAGGTAAGTATATTTGTAGTAGAATTCTTTACGACTTTATTTTCAATTGATTCATTCATTTTAATAGGAAACCACTAACAATAACCCCTTTTCTAGATCCCTACTCTACTTTAGCTAGCCACTTTAGCGAAGCGGTGACTCCCACCCAGCACAGTGGGGTGAAAATATTGCCTTACCAATCGAATCGAAATATGTAAAGCTGACATTTAAAATAAATTATTTTACAGTACTAGGTAGAGCGGGAGATAACCCTATATCAGTAACAGAGGAATTGATAGGCCCGCTATCTGAAAATCTGTTTGAAAACTATCTCAAATTTTGTTCCCAAAAACTCTTTCTCAGCGTAAATTCAACACAGGTGATAGGCGTCGTATTTGAAAATATTGAGTTAGGGTGTTGTTAAAGAAATGTCTGAAAAATTTTAAGAGAGTTTAGGCATACATAGAACTTTGCCAAAACTTTGACAGATGTCCGCTTCATACATATGTCAAAAATGGTTGAAAGGCCAATTTACATAGAGCTGAAATACATAAAACTTTGCCCACGCTTCGACAGATGACCGCCCCATATATTAAACAGGGATGGGCAATATTTAATTTATAAGTGACGAGTGACGAAAAAATAAAAAATAAATAGTTATTCATTATTTGAGCCCCCTAAAGCACAAGTGGTATAAGTCCACATTTCTCGAACTGAGATATTCAAGGTTTTGTGTTGTCAACAAATAGGGGGTACCCTTGATTTCACAAGTGAGTTCTGCTATTTATTCCGTTTCTATGGGAGCTAGGAGTTACCCGGTTAGTGTGTTATATAGAACATATTTTCCCCTCCATAGCGTCAAGTCTAACTAAAAAAAACGAAAACTGGACTTATACCACTTGTGCTTTAAACGGCTCATTTTAAAACTTTTGAGTGATAAGTGGCCGGCTATTTTTATTCAAACAAGTATTGAGTGATGAATAACAATTTATTTTATTCAAGAATCGCTTGAAATAAAAATAAATTGTTATCATCACTTTGATTTTTTTAATAAAAATAGCCGGTCACTCATCACTCAAATTTTTTCGAATATTGAATAAAAATTAATTTTTAATTTTTTCGTGACTCAAAAATAAAATTTTACTCTTATTTTTGAGGGATGAGTGACAAAAAAATTTGAGTGATGAGTGACCGTAACAATTTCAACTTTTTTTTTTAAGAAAATGGGCCAATTCTACCAGGAAAAGACAGAATCTTGACTCTTCTTTTATTATTACTCTACAGGTGTTTAAAACATCACGCAGTGCATTTTCTTTGGGTGGATCCACTTTGAACTTTGAAGGATCCACTTCCATACAAAGTTTGTGGAACGTAGAGCGTGCTTCACTTAAACCATTTTTAATATATGGCAAAGTTCTATGTATTTCAGCCTTTAGATCTTCCACTTAGCCGCCGAAATAGAATTGTGGAAAACTAAAATATCCCACAGTGCAAAAACTATGGTGAAAAGCGACCTCAATCATAAGTAGAAAGTGTTATCAGAAACCGATTGGCAAAACTGTATCAATCGGTCAAATGTGTTTATCTCACTTATGTTTTGATTGATAAGTCTGCTTCATGTTCGTTAACTATTTCAAATTAATGTTAACACTTATCGAAGTTACTTTGTTGGTGTTTATACACCCAGGGTGGGCAAGCGTGGCTCACTGCGTAAACACGTCTTTGGATCTTTTTTTAGTAACTTCTTGAAATTGTTTTATTTTTTTCAAAAATACTTTTTATATAGATATGTATATTAGGGTGGTCCTTATTTGTGAGGAGACAATTTTATCATCAGATTTCCAAAGGCTCAACCCCTAAATCGATAGTAATATAGCCGAAGATAACACACAAAAAAAATGTATCCCGATTAGAGATGGTTTAGGCGTGTCGCAGGGGGCCATAGTTCAGATTGCTCTACACAGAGCCAACAATGCCTAATAAAATAGAACAAAAGTCATAAGATATCTCTATAGATTTTTTTCAAGAAGATGTACTTCTTATTATTGTAGAGACCGTCTTTTTAATTTTATTAAGAAGATTTTCTTTTTAATATTTTAAATGAAAAATAAAATGATATCGCCCTCACCGAGAATCGAACTTACAATTTTCGGAATGATAAACCCAGCTGTTAACCATCAGGCCATCGCTCACTTTTGATTGCCAGCTTCTAATTACCGATATGTGTAGAGTTGTTAATGTTTCAAAGGAAAATCTTATAAATATATTTAAGAAGATTTCTTTTTAACATTTCTAATTAGGAAAAAAAGAGAGAGAATCGAACTTACAATTTTTCGATTGCTAAACCCAGCTGCTAACCATCCGGCCATCGTATACTAATAATTGCCAGCGTCTAACTACACCTTTGTACTAAATGTATAGTTTTTTTAATAAGAATTTCTTCTTAAAACCAAAAAGATTTCCCTACAGTTTTTTCTTCGTTTGCACCGTTACGACTACCCCTTTGCCCAAAAGCTGATCATGAAGACAATCTTATTAATTTTATTAGGCATTTTTGGCTCTGTGTATGTAGACTCAAAAAATAAAAGTGATTTTTCTTTTATCTAATACTCCAAATCGGTAGCACTATCGGAGTGCACCCGGAGATATCACATGCGAAATCTGGTCCGGATTAGAAATGCCTAAGGCGTGTCACAGGGGGCTAAAGTTCAGACTACCTCCTGCGACACCCTTTAAGAGTTTCCAATAGGAACCAAATTTTTTGTGTGATATCTCTCACGATAGTCCTATCGATTCCAAGCATTAGATAAAAATAATAATTTTAATTTTTTTAGTCTCCATGGTACGGTCTGAACTTTAACCCCTCTCCGACCATAGTGCTACCGATTTCGAGTATTAGATAAAAATACTACATTTGATTATAAGGACCACCCTAATGTACATACATACCCTGTTTTCCAAAGAATGAAGTGATTCAGGCAGTCAAACGTTTTCGAAAAGTCTAAGGGCCGTTTTCTCAATGTCCGGTTATCGCTAATTGGTATTTCTTGACCAGTAACTAGCCTAACTATACCTTTTTAATCAAAGTTTTCCTAATAATACTGATAAAGGTTAAACAAAATGATTATACAGTCTGGGGACCTGCAGGTACTTACCTTATCCCTTCTGATTCAAATAAAAAAATTGTTTTTTTTTTCGGTCTTACCCCTTGAAAAGTGAGGTATTAATGAGAAAATAAGCCTCGCAACAAAACTTGCTTTGTAACTTAACCTTTAGGGGTAGCTGTTTTTTTCACTTTTCCCATACATTTTGTATAGGGAAATGGGATCCTTTTCAAAGAAATTTTTCCTTTTACATATTCTTAAAGTGGAGGCTTTGAAGTTTCCAAAATGGTAAGCCGGGTGCTTGTTAGACAGACCTACCAGCAGAACTTGACAAAAAGTACCCGAAACTTTGAAAGTACCCGATGCTTAAAAGTATCGATAACAAAGTAGTACCTACTCACAAGTACCAGTATGTAAGTAGGTACAGCGGTGTCCACTATAAAAGTCCCTCACCTTACATACATATTTGCTTTTTTTTTAGTACGCAGGTGTATGGCCCAATAAATACAGGGTTGAATTTAGAGCAATTTTTATTTTTAGGTGCTATTTAATTTATTCAGGTAAAGGAAGTAGAGTATAATATAAAAATGGGTCATTAAGATATTTGCGTTAAATAATGCAGGTAATTTTTCTCTATTAGCCAAGGCAAAATCTCCTTTACTTGGTTTATGTAACGTGGGTTATAAAACATGCGCTTTTTAAAAGCTTTGCCTTCCTCGTTATTGCTCATAAATGTTTCGATATTAGAATTGTCTTGAGGATCTAGCAAAGCTACGGCAAGCATTCGTTGAACACATACAAAAGCTGCAAATGAAGAAAAAGAAAGATTAATAAATTAGAAATTAGCCAATTATACGCTCACATTAGGGTAGGATAATTTATTGAGTAATTACAATAAGGGTAATTTCGATAAGTACCTAGATATCTCTAAAATATAGGACTTGAGTCGTCGGAAAATCACGTTTAAACTTACCCCACAAACCATACTTTTCCAGTTGTTCGCGCAAAGCGTCGAGTGTTGGTATGGCCTTCGCATAATGCAAGATTTTCAAATTTCTTACTAGCTCCAAATAATAAAACTCAACAAAATTGTCAAAGTTTTTCAACTTTATATCCCATTGAGTAGAGGTCATCAAAAGGCAAAACAAATCCATAGCAAATGTTCCATATTTTGGCAGTTGAAAATCAACAAAGAGCACTTCCTTTAGCTTTGATTTGTCATTACAGTCATGCTGGAACATTATGTTGTTAATCCAAAAATCGCCATGATTCAAAACATTGAAAGCCTTGGTGTCGATATTGCCAAATTCCAAATACAATTCATTCATATTTCGCATATAATTCAACTATTGGGTAGATTAAAAAAGAAATAACAAATATTTCTAAAAAAGCTTACAAAAAATAAATATGGAAACGAAAAAGGAAAAACCTTTTATAGCCCACTAGGGCCTAGTTAGCTACTTACTATAATTTCTTTTTCTCGAGTTAGCAATTGGAAGTTCTCTATGCACTGCGCGAACGGTTCATTAAACGCTTGATTCATGCTCTCTATAAATTCCATACTTTCTGCAGTTAAGTAACTGCTGGTATAAGCCTGCGGATAAGCACCCTTAATTTCCACTCTTTTAGCCGATGCGGCGTGCCACTGAGCTAGTTTTGCTAGCACAGCATTCGTATGCGATATATCGAGCCCATTACGCCGCTCAAAGTTTTCAAATCCCGTCAACTGTAGGTCTTCCAAAAGTATATAATTGCATTTCATTTCATGTGGGAATCGAAAATGTTTCGGTTTAAATTGCAACGATATTCCGTTGCTGGCGTACAATTGCTCTAACTCCGGCACTATGTGCTCATACATATCGATCTCGGTAACGAAAAGTACATCATAGCCATCAAACTCGGCGGTTGTTTTTTGTTTCTTTCTATGTTTGTTATCATTTATTTGCAACGGAATTTTTAGTATGAATTGTACCTTCTGACGGCTGTCATCTAAATACATATTAAAAAAAGAGGAATAGTTACGAAATTTTTGCGTCTAAACTACTATCAATGCAGGGTTTGAGTCTTAGGAAATCTAAAAATCAAACTGTCTTCCTACAAACAAGGACCACCCTAATGTACATGCGTATGTTAGTAATGTGCGATTGCGAGTATTTAAATAACCGTTTATGTAGTTCAAAACAAACCCGCAATTAACGAATCAGGTTTTGGTAAGTTACTGAACATTTATAAGGCGGTCCAACAGTCATTTCATAAGACTTCCAATGCATCGTGTAAAATGAAGACAAAAACTGAGCTATAATGCAGGTGTCTACACTAAGTTCCGGAAATTGTCCATTAAAAAAGAACTTGTCCGCTCTTTCCAAATGGGCTTCGAGTTTACAGAATGTGTTTTTAGGGCCAACCTCCGAAAATTAGATATCGTTACCTTAATTCACAAAGGCGCTACCTAATTGACACATTTTTCGAAAATGACTTTTTCACATATTTAATGCAAATTTTAAGAAGTTACTAGAACTAATAACGGAGATATTCCAAATTTACAAAGCTATATTTGCATGTAAAAAAATTTTTGTTTTTTGTTTCCCCTGTAAAATTTTTTTATGTCAGTTAGTGTGTTTGTGAATCAAGGTAACGATATGTTTATAAACCAAAGTGTCGGTGTTTGCAAAGTTCCCTAAAATTCATCTTTCTAAATAACCAGATTCTAGAATGTTTTTTGCATCACTGATGCTTATCATATATGGTGGGTTTCGTTTTGTTAATGAGAATTTCACCATGGCACCAGTGTTCGGACTTCAAACGAAATGCATTAGTAAACAAACAGAAACTGTAATAGCTTCCCCGCTGGAACATTGACGCAATTGTGAATTATTAAGGTTTAGCGAAGCAAGTTTTAATATTTGCATGCGTATATGTTATGGCCGTTTTGAACAACTTCGAAGCGCTTCAAACGGTAACCATTTGTACAAGAACTTTAATATTTATACACAAAAAAGTTGACTATTTCTTACAGCTTTTGTGAACGTTTTCTCGAAAATTGAAAACTAGCATTTGCGTCATTGTTCCACCGGGGAAGTGATATGGAACACTTATCTGTCAAAGTTGTTGCAAATTTGTATATCTAAAACAAAAAGTCACTAATTTGTGATCTGCTTGTAGGCAGGTAACAAACGAAATTAATTAAAGAAAATTTGTTAAAAAATTAAAAAAAGTGAACTTACGAATTATTTATATGTTTAAAAAAAGTTAAATAAATTTGAAAATATTAAATAAAAAAATAAAAATCTACTGTTCGCGGACCGGCACTTGAACCTACGTCCTCCCGCGTGATAGTCCAGACGCTTAATGGCTAGGCTACATCCACACCTACAGCGCGAATGCCAAATGCGTTACTTAAAATTTAGGCAATTTGTGAATTTACAACACATTTAAATGAGAGAGATAAAGACTTTGGTGAATTTCTTGTGACTTTCTCTTATAGAATACCGAATTTATCTCAAGTCACAAAAATTGTATCTAATGAAATAGCACAAATTTTGTGCCTTGATATGAGACAGAATACAGACTACTGGGGGTGAATTCTGGTTCTATGAAATGATAACGTGAAAAAAAATTTGTATGAATTTGAAGTTTCTTTTCACAAATTTTATATGAAATTTCTTTTCATTTTATCATTTCATAGAACCCGAATTTGCCCCCTGGTATTAAAATAAGAAATGTTTGCATTTCAACATTATAATTGTTACATAACATTGAAAGCTGAACACTGCTTATTTGCAATGAAAACTTCTCACGGTTTTATTGACAACAAACAAACATAACCCAACAATCTTAATGGCTTCAATTCAGATAAATTGAAGCTTATATACTTATAGCTTTATTCTTTTAGGCCCGGTTTTTCAGTGCAAGTTTAAACTTCAGTGCGAGTTTAAACTTAGTTTAAGCGGCCAATTTGTATGAGATAACCTCTAGCCAATTTTGTCGGCGGCTCGGAACTGTATATTTATGTTTAACCTCATTGAATTTAAAACACCTCACTACCTCTATGAAAAACTGCAATTTTCAAGGTCTTGTAGGCGCCGCAACTTGACAATTCCCAGATATGTTTACCTGTCCTCCTCGAGACTATTTCTTGTAAATGCTGTAAGGCTGTGGAACTCTCTTCCTGAATCTCTTAAAGGTGTCCTGAGTAGGAGCAACTACAGAGGGTTGATTCATGACCACTTCATTTCAGCATGATTAATGTGTCTTCGAAGCAAATACGTCTTTCATCTCTTTTCTTTACTCTCACCTAATAAAAATGTCACTCCTCTCTTTAGATGCAAGAATTATATTTATTCCATTTTAAGTACTTATAAACTTTGTAATTAATGGCTGATGATGTGCTTTAAAAGACTCTGTCTTACAGACACAACCACTTTATTAAATAAATTGAATTGAATTGAATTGAATTCAGCCTCATTTCAAATCACTCAATTTGATATATTTAAATAGGGACAATTTATGTGACGTGAGAGAGATAGTTTTTGTACGAAATGTTTCTATTGGTGACCAGAGGCAACTTACATAATTTACCTTTTAATATATTCAATCTTAAGAAGAAGTTGTTACATATGTATATGGATGTATCTCGTGCCTTTTCTGTGAAAATTTCGAGAGAACTCGTATTTTATGTGGAAATATCAGCTGATCAACAAAAATCTTCGTGGTTTTTGGTTTGATCAGTTACATACATACTTCGTATCTATATTTTCAGTATGCTACACTCTATTATTTTAGCAGCGTTTTCTGAAATGTTTTTAATTTGTCAGTAGATACGAGTTTAACGTAGAAATGGGACGGTTTCCACTTTTGTACTTAAAACTTAAACCACTTAAATACGAATGGTTTTTCGAAACCGAAATGTTGTTTTATTCTGAAAATAAACTTTATGGAAGCCGTTCAAAACTGAATTGAATTTCTTGACAACGCTTGCAGGATTACTGCTGTCTGAACAAAGACCCTAATTGACACATTTTTCGAAAATAACGTTCACATATTTAAGTATGATATAGTAAAATACACACTGACTACAAATTTTAAGGATTTACTACCAGTAATAACGGAGATATTCCAAATTTACAAAGCTATATTTGCATGCGTTCAATGTAAACAAATATGTTTTTTGTTTCTCCTGTAAAATTTTTCTATGTCAGTTAGGGCCTTTGTGAATTAAGGTAACGATATGAACAGAAGTTGAAATTCTATACGCCTGTGTGTACATTATTATGCACATACAAAAGTATACCCAGGTACCTAGTTCTTTGAAGAATAAACGAGTTTTCTGTCAAGTCCGGTTCAAAGCAAGAAAATTGTATAACAAAATTAATTAAATTAATATAACATGAAATTAGATTAAATTAAATACCTAATCCAACTAAAACTAAAAATTAGCTTAAATTAAGTAAAGTTAAATTACTTACCTAAAATAGCCTTTAACCGCTTAGGCGATTTCGGCCGTCTAATAGATAAATTAATTATAATTAAATCAAATTAAGCAAAACTGAATTGAGTTAAATTAAATTAATTAATTTAAGTTCGTTTAATTAAGTTTAGTCTAATTATATTTTTATTTAAAATATTTGGCGATTACAACCTTCCTGGAACCTGACTTGAAGAGCTTTAACGTCTAGAATACACAGAACCGCAATCGTCACCAAACAATCTTGAAAAAGCTCGCTGGGTGTCTATTACATCGCGTCAAGGTTGCATAAAATTATAAACTCACCTTTCATTTTTATCTCAGCACGAATTCTTATAATTGTTGTTACATAGTTCTCTCCATTTTCCAAAGCCCGAAATGCTGCGAAGCTTAAAAGCTCGTCAAACTGTGGGAAATTTTGGCGCAATAACATTTTGAACTGATCGCACGTCACCAACGCTGGAATATTTTCACTTTTGCTTCTTGCCATTATTACGCGCCGCGCGCATTCACAACCGTTTACGACGATAATTCAAGTAAATATGTATGTAATTTCTGATTTTTATAACAATGCGACGATCACTTGCCCAACTCGCAGTGTTGGCTAATTCATTGAAGTACTTATTGCACTTGCATTTGCAAAATAGTGAGCGCCATAAATAAGCATTGTATATTTTTGCATGTTTACATATTTATTTCCTCAAGCTTTCACACAGGGCGCGGACTTTGAAAATAATGGAGTATTTTACATACAATACAATTGTTGAAAATTTGGAAGATTTTTTGTTTTCAGAAAATTAATCGCCTTTGTTATTTATCACTTTGAAGCATGAAATATTTATGCCTGGAATATATGTGCAGCGATTTGGCCTGCAGCGCTGCTAGTTTTACTGCTGCTTGAGCGATTTGTAAGCACACGAGCAGGGAAGTTTGCCTTTACAACATTTTCAAAACTCAATTATAACACACATTAAAAACTTAGAATATGTTTTACACACTTAATTTACAATTAAAATTACATTTTTATACATTCTATAATTTAAAAATACCAAATAAATTGAAATCACGTAAAAAATATTTGCTTTTTTTGCATTTTGTTTCTAGCTTGTTCGTGCTTGTTGGGTTTTTCGACACGCAACCCTGGCGAGGTTGCGTAGAAATTTGATTTGAACACGTCGTGCAGCGTCTGCACGACATGCAGCAATACATGTGTTCGCCGTAGTACAAACTAGTGTGTTTAAATTTTTGCTGCTCAGGGTTACTGCACATCTATTCCAGGCTTTAAAGTCCAGATTACCCTATGGTCTCCGATCGCAACCAAATTGTACATGTGATATTTTCGACTATGGTTCCTTTCGACTCTGGTTATTAAAGAACAAGTAAGGAAGTCTAATTTCGGGTATACTGAACATTAAATACCCAGCGGTAGTTTTCATATGATTTTCGAAATTTTCCATTTCGGACGTGGGCGTGGTTGGGAAGTGATTTCGTCCAATTACATTAGGTATACTCCCTATACTAGCACATACCTTGTACCAAATTTCATCGTTCTACCGTGATCAGTTTAAAAGTTATGACTCGTGAAATTTGCAAATATGCCTCTCTGAAAAGTGGGCGGTGATTAGGAATTCATCCTACCAAACTATATTATTTTAGCCATTTCCGTTACCGAATTATGTCAATTTAGGTGATTATCGATACCGAAAGTGGGCATGGTTGGAGGTGGCATGTTTATCATCCGATTTCGCCCATTTTCAATAGCAACCTACCTTGGCCAGAAAATAACAAAATTTCATGCAAATATCTCAATTTTTACTCAAGTTATCGTGTACATGGACAGAGGGACGGACGCACATGCCTTAATGAACTTTTTTTTCAACCTAAGAACTTTCATATATGAAACTCTATATCTATCTCGATTATTTTGTGCTCTTACGTAGAACCGTTATGTGGACAAAATTATAATACCCTTGTACTACGCCCCCTAGCCGTTTCTAATAGGCGGTTACTTATCCTCCCTGCAGCGAACGCAACTAGTTGAAAACTACTTTACAACTAGTTGGTGCACCGTGCCCAACTAGTCAGTGTTTTGTTTTTTTGCCATATAAGCACCTGGTATTTTTTACGTGTTGATGTCCTACGAAATGGCAATTGTCAGATTTCGACCAGAACATACCAGTCATCTACTATGTAGTCATATATAATTTACATATGAGAAAATAGAAGCAAACGAAACGGATGAATTTTGTATTTTTTAACTGGTATGATTTCATCTAGAAAAATCTAGCTGTATACTAGTATTTTTCTGACTATTTTGAGGTTTAGCTGCAGGGCTGTATCGCGGTGCGAAAGACATTTCTTTGGCATATGAAAACAAAGTATGACTTGCATCCGTATCATATTGAATAATATTCCCGCTTCAAATATTTTATTATATTGGTAATTCATCATTATTTCTGAACTGCTTTAACATATTTTTGGTTTGCATTGTAATAACCTTTATTTTTCTGATATTTAGCTGCAAAATGCAATAAAATTGCGAAAAATTGCAATTTCAATTAATTTGTCAAGGCACGTCAAAAGTTACATTCGAGGGTGTTTCCGCCGACAAACAGTTGACATTGAGAAGCTAATCTTATTAGTTCGTAATGGGCATAGTATACCTTATATAGTAGCGCAACTCACAAAAAACACACTAATACACACGCACAGCATATTCCCCATAAGCACAGAAAAATATATTCTCAAACGTTTGGCAAATAATGAGGGTCATATTTTAGAATAATGTACCACGATTTGGACAAATTTTATTTTAGGGAATGGTAGAGGGGGTCGTATGTATAAAAACTGTGGAGGCAGAAACTGTCAGACATTTATATATAATTTTTATATTTAATTATACCTCAAGTTAATACTCATTTGGCAAAAAAGTTGATCTGCTACTGGTAGTTTATCTTTGAATCGAAAAATTATTGATTGATTAATTGATAGATTTGTTTACTGACCAAAAAAAAGTTCAGAGCAGGTTAGAGCAGAGCAGAGCAGGGCAGCTGTCAAAATAGAAATAGAGCAACTTAGAGCAACTCAGAGCAGAAATGCCATGAAACACTTGAATCTCGATAGTTTCTTTTTATTTGGTTTTTTTATTTAAATATTCAAAATTAATGCAAATTCACGTTTACAAACACATCATTTTCTTGCAAGCTAATTTTTTTGAAGTTTTCAAAAATTTACTTTTTCCTGACTGACAATTGCTTCTCTGCTCTAACTTACTCCATAAAAAAAGCTAGAGCAGAAATTTGTGATCTGGATTACTCTAGTTTTGTTTTGAGCGTACTCATGAAACAAAAGATAGAGCAACCTAGAGCAAGAAAAGTGTTCGTTAAACACAATTTTGTGAAATATCTCAATCTGGCGTAAGCTAGAGCAGCCCAATAAACAAACCTATTATTAAGTTTTCAAAAAGTGGGAATTGACGTTGAAGGTTTCATCTCAAATGCGTCTCAGGTTGATGTCAAACAAAATGGCTTATTGGGCTTCACACTTTTCCTTCATTCCGTTTCATTTGGAGTCACTCAGCCAGTGCCTTCCACTCAAATTCGTAAGAAGAAGAAAATAAGTTGCCAAACTATAGTAAGGATAAACAATGGTAATGGGAACACTGACAAAGAGACCAACTGACAGAAGTAGAGATTTGAAGGTAAGGAGTTTCGGTTGCAATGAGCGCTAAAGAAATCTAAGAAATGTTTATCTTTAATAATTTCAATTGTTAAATCTTTTGTACTTTTCGCTGTTTGAATTCCGTTCGAACAGTCGCATGTCTTCGCTGACTATCTCTTCTGCACTGTTTTTATAATATTTTCCGTAATCATATTTTAATAAGTAAAAAAAAGTCATGTTTTCCACCACGTGCTAATCGGTGGCACGTGAATGCCCTTCAATGATGCCACACACACGGCAACTACAGAAGCAACCTATTAATCCACCCTCCACAATTGAATGGCAAAGGGTACTTTAGCTCATCATTCATTCACTTGTTCGAGGTGTCAGTTGTGCTACTTTTGTGGTGTCATATACCGAATAGAGATGGGTGCGGAAATCCCGGGACAAATTTTAAAATAGTCGGGATGCGCACTCCTACGTGCTTTTGAAAATTTACTTACGGGCGTTTAAAATGTATCTGCCCTATAAAAACCTTTTTTAAACCTTTTTCAAAGACCTTTTATTTCTTGGTAAATTTTTAGTCATTACAATAAATTTTTAAGCTCTAATGCTTATTTCCTAAATAAATTAACGGCCTCATATTTTATGGCGAACGATAACCCACACGAAAGATAGGGCCCTTGGCGCTCCTATGGGAAAAAACCCCTTGACATTTGTTCCCATCTTAAATAACTTAATTCGCAATGCCATGCCAATAAGCTGAATTCGTATTTTCGACAAACAAAGATCACGCTCTATAAGTCTCTCATCATACCAGTCCTGATGTACGGCTCGGAATCATGGACAGTGTCAATAGAAGATGAGATGGCTCTTGGAGTATTTGAGAGAAAAGTTCTCCGGAAGATTTATGGTCCTTCCCATGATGCCAACTGAGCTGTACGAGCATTACGCAGACCTGACGATAGTGCAGCAAATTAAAGCCCAAAGTCTTGGCTGGCTGGGTCATGTTATGCGAATGAACAAGGGGCTTCAGCACAGAAGGTTTCTCTATCGACACCCGAAACAACTCGGCAGCAGAGGAAGGGAGAGACTTCGACTGAGATGGAAACAACAAGTGGAGGATGACTTGAACTCCCTTGATGTTTCCAATTGGCGTCAGTTATTGTTAAAAAGGAACGACTGGCGTGCTTCGATACGAAGTGGCCAAAATCGCATAGGCGGCTAAGCGTCAATAAATGACGCAAGCCAATATTAGATTACATTTTCTCCGGGAATGAATTAAAATATCAGAGGGAAAAAATCCCTTTAGAATGTTTAGAATTGGTCTGATCGACTCTTGCTTTCGTTTTTCATCGACTGAAATGGTGGGATCGGAATCGGGATTTGCTATTTGGTATGTCCGTCTCTAATACATCCTACCCTTCATTAATTTACACTTTCGTAAATCGTATAGCATACGTCACTGTTGATCCTGCATGAAGTGTTACTAATTTCCGAAATACAAAGCATATTGCACGCCTTTTGTGCCGCATGTTGCATTCCTTTATTGCTTTCGAAATCTCGTTACAAATGCTGCAATGTTACAACATCATCCCTATAATACTTGATTCGGACTGTAAATAAGCGGAAAGGATTTGTAAATCACTTGTTTTGAAAGAATTGAAATGATATTTAGAGCTTTTTATATAATTAAAACAATATGGAGAAAAGGTGAGACATTAGGTCCTGTTTTATGAAAATAAACGATAAAGCTCTATCCAGTTCCCAAACTTTCTTACGAAACCTTTCGTAATACCTTTTTTTTGCAAAATCAGAGATTCATAAAGTATTTTTTTAATCTGAAAAATAAAAAAGTGGAAAGTGGGAGATTAACAGGATTCTGCTTCCTTTTTCCTATTATTATTACTATTTTTTCTGCATTATAAATGTATCTATATTAATGTAAAAACTATAATAATATCCTCAGTTCTTCAGAACTTTTAGTTTAAAAATTATTTGCAACTAAAAAAAAATTAAAACACACTTTGGAGCACCCTATTTTTGTAGAAATACTGAATGAAGCGTGTGGAATGTGGTTTATTTCTAGCATCAACAGCTCACCGATGCGTAAAATTGTCATCATTTCTAAATTCAAATTGCATGCTATTTTATCTGAGTTGACTTGATTTCACTCTATTAGGCATTGATCCATATTCCTTAGGGTTGGTCGTTTCGGATCATCCCCCATATCCTATGTGTTAATGTGTGTGTACGAACTCTTGCGTAAATATTGCACAAATCGTTCCATTTAATTTAATTATATTAATTTTACGCTTTACTAACAATGTCACTCCTCACAATTGTTTTTGAGAGAATCTTTGTGCCCTCAAGACAGGTGCAGAGTTTCACATGACTTTGACTTCCTATTGTTTGTGGTTAGGTATAGTTCTTTTGTTTACTAACAAGTGTATAATTCGGATTTCCGTCAATGGCAATTAGAATATGTAACAGGATTATCAGGTGGTTTTTGGTAAATTTTAAATTGGGTTCTTTTAAAAATTTGAGAGGCAACAAATGGCACTCGCCTGTTACGACTCCGGCATACCACTAATGCCATTTTTTATCTCTCTATATGGTTTGAAGTTATGTCTTTCGTTTGAGCATGTGTGCTATGAATGGGCGAATTCTACCCTTTTATTTTGGAGAATTTCGTAGAAATTGATCTGCTAGTGTCGGTTTTGACCGGGTGGAGAGAACCCTGCAAAATCGAGTGATGGACACCAATACACTCAAACGATTTTTTTTAATGCAACATCCCAACAAACATTTTCAGCTAATCTCAATTTGAGATGCATTTGAGAACCAATCATCTTCTCAAATCTCAAACGTTCGTTTTCAATTTGAGGCGAAATAACCGTTGATAGCGTTCTCAACCTAAAAGGCTCATTTTTAATATGGGATTTTCCCTTAGTTTCAAATTGAGAACGGCAGAATTTTCAAACGTTTCTCAAACTGAGCGGAGTGGATCGAAATGGAATCCACATGCTCTCATTCAAATATTTATTCAGAGATGCCAAACATGCAAAACAACTACCAATTTTAATAAAAAGCGAGTTTCCATTTATGCAGTCAAGTTTTACTTAATACTTTTTAATTAATATAGTTCAACAAATAATCCTGTTATATAAACAACATTTGAGAAAAAGTTGAGAATAGATGTTTTCTCAAACGTTTGAGATTTTGGTGCTCGATGTTTGTTGGGATGAGATAGAAATAATATAATGTATCTTTTGCACACATTTCCGTGCTCGTCAATTGAGGCATCACTTGACACTCATTGCTGATGCGGTGAATCAAGTTTGACAAGGGCCGGATTAAAACCTTCGGGGCCAGTAGGCTAAAATCCTGTTGGGGCCCCTAGACAATGTTTTTTTTTTGTTAACCCAAATGGATGAAAATTGCCAATAACGAGGTCGCATTAAATCATAATGGGTCACAACCTGCAAAAGGCTCGCTAATTTGACCAAGGGCAAATGGCATCTGAATACTACATAGGCCAGCGGAAAAAATTCTCACAACTAATGCCAAGTATGTAGCTAAATGCGATATTTAACCTTATTAAAGTAGTAAATCCTTAACGCCTGGATTAATATGAATTTTTAATTAAACAAAACATTTTTGTTATGGGGTCTGTTTTATAATTCCTCAAAATAAGCAATACTACTCGATACTTTATAGATGGCTCTCCATGTATGAAGCAATTCATCATTTACATGTACATTTTTTTTGTGGGTAGATGGGCCCCGGGTCGATGCTGGATTAAGGATTAATCCGGCACTGAGTTTGACACATGCAAACATCAAGTTCGATGAAGGAAGCAGAAGAGTACCTACAGCTATATTACTTGTTAAACGGAGAAATATGTAATTGGGAAGAAGACGGAGCCCATCAAGTTGTTCACATTGCCTTTATGAACTTGATGGAGGAATGTGATTTACGTTTACATCAAGCGTGGCCATCAAATAATATATTAAATGATAGTCACTGTGCTTGTGGGGAACACTTCTTCATATTGCTGAATAGCAAAAGGGTATCCCAAAAAGTAAAAAGTCGGGAAATGACAGACTCTCTGCCGAGCTGTTCTAACATTGAAAAAATGAATGGTCGAAAGCTCAAACTAAATAATAAAAGCGGCGCATCGATTGGCGTATTACGAAGATCTGGTCCATGGATATTCACCAGGTCTGAAGCCATTCTCATAAGGTCCAGTCTTTTGAACAATACGCTTTATATAACCTAGTATATACAATATTGATCGGACTGATTCCGCGGTGCCAAGCGTAAGGCTCTTTCATGTTTTTAACAGCTATTTGCTTCCGCATTTGAACTGCTCTAGTCTTTCCTTTCAGGTTTTTTTTTTAAATTAGAATATAGCCATCCTCACTTTATGATAAGTAGGACGTGGAGGGTGGTGGTGTTGTAGTTGTTGTTGTTTTTAACGACAAAAACACTCCCCGAAGATTTTGTGAAGTGTTTTCGAAATTACAGTTCTTGCCCGGCACGTTGCGGTACTGCCCGACTGTTGTGGCAGCGATTTAAGACCAGTGAAACCTAGGTCATGTCTTTTAAACCTTCCGTCATCCGTCGCATCGTTTCATAGACTAGCATCTCAAGCTCATCCCACTCATACCTTTCGGTCTCAAGTTTCTTTTTACTGAAAAGTCTCTCTCTTCGCGTTAGTCTTACACGCAGAAAACGATTGTGCTAGTTTTCCACGCAAACAACGAACCGTGCTAGTCTTCGTTGGGAGCGACGATATATGAACCCACACTTTTTTCAGTTATGCACTATTTATAAATTTTATTCTTTTAATATTAGAAACAAAAGCTACACATTTACCAACAAAAACTAAATAACACAAAATTTTACCTTCTCTCATTCACAACCACACTAACACTTTGCTTGTTTCAGCTTAACTCAAACTATGACTGTATGGCGATACGAAATCCCTTTGAAATGCCGCCGGATGAAGATGATGATGTCCCATTGCCGACGAGTGATGATGTCCGTTCATGCCCGCATACAAATCAGACGAACGTGGTTTGTGCGTCGGCATCGGCGCACCAGTCAATAACTCAGTCATAAAACCGATGTAGGTTATAGCCAGACGCAGAGTTTCGATGCGGGATAACCGCTTCTCGTAGGCGAATGTGGGCACCTTTCGGCGCAACTTGTCGAAAGCTTCATTTAGATTGAACATCCGACGGCGTTCACGAATATTGGCAGCTCTGCGTTGGGCCATGGATGCTACACGTCGGCGTGTTTTCTTTGTTGGATTACCGTTGGTGGAATCGGAGCCGTTGTTGCGATTGCTTGAGGAACGCTGACCACTCACCAAATTATTGACTTGTGAACGCTGCCAAAGGGCTGAAATGAAAATACAAAAGTGGGAATATTTTTTTATTGTGAGGCTTTTATTTTGGATCTAAGCGAGCTCACCCAAGTCAGTACAGGGAAAACCAGCGATCAGTTCTTGATATGGCACAATTGGTGGTGGCGGTGGCGCTTCTTGCCCCCACAAAGGTTGAAAGGGTACCTCCGGCATATAAGTCGGATCAGGATGATGTTGCATTCTATATAACTCCACGATTTCAGCTAGTTTATATCACTTGATATGTGGGTAAATCACTTTTTCACACCGATTTATTCCAGGAAAGGGAAATTCTTTTGATTACTGAGATTCCTATCGGAAGACTTCAATATCACGCACAGTTCTAGTTGGAAGACTTAATTGGAATGCTGCATATCATAACTGTGCAACATTATTATACCCACACTAGCTGCCGTTAGATTCATAAAGGCAAGAGGGCTCGGTGCAACATCTGTGATGTGGCAGCCATCTTTGTTGCAACAACAGCCTATACAAATTTGATTGGCGAAAGAAAGTCCTTGTATCTCCGTTTAGAGGGGTTGAAATTTAAAGGGATGTAATTTTATTTTACCCATTATGCCGCTCAAAGTTTGGAAACTCCACAAGCAGATGCCGCCAAAAGGCAATAATGGTTGTTGCAGTAACTATTTATTGCAGATGGTTGTTTCCATAAAAGTGCTATAATAATCATATTTTGCTTGGGACAGGATTGGGACTTTGACCATGGCAAAATGCGATTAGTCGAAGATGAATCCGAGGATGTAGGATCAGATTAAAGAAGATTTATTGGAGGTAATCTCCGTGTGTGTATCCATAGCATAGGTCAAAGTTTTTAGAACTTTTGTCTATTTTTCTGTATGTTTGTGTACGTATCGCTTTCATCTTTGCATTACTAATGTCTAACTTAAAGTTGAAGACATCTTTCATTTCGATAACTTGACTGGTTTCGGAGGTTTCCAGCAATATGTTGACTATGGGTGATCCAAAATTGCTAACAAAAGGTTTTTATGAGTGCTGCAATGGGCGATAAAATTATTTTCAATATCTGAACTGGTTTTGGAGATACGTTCTAAAATGTAAGAGGAAACTGAGGAAAGATAGGTAGATGCGTGCGGAGCTCACTTTTCTAACAACCCTGTAAAAACTGCTAGTTTCCTAGGACTCCCGTTAGAAGACATTGATGAGGGAAGAATACATGTTCGGGCATGGCTACCCTTCGTTACAATAACAACATGCGTTTTACCTTTGGATGGGATAGCATCTACCGGGTCGAATATTTTTATACCCAGCGTACTAGTACTAGTACAAGGGTATTATAATGTTTTCCACATAACGGTACTAAGTAATGGCACAAAATAATCGAGATAGATATAGATTTCAATTTATGAAAGTTCTTAGGTTGAAAAAAAGTTCATTAAGGCATGCCCGTCCGTCTGTCCGTGTACATGATAACTTCAGTAAAAATTGAGATATTTGCATGAAACTGTGTATACTGGCCAAGGTAGGTTGCTATTGAAAATGGGCGAAATTCGAAAATCACATAATTTGACATATCTTGATGATATAATTTTATAGGTGAATCCCCTAGTCATTTTCTTATGATTTTTCCATACATTTTTTAAAGTGGGCGGCCGCCGTGGTGTAGCGGTTAAGTGTTCGGCCTTCTACACCAAGTAGTGGCGGTTCGATGCCCGGCAAAAGTAACATAAAAATTAATTTAGAAAAAGAATTTTTCTAAACGGGGTCGCCCCTCGGCAGTAGTTTGGCAAACTCTCCGGGTGTATTTATGCCATGAGAAGCTTCTCAGCAAAAAATTCATTTGCTTTGCAAGTGCCGTTCGGAGTCGGCAAAAAACTGTAGGTCCCGCCAACTTGTAGGAAAAACTCAAAAAGCAACACACCACAAATTGGAAAGATAAGCTCGGCAAAAATCTCGTTAGAGGTTATGATAACCTGTTGGTATATCGCCACAATAAATTTTTTTTTTTTGTAAAGTGGGCGTGGCATCGCACATTGGATAAAAGCGCCCTCCAACCCCGCCCACTTTCAACATCGAAATCTTCGAAAGTCACCTAAATTGACATACTTCGGTAACGGAAATGGCTAAAATGATATAGTTTAGCATGATAGAGAGTATACTTGACGTAATTGGACGAAAGCACTTCCCAACCACACCCACTTCCGAAATGGAAAATTTCGGAAATCATATGAAAACTACGCTGGGTATTTAATGTTCGGTTTACCCGATCTTAGACTTCCTTACTTGTTTTATAATATATTCAAAAGTTAGAAGTTTATAAAACATTTAACTAAATTAAGTATCTGCTTGTTATTAAATACATAATTGTGCCTACGTGCCGAACTGGTACTGTGCACTTACACATATTTACTTACCTTTAATAGCCCTTTTCACCAAAAACTTGTGGAGGCAGTCAATTAGTGTTGCACACATACACTCGCATAGCAAACGTCTTGACCCAGTAAAGCGCCTAAATGTATGCTACATATGTCCTTATTCATGTTAGTTTTGTGTTTCCTGCTTGATGGTAAAACAGCATAACATTTGTTGTGTTTGAATCGGCTGGTAACAAGACTGCTTGGCAACGCTGTCATTGTGATGTTGAGCCAGTGATTCGTAGAAGCGGAAATCCTTCTTCCGCAGTGCGTGAAATGTTATAGCAACAGTATTCGTTGCGCTTGTTGTTGTTGCACTTTTTGCTGGCTTGCTTTCCACATGCGAGTAATTTTGCATAGAACAGCCAGAGTCAGAAACAACAGCAACCCACAAACGGTTGCAGGAACATGAAGTACACTGCATAAATGCAACTTGAAGAAGTGAATTGCGTTTGCTTTTGAGCACTTGAGTTGTTTACACCAAGCAAGAATGTGGCGCAAGAGCAGCAAGCCTCCACTCAAAATTTAATCAATTTATTTTTAGTGCAAATACCTGCAGGGTCCAAAACAACACATGCACATACTTCTACACTTACAAACAAACTTTTCCATTAACAGAGCAATTATATTGATTGCAGGATTTCGAATCCAAACTGCATAGCCACATCACTCAAAGGCAGCAAAGCTTCCGATGCAGGTTTCATTTATTCTACAAACAATTATTAAGTCTTGTTTATGGGCGATTGCTATTTATTATAATTAAATCACATCTTTACACAGCAGAAATAAATAGATATTATTGAATGCAAATACTTGTGTCTTGTGGCCATTTACTTGTCCTTAAATTGACAGCAGAGTAGAGGATAACTGGCAATGGACATTGACAAACGATAATGCAAACATCAAATTGTACTCTATAGCCTTAGCCCATATACATAGATACAATATGCGGAATCTTAGAAACAAATACGAGTTTGCATAAGAACACTTACCCAGATGGAAATTTGAACGAGCATCTCTTCTCTTCTCGACGTATAATAAAATTGTATCAGGACTATGTCTGTAGAGAATATACACAAGTAAGGAAGTCTAAGTTCGGGTAAACTGAACATTAAATACACAGCGATTTCTACCAGTTTCATCAGGCATATTTCCTATACCACCATGAAGCCTGCTAAATTTCATCACTACTATAATCAGTTTAAAGTTATGACCAGTCTAATTTTCAAAAATGCCCCCCTTAAAAGTGCACGGTGCCACACCCAGTTTTAAAGTTTAACAGAAAATCACAATAGAATAACGAGGAGGAGTTACCTACCAAATTTTCTATTTTAGCTACATATTTACCTTGCCGAATCGATTTTCGAAATTTTCCATATCGAAAGTGGGCGTGGTTAGAAAGCGATTTCGTCCAATTTCATCAGGTATACTCCCTATAATGCTATATAGTATACCTTGTGCCAAATTTCATCATGATTCTACCGTAATCAGTTTAAAAGTTATGATCAGTCAAATTTTCAAAAAGCCTCCCATAAAAATTTATCCAAAAATTCATAACAGAATGATTAGGGGATTCATCCTACCAAATAATATCTTTTTGGGCATTTCCGTTACCGAATTATGTCAATTTAGGTGATTTTCGATATCGAAAGTGGGCGTGGTTGGGGGGCGATCTTTTTCAACTTCATGGGGCATACTCCAAACGATACTAGTATGCTTTGTGCCAAATGTCTGCCTAAAAAGTAGGCGGTGCCACATCCACTTTAAAAATTGATCAAAAAATCATAACAGACTGACCAGGGGGATTCACCTATAAAATTATTGTGTGATTTTCGATTTCGAAAAAGTATCTCTTTTTTCGGTTGGAAATGTCTTGATTTTTTTTGTGCCGTTACGTAGTACCGCTATGTGGCCAAATTATTATACCCTTGTACTAGTTCTAGTACGCTGAGTATACAAATCTTTGGGAAATCATTTTCAAGCCAAAAGAGTCCGAATCAACCCTTTTTAGAGTTGTCGTCTTCCTGTGGGTTTGTAGAGGTATCACTCAACAACTTCTAAGTGGAATTTAATGCACCATTGCATTACTAGATGTCAAACTTAAAATTTAGATATTCTTTATTTTTTTAACTCGATCGGTTTCGCAGTTATCGACCAATATGTGGAACAGCGGTGACCTAAAATGTGTTAGAGCAATATATGTATCAAACAAATGGTGATAATGAGTGCTGCAATAAGCGATGTAATTAATTTGAATATCTCAAATAGTTTCCAAAATGTCTCGTAAAATGTTGGGAAGGAGGGTGAATAGATGCGTTTAAATTCGGGCAGATCTACCTTTTGGCGGGATACGATTTGACGAGTCTGCTAGTTTAAGAATAAATAGGAAATAATGATGGGAATTTGTATGCAATAAACATACATAAATGTATATGAAAATACATAATCAGCTAAATCGGGGAATTTTGTTCCTTCGTACACTTTTGTATTCCTCCCGAAAATGCATTATATTATTTTACCTGATGGAAGAAATAATTGCTCCCTTACAACCCATCATGGTGGAGGAAATAAAGTATGGTGTTGCTAAATTAAAGTGGTTATGCGCTCTACTTCCTGCTGGGTATACACCGTTCAAACATATTGGAATCCTGTGGACTACATATGTCATGAACACACTTTTGGATATTTGCTGAAAGGCTTTTGTCAAAATAATTGGGACAATTCGTATAAAATTCATTGGTTTAATTTCACACATACAAACCACATATATGCATGTATTCCTAATGATATTACAGTAGATAGAAAAGTTAACAATGCCATAAAAACAGGATCTGGTAGATTTCAAAGTTGGAGATAAGCTACATAAATACATACAAACAAATACATAACTATACACAAAGTGCAAATCTTCCACAGAAAATATCGGTAAAGAACTTTGCCTAAAGCCGTCAAAAACTACTCTTCATCATCCTTTCGTGCACGCAAAGAAGAAATCGTTCTAAAGCGAACGAAACAATTCCAAAACAAGTAAGGAAGTCTAAGTTCGGGTGAAACCGAACATTACATACCCAGCTGTGCACATAAAGTGGGCGTGATCGTTCACCGATTTTTCTTATTTTCTGTGGTAGTACTCTACATAAACATAACATGCCTGGTACCTAGTTTCGTAAATCTATCTCACACCGTTCTGAAGTTGTTAGCAGTCGAATTTAAAAATTGCTTGACTCATAAGTGGGCGGTGCCACGCCCACTTTCCAAAATTTTGAAAAAATTATGTAAAGAATATGAAAGTTGATGTATGTACCAAATTATATTATTATAGCGAAATCAGTTAATTAGATATGGACTTTTCAATATTTCCACCTCCTTTCAATATAACTTTTATGAAAAAGTAGGCGTGGTCGCGAAGCTATTTCGTTTATTTTCTATAGCTGAATTTACCACAACAATAGTATGTCCTCTACGAAATTTCGTTATACTAGCATAAACTGTTCTGAAGTTATTAAGAGTCAAAATTTTAAAATTTCTTCAAATATACGTGGGCGGTACCACGCCCCCTTTTCAAAAATTTTTATAAAATCGGCCTTAGAACATCTAAATCAATACATATTGCAAATTTTATCATTGTAGCTGCTTCTAATATTGAATTAACCCATTTTATACGTTTTTCGAAATTTTCGATATCGAAAAAGGGGCGTGGTTATGGTCCGATTTTACCCATTTTCAATAGCAATCTATTCTGAACCCAAATAAGTACGCATGCCAAATTTGGTGAAGATATCTCATTACTTGCTCAAGTTATCGTGTTAACGGACAGACGGACGGACGGACGGACGGACGGACGGACGGACGGACGGACAGACGGACGGACATGGCTCAATCAAATTTTTTTTCGATCCTGATCATATTGATATATGGAAGTCTATATCTATCTCGATTCCTTTATACCTGTACAACCAACCGTTATCCTGTGTACAAGTACAGCTGGGTATAATGAGAACATTGGGCACGAAAGTCTGCTCAGTACGTTTTGAGTTAACTCGTGAGCGATGGTCTTGTTTTTTGAAACGCATACCTTTCGTGTTCCATGAATAGTCTGTACTTGTTTATCGAATATTTTGGACTCATTTCGGGACCTTTTTGGCTTTTTTTTAAATATACACACCAAATCTTATCCTTCTAGGTGTATTATGTACCGGATGACTCTTTAATACAAACCCATAGTTAATTGAGTTTAAAGCCTCCACCTTTGGCGTGCACCTCTGCAGCGCGCACTATCTTCATCTTAAAAAAATCAAACCAAAATAAGAAAATAAACTGAAGATAGCAATAACCTCAAATCCCTAGAAATTTCCATCCTCAGTCGCGCACAAAGCAAAACTTTGCGCCACTTAACGCCATCACGAAACGTGCCATAACAAATGTGATGTGAAGTTTTGTAAATGTATTACCATTCATCCGGCCAGCAGGTTGGCGGGAAGTGGCGCAGATTAAATTGTAACAAGTAGGTACTGGCAAAAGATCATCGCGCTTTGGTGTCTATAATGACGTTTACATACCCAAACGCTGCATGCGACACCTGCAACACCCGCATTGATAGACAACCAAACGCTGCTCAAGTCGAGACTATATCCAATTCAAGCTACAACTACTACTACAAGTAACTAAGGGAATGAGTATTCGAGGTTTAACTGTTGTAACCGCGCACAGCAATCCGGCATAATGAAATTTTACACTTTTGTAACGATATTGGTGGTGTGGGTTGCGGTGCGGGTGCATCCACTTCCACTTCCCTTTCCATTTCCACTTTTGCTTTCAATTTCATTTCCGCGCCAGCCAACGAACTAATCAAAAGAAAAAAGACAAATAAAGCATGTTAGCAAGAGCAAAAGAGGTAATGGGTGGAATAATTTTATTTTGCTGCTGCTGCTCGATGGGTTGCTGCTGGGCAATGTCGCCCATACGGCTATCCGTACAAATGGTTCAAGTGCCAATATTCAGCCACATTTTGTTGAGTTTAAAGTTTCCAACCTTACAACAACAAAGTATTTTGTACTCTTCACCCAACAACAAGGATACTCAAGTGCCCACAATAGTTTTATTGCTTGACAGGATAAGCACCATTTCATTGTTGTTGTCGTAGTTGTAGCAGTTACAGAGTTGTTGCGGTTTGTTGCTACGCCAGTATAGAGAAGTTTGAAAGTGCTTGCAGATGTCAACTTTCCATTGGATTAATCTAAGAAATTAAATTATGTGTAAACAATAAAGGACAATAAAATCGCTAGAAAATCTCTGAAACAATTGGTGCCATCGGGTGATTTTCTAAAAGGCGCATACGATAATTGAAATAGAAAATACTTTGCCGGGATCTATGATCATACTTACTATTTGTTTGTAACCATATATTTTTTTATAGGTCAATGCTATATCGTGTCTACAAACATGGATGATTTCAGAAAACAAAAAAAAAAACAACTGAAATTCTCAAATGCTAAAAATGTAGATACGAGGTAATGGATCGTGTAAAAAACCACGAAGGTTTATATATTTTACAAAGCTGATTTTCGATTCGGATTTCTCGATGTCTCAAGGATGTCTCGATGTTCTCAAAAAGTGTAGTTACGAGGTTAAGGCGGAAACGGGACGATATAACCGTCATTCTATTTTTAAGACCTCGTGGCACAGACTCGGAGCTGTTGGGGGTTGAGCTCACAAAATATTTTGATTACGGCATTCTGTGGAAAAGGAACGTATCCATCAAATGGAATCGACCTCTTCCGAAATGAAAGAGTTTTGGTGGCGTGTTTCCTTTTATCAAAAAACGAACTAATTTTTTTTTATGAAAATACAAAATTTTTAATTTTTTTCTGTTTTGCAAAGTTTATTTTTTAAATAATTTATAAACTACTGCATCCCTAAGGATATCCTGCAAATTTCAGCATGCGTTTTTTTCAAAAATACGTACAGTTTTTTGAATATTTGCCAATTTTTTTTTAATAATTTCTTTAACTTCCTAGTGGAGTTCAACAAAATTATTTAAACTTTAAAAATTTGTTGCAAAAACTTTAAAAGTTTTAATTTTTGAAAAAAACCGTTATTTGAAATTTTCTAAAACTACAAATTCAATTTTTTAAAGTAATTTTTTTGTATATTCCTTTTAAAAGCTCCAAAGTTTTTTTTTTTTTTTAATTTCAGTAGCTTATGAAATCTTGAAAAAATACACTTAACAAAACAGGAAAAAATTAGAGATTATGAATTACATGCCTTTTAAAAAAATAGTTTTTAATTATTTTTTTTTTGGAATGACCCTTGTTATAAACAATTTCTAACCGGCAAAACTGAGATTATCCGTGCATGCGCTCTAAATTCGCTCTTTCTTCTCACTTACGAAAAGTACTCTCCAAATTTTTTATATTTTTACTTCCAGTCTCTAAAAAAATGGTAAATAAAAAAGGCTTAGCTGGAAATTATTGATAACAGCAATAAAGTGCGATAGTACGAAGCCTCAATTAAATCCTTGAATGCTGTTTTATTTCAATATTGATGTAGAAAACTCTGGTCACATTATCATGTAAAATAAACACTTTTTTAACAGTTTTTCAGGTAATTATTTTTCAACACTATCGATCATGTTATTTTAACATAAAGCTCACGTTGAATAACTTCACTTCGTCAAATTAGACATTTGAAATTTTTGTAGGGAAAGAAAACTTCAGAAAGAAAACTTCAAAAGTCCCCATTAATATCATGTGTGGTAAAAAGTTATTTGGGGTCAAAGGTGAACATTTAGGGTTTTACGAATTTTTCTCTGAAACGGTAATTTTTTTCGAAAACTTATCTTCGACCAAGCTGTACACCTGAAAATTCACTATAAAAATCGTCCTAGCTTTTTTCTAAATTACTAGCTGACCCGGCAGACGTTGTATCTCCATCCCGATCTCTATCGCTATCTACATATGGGGTAAAATTCCTCAAACAGACCACCTAAAAATTCGATTTGAATGAAATTTGGTGAAAGTGATCTGCAATGCAACAAAAAACAAAATATCACCAAGGGTAGCGTAAAAATATTGGATGGTTACCGAGATATACGGGTTTGAATACGCAATTTTTTGTGTGTAAGCCTTTTTTCTTTAAATTAGAAGACATGTAACTGACATGTTAGGAAGGAACAAGGAAACCTTTTTCTAAAGCATTTTTTCCGTTCTTTTCGAATATAAATTGAAAAAAAAAAAAATTGTATCGAAAAAATTTAGTAAAATTTTTTTTTAATATTTTATCAATTTTTTTCAAATTTGAACATTTTTTCATCTTTTTCCTTTAAAATTATACCTTTTTTTGTAATGGACCTCAAACATTTTTTAATGTTCTTTCAAAAGAAAATTTATTTATTTTTTTTTTTTTTTGTTTTTTCTCTAGGCTTTGATAAATTTGGTTCGCGTCTGCACTAGTAGTTTTGAAGTCAAAATGGTTATTATGAAAAAAAAATTGGACCCCCTCACCGAAATTATTTTCTGTATACGCGCCTGTCTCAACGGCTTCTTTCTTGAAATAACTGCAATTGAATTCAATTGTTGATTGAACAGTTTTGGTGGGTACATAAAATCTTTATTATCTATAAATAGCCAGAGCTAAACTCCATCAAAAGTATATATATTATGTACAAATATGTTTTAAGAATGAAATTTTTTTTCCCAGTCCAAAATTACCACCATCATAAAGATAACATCCTGGTTTTGCACCCGATTGGAGACATTTGAGGGGTGTCGCACAGGAGTCAAAGTTTAGAGTAAACATTGTATTCCTACATTTAAGGACCACCCCAATGTACATGTGTTTGTACACGCATTCGAATATGCAAACAGCAATTTGAAAATAAAATCGTATGTTGCATATTGTCTTGAGCTTTTTTATATTAATCTTTTTTTGGGTATCGTAATAAAACATGTTAAGTACATAAAAATTTAATGGATTCCGAGTAAATGTTTTATGGCAAGAAAAACCAATGATATTTCAATAAATAGTCATTGATGTTATTGGATATAAAGTAGATGCCTTAAATCATAATCAAACATAATGATTATAAAGTATCTGATACGCCATATGTGGGTATGGCTATATGTAGCATATCAAAGTTAAATATTCTGTTTGAATTTCCATTTATTTCTCAGCACACGTAAAATACACATGTTTGATTTCAAGCTCTATGCAAGAGATATTTCTTGGTAGTAAATTAACATTTACCTGTAAGTACTTAAACCTATACATACATATGCTGCATGAAGAAAGAATTTTCTTGACTAAGAGTATGTTTGCAGCCACGCAAAAAATTTGCTCCGTTTCCACACTCACAAATATGAAACCTTCAATTTTCTATTTGTGAAAGAAGACGTGGGGCGTATGCGTTACATTTTCGTTCAAGCCTACACTCCGCGTCAATGTAATAACCTTTATTTATAGTCCAAATAAGGCTTAAAAAGGTATCATTATGCACCATAAATAAGTTTGTATTATGTACTACGCGATTAAAAAAATTAGCCTAAATTTTAAACCCGTTTAAAGTTTAAGCGATTTTTTAAATCCACACAAAACCTATATATGCGGCATAGCTCGGCGGTAGAGCAATCAGCTGTGACTTCTGAGCGCTTTCGTTCGAATCCTGCCACATTTTTTTTTTTTAATTTTATTCTTAAGATTTAAAATTAAATCTTTTTGGTTTGAAAATAAAACTTTTCGGTTTAAAATTAAAACCATTTCCGTTTACAATTTTTTTATTTTCATTTATTTTTGAAATTTTCTTTTGAGATTGAATTTTTCCCACAACATTTATGTGTACGATGTAGCTCGGTGGTAAGGCAGATGGGCATGATGCGGGGAGTCCTGGTTCGAGTCCTAGCCAACGGACAAAATATTATTTTTTCTTTAGAAAATTATTAAAACATTTGTGGTTTGAAAGTGAAACCCGTTTCATTTAACCAGATTTCTTGAAAACTGGTCTAGTTTAAATTTCAAACCAAATTTGGTTTGGTCATACGCTGAATCAAAAAAGTTCATGTTTCCAAAGCAAAAGTGCATGGATTTAAAGAATTGTTCATTACAATCTCTTCAAAGAACTTTTTCATAGAAATTTAAGAATATTTCTAAGAATATAATTACTTGTTCTTAAAATATGTGAACAAATCCTCAGAAATCATGAATTTATTCATAAATTGTAAAATAATTTTCTTAGAATCTATGAATTTATTCTTTTATTCTAAGAAATATCAGCTTGAATTTCTATGAAACTTTTTTCTACGTTTTTGGTTCAGTGTATATGTAGCCCAAAAAAGTTTAAAATTTAGGTTAAAATTTTTAGCCGTTTAACAACTACTCGTGCCATTCTTTGTTGGGTCTGCACCTCAACAGTCAGTATATTACTCTTCTAATAAACATAACTTCAAATTTACATAACAACTTGAAGGTTTCATGAAATTTAAAGCGGATACATATTTGTATGCAAATTAGCTGAAGCAAAAATGGTTAAAAAAATCTAAGAAAAGTATGCATACTAAATATGTAATAAACAGGTCCAATTTACATACTTACCCTCTCCCAGTTACTGACGATACTGCTACTAATTTAGGTAATTTTTTTTCCGCCCCTCTGGCTATTGCAGAAAACTGCGTAAACAATTATTTTAGAGGGCGATTTTTGGAAATTTTTGCTTCGCTTGGAGAATCAAAGAAATTTACATATGCACAAACAAACACACACAATTGCTCGATATTGATAAAACAGTCTTCCGTTTGTGGCCAAAAAATATTTCCTTTATCATCTTAACGATCTCATGTGCACAGCAAGCAGCAGCTGGCACAGACCAAAGAATGTGAGAATACAGTTGGTTAGAGGCGTTAAGACGCAAATGGGTAGCCTGCGAATGGCAGATGAAAGGGCTGAACTGTTTAGCAATAAGGGCTGCCGGAAGTTGCATATTGCTTAACATATTCGTTTTTGATAATTCTATTATGCGTAGATTTACATGAATTTGTTTGATAAAATTCGTATGGGTGTAAATATTAGGCTGGTACGAAAAATCATTTTTCTTTTCTTTTTGAAAAGATGCTAAAACCTAAACGTATACAAGTGAGAATTTCGAGACATCGAGGGCTCGATTCAGTTTCGGGTATTTTTTTTTTCAGTATAATATGCTCAGGATATCCCTTAAAGGATCAAAAGTTTGTACATGAGAGCCTGAATGTTAGTTTTATTTCGATATCCGTTTCGGAGATATCAACTAAAACATGAATAAAATTTATCTGAACTTTTCCTACTTTAATAACTAGTAACATACGCCGTGTATGACCTATAAAAAGTGCATTATAATTGCAATCTATTAAACTACTTTGAAATTCCAATGTCCTTTTTGTCGCGAATACGTGTATCCTGGTAAGGGATCCTGTTGCCCTTATAAAAATTCAAAGGTAGAGATTTTTTGCACATATTTCAAGAAATGCACAATTATTTTTGCTTGAAAACAATCTACTGAACTTCTTTTGAAATTGAAATGTTCCTTTCTTGTCAATACTTTTTTTCAATATCCTAGTAAGGGATCCTGTTGTCCTTATAAAAAATTCAAAATTTCTAAAAATCTAAACGTTGTTTTCATACATTTTTGGGACGCTCTAGTAAATATATATTAATGATCCCAATCAAATTGAACTTCTTCTAGCATTTAAAGTTTCCTCATTATTTACATTTGAGGGTGAGGTATGGAATATCACTTTTCTGTACAAAAATACAAATTCAAAAGCTGAATGCTAGTAAGCGAACTTTTTAGACTACACGCGGAGGGACAAAAGTTTAAAATCATGGCAGTCATACATACCTTTTTATCAGACAAATAAATAAAGAACATCGGTAAAACTACGTATGCAAATTTGTTCGCGTATGTTGGTATTTAAAGTAGTTATTTCTTCTGATGAAATGTTTTCACCACTAACTTCCTTTCATACTACTCATTCACATTTCATAAATGCATGCATTTACATATGTGTTTTTGTTGTATTTTCTCTGATTGAAGTAGTAAACTTTGTATCTATTTTCATATATACGTTTTTGCACTTTAATAACAAACAGAAACATTGATTGAAATTACATACAACCGTTACCATTCAATAATCACTAGACTGTAATGTTTAAGTTGGGTAACATTTAGTGCATTAAAAAATGAAAAGCATACCCCTAACGGAATATAAGTAATAGAATGTCTTTTTTTAACATTCACTTCACTTTTAACGGCCGTATTTTGTAAGGTGAAGTGTATGGTGAATGTATTTTCGAACACATAAAAGTAAAAGGTCAATGAAACGCGACAGTTCGCTTTGTTTTATTGGTTGTTCACATCTGCACATCAAAAGGGTAAGCCTTACTATTTAAAGTAAGGTTGGTGTATTATCGCACTCTCAATTTTTACGTGTTCGAAAATACGGCCATATTTTTAGAAAGTTATTACTCAAAGTGAGACACATAAAAGGAATGTAGTAGGCCTTTTATTCCGTTAACAAAAGTACACGGTTAAAAAGTTTAGCCCAAATTTTAAACCCATCTAAAGTTTCCTTTGGTTTCGATTTAAGATCTAAATGAAAAAGCAGTCTAAATTTTTTTTGGTTTATTTGAATGTAATTGAACTATGGCCACAAAAACTTTATGTGCGGCCTAGCTCCGCGGTAGAGCAGTCGGCTGTGACTCTTGAGCGTTTTCGTTCGAATCCTGCCAAGTGCCATGTTTTTTTAATTATATTTTGTTCTTGAAACTTTTCGGTTTAAAATTAAAACTTTTCGGTTTGAAAATTAAAACCATTTCGGTCTACAATTTTCATTTTCTTTTCATTTATTTTTGAAAGCTTGTTCAATATTGAATTTTGCTAACAACATTTATGTGTGCGATGTAGCTCAGTGGTAGAGGAGATGCAGCGAGTTTTAGTTCGAGTCCCAGCCACGGACAAAATATTATTTTTTCTTTAGAAAACTGTTAAAACATTTGTGGTTTAAAATTGAAACCCGTTTCATTTAACCAATTTTTCTGAAAACTGGTCCAGTTTAAATTTGAAAGCAAATTTGGATTGGTCATATATGTGGTCCGAAAAAGTTTAAAACTTAGGTTCAAATTTTTAACCGTGTATAGGAAATTGCGATATTTATTTTTATATTTATCTTTATATTTATCTATATCGCCGGTTCCAAAGTATACAGAAGTATTTCAAAATTTAAATTGTTTTTGAAACGGCATTCAAAATTTCATTTTTACAATGGAGTTCTATATAAATAAAAGTTTGAAATGCTGTTTTCCCAAAAATTTTAAAAAGTAAATACATCTGTATACTTTGGAACCGGCGATATCTTTCTCTATATTTTTATCTTTCTCATTCCCTTTACCTTAGAAATTCGGGTCGTTCTTTGACTTCTCTTTCGATTTTAGTTGCGTTACATTTACTTCCGCAATATCCCTTATACGAACATCAAACAAAAGTGGTTAATTCTCATTAAAAATTAGTCACGTGGGCTGATAATATTTATTTATGCTTTTATTGATTGGATTTGAAGTTGTCTAGCGGGAATTTGGCAATTTGTGCAAATAAAATGAAATAAATGGCCAGAGTAATTGACGCAACGTGGCACAATAGGCATTTGACCCACTCCATGCAATCCATATTGAGTCAATCTCTAGTCATTATCTACAAATTTGCGATTTCTATCAACGAACCATAGGCTTTTTTCTACCATTGAACTATGAAAGTAGGTTCATTTAGCACAACAGGCGGAAAGGAAGAAAAAGATTAGCAATTCGAAAGTACTATTATACCCAACGATTGTTTTGGAAACATTACATAGATAATAAAATTCTGGGACAAGGCTTACAAACCTACTAGGTCCTATCATCACTTAGATACCTTCGATCGAGAGGTAGAGGGAACCTTAGTAGTGGCTTGGTCAGCTTGTGTATTGGGACTGAGGGGGCTTGGAATATACTCGATGGCGGTACGCTGCCAAAATCATTGCATCATGTGTTCCAATTTTGTGATATTGGAGTACTCCAAATGTAATCCTTTGTAATGCCTCAGCGGACCACCTTGAGCATATTGAAAGCCGATCATTGCTCTTGCTTTAGATACTCCAAGGAGTAACAATATTGTTGTACAATGTACAATTGCAAAATACTCTGACTGTCGGTTCTCTGCAGAAGGTGGTCCAGTCCTAGGACATCGCAATGTTATTTGGAGCACAACTTTTGTATGAAAAAATGATAACATTTGGATTACTCTGATACTTCATGTGGAGTACCCTTTAGATATCGAACTGAGTACTCTCGATTTTTGCAGGGTAGGTACGCCTGCCGATTAATATGTACGCTTCGATGTTTGCGCTTTTCCAACTATTTGCTTGTGTAAATGCCTGCGGTCGATTGATGTATGTCCTACATACATACATACAGACGTGCTCAGCATATCCACTGTGTCAATGGCATTCATTTCATTGGACTCAAACTGAACCAAATCGTACTTTATCCCAAGCTGACCCACAAATTAAAATTCCAAAAGCTTAGATCAACTTTCTCGGTTGTTGTGAGAAATAATTTCGCATCAATGGCTCACAAGAGTTTTCTTGGATATTTCGTTTGAACGTGGTCTGCTTTGTGGGTGCGAGTGAGGTGTGTGACCGGGGAAAGGGGGCAAATGGCAAGGCACATGCCACAAGTTGAGTTCATTTTAGTTTTGGACGTGTTTTATGGAAGTTGAGTTGCTGCCAAATTAAAAACCATTTAAAAATGCCTTTGGAGCACTTTCTTCTGAACTAAGTTGCTTTGTTTGTATGTATGCAAGATTAATATTTTCAAATTGGCAACTTGGTAAATTGGAAAGGCTAACGATTTTAAAAATAGGACACGTCGAAAGTAAGAAAAATGGAGGGTAGCCGTATGCCCGCAGGAGTTAAACAATATTGAGGCAACGTCTTTTATTGCAAATTAGGCCTAATTTGCTTCTTAACTTTCAAAACTTTAAAGGAACATTTGACCTGGCAACAACCAAAAAAAAAAAATGCCACAAAATCTCCAAAGCAAAAGTTCCCACGAGTTATACGAAGAAAGCCTAGCCAAACGAAAAAAGAAGAAACCGACCAAAAAAAAAGTTAATTGTTCTCAATTACACCATCATTTTTCAACACTTAAACTCGTTATCGATTGGCCGTCTGAGTTGATTTAGGATGCTGCTCTGGTTAAGACGCTTCTTCAGAACTCAATTAATGAAACTTGAAGTTAATGGATTTTCAGTGGGCGCATTTGTTCCTCGAGTAGGCATAGAAAGCGAAATGAGGTGTGAACAGAAAAACCACTACACAAAACACTATGCCGAAATTGATGGCCAGATGTAATTGGGTGCATTAGGGTGTGCCTTGTTAAATCTTGATATATTGTAGAGCTTCCGATTTCTCGAATTTGTTCGAGAGTGGCGAGAGCCGACAGCGAAGCAAGAACTCGAGCTCTCCAGTCTCCAAATTCTCGCACCATAGGTGTCAAATGAAAGGGCTCGACCTTTAGATGTGTGGAAGGTTGTTTTACAAGGGTTGCCACGTGTTTAAATTTTGTTTTCATTTGCCTTCATTTTGAATGAACCCAGCGACTATTTATATTTACCCAAACACGAAAAAAAAATCTGCGAATTACAAGAGAAAAAAGAAGCAAACGAAACATTTTCAAATGATTTTTGGATATTTCTGACTGGTATGATTTCAGGGATGGGCATTACTTTATGATTGAATGACCAATGACAAAAAAATAAAAAATAATTTTTATTCATTATTCAAAAAAATTTGAGTGATGAGTGATCGGAAATTTTCGGAATTTTTCGGGATCACTTCTGGACCATTTTTCGGATAATTTCGGACCTGTTTTTGGGATTATTTTAATAACATGTTATTTTTGAATCAAAAATAACCGGCCACTCATCACTCAAAATTTTATAAATGATAAATACTTTTTATTTTTTATTTGAGTAATTTTTTATTCGAAGTGGCCCAACCCTGTATGATTTCAATCAGAAATTTAAAGTTGTATAACTAGTACAATTTTTATAAAAAGGGCTGTCATCTGTTCGATGGCGCACCCTAGTAACTAAACATACAAATATATGTGGTTTCAAGCACGGTAGTTTTTTTACTTTTTCCAATTTGATACGTTTTTTCTAATTTGGTAGTTTTTTTTTTACTACGATATCATATCGGACCGGTGGAACTTCCAAATATTTTTGTTAACCTTAAATCTTACATGTCTGTTATAGTATTTTGTATTAAAAAAAATTGTTTAATACATTTTTCTTTCTTTACAGGAAGTACCTGAAAATAAAATTTTGTAGTCGTTTTCGCATTTGGTATTGTTTTTCAGATTTTGGTAATTTTTTTTTGTAAGTGGCAACCGTGGTTTCAAGTTCTTATATATCACTGCAATTCCGTAAGACACTTCAAAGACAGCCAAAAAAATACTTCCTCCCATTTATAATATTCGTATGCTAAGGAAACCAAAAAAAAAGAAAGATAGCACAAAAAGTGAAAGTGAAAAGCTCAAGCAGCACTTCAAGGCACGCAGAAGTTCCTCGAAATTCTTATGTAATACATTTACACACTCAAACACAGTCATTATTGTGGCCAATTGTGTGTAAGGCATTACAACCAGAAAAATATGATTTGTTACACTACGCCTGTAAAAGAGGTTCAGCAGCTGCAGCGGCACACACGCTCAGGGAAATAAAGAAAATTGTTCGTTTGCGCCGGGAAAAAAAATTAAAGCGAATGTTAAATATAATAAATAAAGTATTGTGTGGTGTGCGTTATAAAGGAAAATGGCGCAGAAATATAATAATTTACGTATTGTTAACGTACAAAATGATTTATGTGTAGTCTTGAACGCACACACACACACACACACACACACATACATACACTCTTACCTAGGTGCCTGCAGCATCCATTGTGAAGAGGGAAATATGCGATAAGTGAAAATGTTTTATTGTTTAAACATTTCGAAACTTAAAAGCGCCAACATTTGAGACAGTTAATTTTTGAAGGAAGTCGCATTATCTTGGTCGTTAAAGAACACTCGTTTTTTTTATTAAATGAGCGTGAATACGGTACTCATTAACGTATTAAGATTAATGTAAAATTATTGTTGTGTCATTTAGCATTGGGAATGGTTAAAATGAAATATATGAACATAACTAACCTTTAATATAAATCTTCTTTTATTCTCATAGATAACAAATAAACTGGCAATGTACTAAAAAATGAGATGTGTTGCTTCATTTATACATACTGAAGAGACTTTTGTCAAGTTTTGACTTTATATAAGTCAGGTTGATATAGGCTTTTTTTCTCACTAGATGATAGTAAAAATAAAAATAAAAAAAAAATTTGTTAAAAAAAAAAATAATAAAAAATAAAAAAAAAAATAAAAAAATATATAAAAAAATAAAATTAAATTAAATGAAAAACAAAGCAAAAGAAAAATTAAAAAATTATAAAAAATAAGATGCATTGCTTCATTTGTACATATGTACATACAGAAGAGATTTGTGTCAAGTTTTGACTTTATATGTGTAATTCACGTTGATTTAGGCTATATTTTTTCTCGGTAGATGGTAGTAAAAAAAAAAATAAATAAAAGTAAAATTAAATAAGATGAAATAAAAAAAATAAAAATAATAAAAAAAGTCGAATAAAATAAAATAAAAGTAATACAAAAAATAAAATAATGTAAAATAAAAAAAAAAATGAAAGAAGAAATAAAAGAAAAAAAATAAAAAAATTAAAAAAATTAGATAAAATTTAATTTAATAAAAAAATGAAATAAAAAACAAATAAAATAAATAATAAAATAAAATTAAAAAAAAAATAAAATAAAATTAAGTGAGATTATTAATATTTTTTTTTTTTTTTTTTTTTTTTATTAATATAAATACTAAATTACACTACTCAAGAAGCTAACAATCACTTTTGCAAGCCTCATCAACTTTTAACTTTCATTACTTCAACTTTCGAAACATCGCAGCAATAACTATTAGTTTCTCAGTTCTTTTACAACAACAATTTAATTGTGAAAGATTATAAATCAAGCGAATGCTTTCACTTTAACAAGCACTGAAAACAACAGCAACAACAACAATACTTTTTCCAGCAAAGTGTCAAAAGCTATTACCATCTACATAATTACCAGTAACAGTGACACAATCTGTAGTTGTGTTATTCCTACGGTCAGCTCGTAAATATCTGTACAGTACTGCTACTCAACATAACAAATTTCAATACATTCAAACAAGTACAAACATAAAATACAATGAAAGGATAATGCCTGAATTTCTACTTATTCGCTCCATAAAACTTTAACGACGACACAGAGTGAATTTAACGAGACGTTACAAAAATAAGTGTGCACGTTTGTATGTATGTATGTATGTATGTTACAGCTATTTTCAGCTTCGACAGTTTCAGAATTAATAATCGTTTGCCTTAAATTATTCCCATTTTAGTATGTTTCCTTATGGAATTGAATGAAAAAGGTTTGGGCTATATTTCAGACAAACATTTTGGGGCTAGCTATTTGAAGGCGTACAGAAGTGTTTGTGTGTCTGTATTTGTTAGGCACAAGGACTAGTGTATTGGAAGGACTATAAAGTGGTTGAGCCAACTATAATACCACATGTAGTTGGCATATGAATGCCATTTTTATGGGCAAGTGTTATAAAGACGACCAATCAGGGAAAGTGAATGAAGTTAAATGGCAACATCGAATTTTTAGTAAAAAGTAAAAGGTGACGAAAGTGACACTGGCACAAATTTAAAGAAATGCACATTCATATACACCAAAGTCATATGTTGGCACCGAAATCTACTAATCCCGATAAACCGATGACAACACTGACTGATCATAGTCTTGGAACTATTTGCACATACGAAAACACCTAGATGTTGGTAGTTTGTAAGTTTATTGATTTTGTTAAGGAAAGTGGTAACTCCTGATTGTAAATATCCCGAAATATAAAAAAATTAAAATGTTTACAAATTCGTCCATTCCTATTTGCGATACACATGACTACCTTTGTTACGTTGCTGATAAATGTGAATATGTAAAATGAAGTCAAGTGTAAACATTTTATGGGTTAAATAAAGCGTAACGTTGGCTTCACATTCCAGCTGATAGGAATGTCAGCCAAGCTACAAGCAGTTCTATCTATGTTTGTATGTGTGAATAAATAAGCACTTCAAAACTTAACGACACAAAAGATTTAGTTTGTTTTAAGAGCGAGAAAAAGGCTATGCTCGAGTAAATATTTTGAAGTAAAAGTGTAACAAGAGGAAAATTACTAGCTTGAATTTCAAATTTTAAATTTATTTGAATTTCACTTCATTCAATTTCTTATTTTTTGTTTTATTTTTTTATTTATTTATCATTTTTTAATTTTTTTTTTTTTTGTTATATACTATTTTATATTTTTTATTGTATTTTATATTATTTTTTTATTTTTAATTTTATTTTATTTTTATTTTATTTTTATTTTTTTTTTATTTTATTTTTTTATTGTATTTTATTTTATCTTTTTTATATTCGATTTCATTTAATTCAATTTAATTTAATTTAATTTAACTTTTTTATTTTATTTTAATTTATTTAATTTTATTTAATTTAATTTAATTTTATTTTATTTTATTTTATTTTTATATTTTATTCTATTTTATATTATTTTATCTTTTTTATTTTACTTTATTTTAATTAATTTAATTTTTTTATTTCAATTTATTTTTTTTATTTTTTTTAAAAAGGATGTGGGAAACCTGATAGAGAAAAAGAAATGAATAATCGGTCTGCGTGGTTTTATACTAAAAACGTTCACATATTTAAGTTTAATTAATTTCTTTAAATTCTAGCTAAACAAAATTGTTAAACTTTCCACGTTTGACCTTAAAGCTTAAAATGAATGAACTTAAACATTCCTCGGTTTTTTAATGAGCACACATTCTCTGAAAGATGAGCAAAAGTTGAATTCATCATATCATTTCGACTCCGATAAACACACAGACATACAAAATCAAAAATATGTATGTATATGGAAGACAATTTTTCGCACAACCATCGAGTTGGAATCATTTTTATCTCCTTCTAAGGGGCAATAGCGCGCAGGAGGCAGCACACACGCTAGATGGATGGATACACCAGAAAATATTAAATGAGGCGAAGACAGAAAACCATGAAGAGGTTAGAGATCTGGAACAAATCCAAACGTGCAAGTGTGAGGGCAAAAAGCTGGGATGATATGCGAAGACTCATATAAGACGAATGAAGTGTGAAATGGATAAACCACAAATAAAAACAGAAAAAAAACGAAGACTACATTAAAAATGCATTGAAAATTAGTTTAAGTGGGAGTATGATGAAAGTGCTAAAGAGAATTGTAATGAAGTGAAAAAAAACACAAAAAAAAAACAAAAGCAATGAACTAAATATCTATACAGCCAGATAATAGAACATTTCATCATGCCGTTGTGAAGCAAGGAGGCGAAAGAAGCAACATAATGCCATGCAGGTACGCACCCTGCACAAACCGACACAGTCACACACAGACACTCGCCTTTATTACTTATCTATGACGGTTGCATTGAATGCCTTCGTGGGAATTCTTCACATTTTATGGTACTAACGATGCTTTCAACTGTGAATGCGCGAATGCAAATCAATAATTCTAAGATGTTGCATTACTGATGGTAAGACGTTGTGCGGAGGGCGAAACAAAAGAAAGAAGAACAAAAAGCAAAAGAAGCGCTGAGTGATTAAATCGCGCATAGATTGAAATGAGTTGCAAGGCTCCATTAGACATTTGAACTGAATCCTTAACTTTTCATTACTTATGCCATGTAGAGTCTTCATTGTCTGCAAAATACTTTTACATTAGAGTGTTAATTTTTTTTTTTTTTTAGCGATATCCTTTATGTATTAAGATCTATAATTGTAGCATTTAAGCCAAACTTGTTTTTTATGAAGTACAATTGTTATTATTTTTTGTTGATTTAACAAGTCATCTTAATTTCGATTCCAACAACCAACAACAGAATTTATTTGAAACATGCTTCGCTTTCGACGCCCCGACACGATGGAAATACCCACACACAAAGCATACCTCAGATGTTACGTATACGCCGTGTTTGTCAGAAAGGTATTTTTGTTCTCTGATTGCGCTGTTTTATTGATATTGTTTTACCTATTGACAAACACACACAATATATCCACAAGCCAAGTTTGAAAATGCGCTACTAATACATACATGCATACCAATGTATGCATTTGCATTAGTATCTATTATTCAAAGTGTATACAGAATTTCCTCATGAGTGCTTCTCTGATTTTGCCGCAGAAACTTTTTAATACCCAAAGCTATCTTCATTAATGCATATATTATTTGTAATTTATGGCATTCACAAAATTTTATCACGTCTTTTGGCTTAAATGGTGTGAATTAAATTACATTCACACCCGCCCGCAGGCTTGCATGTGCATTGCGTGGTGGTCGGTCGCCTTATCTTTGGGATCGCATTAAATTGACTCTTGCTCTCTGTACTCTGATCTCCACTCAAGATGCCGTAAGCCACTAAAAAGGATTAAAAATTAACCTTTCCATGCTTAACTCGAATACCATAAATCACAGTCCAGTTGACAGCTAACTTAGCCAACTTTTCTCTTGGCAATATTCTGAATGCCATTGTTGGTTGCTATTAGACACACATACACATGCAACACACAAATGTATAGGACGTTTGTTGCTCTGCGGGCAATGGGGTTAACAATGTGCAACAGTAAATTTATAAATACAAAACGTATTATTGTTATTGCTGTTGTTTTTATTGCTTTGCATCGTTTGGTGTATACAAAAAAGGCAGGCAGAGAAAGAACCATAACACTGCGTGCGAGAATACAACGCGCATGAATAATGTTTAACAATTTTAACAATAAGTAGGAGTGCATGTACAACAGGTGTTGTGCTCCTGGCCACAGGAGTTATTGAGGTTCCGTGTGCGTGGAAGTAAAATAAAGCAAAACGGCGATTATGGTTTAAATTCATACATACATATATGTTCATCTGATTATACAATTATACAACACAATACAACATACGTTTTGCCTTTTTGCCTTCGGCTCACAAATGTTCTATCTATAAAATGATTTTTGGATATTAATGTTCCAGATAAAAACGCGTTTGAAACTCTTTGGTTTCTATAACCATATTTGCCCATCTATATATTTAAAATTCAAATTATGTACCTATGGACACATTTGGCTCATAAACGAATAAGCCGATCGTAACCAAATTTTACACACGCACTGGATATCTTCCAGGGATGGTCACAGGCTAAAAATATTTTGATATATATAGTGGGCGTGGCACCTTCCATACAAATGGAATTTTTCATTGTCCGTATCTCTGGAATTATTTATGTTAGACCACTGAAATTTGGTGAGAGGTTGTACGAGATCGATCCTTACCACCTCCAAAAAAATTGGGGATAACGAAAAAGGGGGCGTGGTTCCTTTGCGAAGGAGATAGGGATATGGATTAAAATAGATATAGGGATCGGGTTGCAGAAACATGCAGGGAAACAAATTTGTGGCAAGACAACGTCTGCCGGTTCAGCTAGTTTGAAATAAAATAAAGTAGTAAATAAAATAAAATAAATTAAAAAAAAAGAAAAGAAAAAAAAATAAAGTAAAGCAATAGAAATAAATAACAAAATAAAAAAAAAATAAAAAAAATAAAAAAAAAAAATAAAAATATAAAGCAAATTAAAAAAAATGATAAATAGAAATAAAAAAAAATAAAATAAAATTAAAAAAAGAAATAGAAATGAAAAAAATAATAAAAAAAAATTTAATTAAAAAAAAAGAAATAAGAAAAAAAATAAAATAAAAAAGGAATAAGGAAAAAAATAAAACTAAAAAAAATTGAAAATAAAATAAAATAAAAAATTTAAAAAGTAAAAATGAAAATAATAAAAAACAAAAAATTATAAAAAATTAATTAAATAAAATAAAATAAAAGAAATAAATTAAAATAAAATAAAATAAATAAATAAAAAAATAGAAAAAAATAATAATAAAAAAAATTTTAATAAAATGAAAAAAAAAAAAATTAAATAAAATAAAAAATAAAAAAAAATAAAAATGAGAAAAATGAGAAAAATAATAAAAAAATAAATTTAATTAAAAAATAAGAAAATAAACAAAATATATAAATTAACAATATTAAAAATAAAATAAAATAAAAAATATAAAAAAATAGAAATATTACAAAAACAAAAAATTAAAAAAAATTAATTAAATAAAAAAAATTAAAAAAAAATAAATTAAAATAAAAGGAAAAAAATAAAAAATTAAATTAAATAAAATAAAAAATAAAATAAAAAAATGAAATGAAAGAAAATAAAATAAAAAAGATTAAAAGAGAATAAAATAGAAAAATGAAAATAAAGTAAATAAAAAATTAAAAAAAAAAATTAAATAAGATGTGATGATGGCCTATAAGAGTTCGACGAATATTGGAGCACAGGACGGCGAGTTAAAGTCCAATGGAGGTTGAGGCCTCATTGCTTTTTTAAAAAAGTTTAAGTCCTAATGGCAGTTGTCCACAGCATATCGAAAAAACCTTTCGCATAAATTACAGTTGCTGCAAACGACCAAAAGGAGCGCCAGTCATTCTAAAACAAAAACAAAAACAAACAGCCAAAGAAACTTTACACCTAAACGAATTTATTGCACGTCATGAATTCCTAAAACCAAAAACACATTCGTTACTGTTTTTCGAGAAGCTCAAAAACACTTTTGACAAAAACACAAACACAAAGTGGGCTGAGTGCTGATTTCCCATTGCAGTCGAGCTTAAAGGTATGACATGCTGATGAAAGGGGCATGAGAGAAAATGCAGCAACAAAAAATAAACCTGCTAAGGTAAACATATCCACAATGCTACATTTCTGCGCTCCTACCAATTGCTTTTACACAAAACTTGACTTTTTTATAACACTTATTTTACTATCCGCAATTCAATTTAAAAGCTCAGCAGGCAAAGTACGAAAGGGGCGGCTGTTGGGGCGGAAGTACGGCAACAAGCTGAGGCCATAATCAAATGTGTATGCACGCCACATGCAATTGCCGTCCATGTGCATATTTTAAGCACATACATATGTGTGTGTGTGTGTGTATGAACGCGTGGAGTGAGCGAAATAAAGGCGTCAGGCCCGAAGGCACAAGGCACGCCACAAACGTCAGAAGGGCGTCAGATAAGTGCGGTTTAAGTTTAGCAAGTGTGTGCTCCACCTATTTTACTTAGAGGCTTAACGCCTGCAGCAGCACGAGCATATGGTTAAGCACGTGCTCCAACATGCTAATGAAAGCTTATGAAAAATGTAAACAAAATCAACAAAGAGGCGCGAACACGAGGCCGAATGCAGGCGACAGACAACGAAAAGGAAGTAAAGATTGAGGAAATAGCAAAACTACACAAAAAAAACAAAACAAAACGAATCACAGCAAAGCGGAAGTAGAAAAGCCGGCATATAAACGAAACTATTTAGAATTTTATCCGCGCAGGCGTAAAGCGAGGAGAGAAGTTAGCAAAGCGAAAACTCACTGGAAAATGATGGCGCTCTGATACCGCTTAGCGGCTATAAAAGAAACAGCGCTTGCTAGTCGAGCAGCAGTTGACAGTTTGCCGCACGCGTTTGCAGTTCCGAAAAAGCAGGAAACGGAAAAGCCTTTGTTTCTAAGAGACGCAACAATTGTCAGTGTTGTTGTTAACCTTAAGGACAAATTTGAAGAAATTTAATTGAAAAACAAAAACAACAATTGAGTAATAAATTGTGTTCGATTACGGTTAAGTGCCGGTGGAGTTTGTGTCTGTGTGCGCTCAGGTGTGTGTGTGCGAAAGTTGGTGCGCTCAAGTAGAGTCAAACCGCAAAATAAATTCGTTATCAAAGCATTTACAGCTTCGCCCAATTAAGCATGATGAATCCCAAAAAAACTTCAAACAAAAAAAATGTCTGTTGCAACAGGCGTGAACGTCATACAGTTCGTTTTATTTAATTGAAAGGTAAAAATTTGCGGTTAATTTAGTTTTGTGTTATTGAAACAAAATGCCAAATTAGTGAAAGGCTGGTATTAAAACAAAATACATACAAAAAGAAACTTTAGTGAAATGTAGTAATTGAAATAAAATTTAATTTAGATGCATTGCAATTTGAAATTTTTTTTTTAAACCCACAAATTTAAATTTTCAAATCTAACACCATCGACTACATATATGGAGATTGCAAAATTTTATTTCATTTCCTCATTTTGTTGATTTTATTAGTTTGTTTAAATAAAAGTGACTTGTAGTGATTTCTACTGAGCAAGGCTGCTAGCAAAAATGAGGTAAAAATAAATAAAAATTAAAAAAAATTGTTTTTTATACAACTTTAACTGGCCGCTGAATTCGCTTAATGGTAAATGCCTAAAAATTAAAAAAAAAAGTGTGAACAGGCAGTGTTTTGGGCCAATGAGACGTTGCTAAAACCAACTAAATACAAACTACAGATTGAGAACCCCAAAAAATATTAGAAAAAGTGATTATTTAAAAACTCCAATAAATAAGAAGTTAAACCCACCGAGCAGCAGTGCACTTAAAGGATCAGATTACTGCAATTCTACAGAATTATTTGCAAACAAATGCTTGTTAAATTTGGTGAGTATGGCGGGTTTATATGATAATTATTATTATAAAATTATAATTACAATTCATAATGGAAAAAACACACTCTTTTTAGAGTTTTGCTCCTTACTTGAACAATTTTAAAAAGCTATTTTATTTTGTTTTACCTTACTTAGTTTTTTTTTATTTTATTTTATTTTTTTTTTTAATGTTATTTAATTTTGTTTATTTTACTTTATTTTATTTTATTTAATCTTATTTTATTTTATTTTATTTTATTTTATTTTATTTTAATTTATTTAAGTTTATTTTATTTTATTTTTATTTTTATTTTTTTTTTTTTGTTTTGCTTTGTTTTGTTTTGTTTTATTTAATTTTATTTTATTAAATTTAATTTTATTTTATTTTGTTTTATTTTATTTTATTTTATTTTATTTTGCTTTATTTTATTTTATTTTATTTTATTTTATTTTATTTTATTTTATTTTATTTTATTTTATTTTATTTTATTTTATTTTTACTTTATTTTATTTTATTTTATTTTATTTTTATTTTATTTTTGTTTTGTTTTTATTTTGTTTTTATTTTTGTTTTGTTTAAATTTAATAATATTTAATTAAATTTAATTGCAATTGGATTGCCTAACACAACTCTAATTAAAATAACCCTCATTATGGGTCACCCCCACTTGTTGTAAACCAGTTACAGAGAGCAATAATCTTAACCTCAATAATCTCAATAACTATCTTTTCCACACAAGCAACTGATATGTTTAATTGATATTGGAGTCTTAGCGCGCCGAAAACGCAAAGTCAAATCGAACGCCTCTATTGGTGTTTTTTTCTGGATACCGAAGCATAAGTTAGACCTCTTGATTTGTTGTGAACTAGTATCTTTTCCGACCACTCTGGTATTTCACTGACATCCTTGTACATTTTACATATTTTTGGAGGCAAATTGAAATTCTTCCAAAGTACCCACACCATCATGTAAATGAAGCCAAACTATTCTTCAACAAGCTTACAACTATTACTGAAATGTGTGCAAAGCTGACGCCGAGACAAAAAGTTATGGGATTATAATGGGTGTGTCATAATTTCCAGCAATTCGTAATTATTAAATGCGACAAGATAATGTTAATAAATTATGTGTGCAAAACTTAAGAACCTAACTAGCGTGGGCGGGAAGAAGGAAGGCTGTGAAGTGGCACAATAATTATCCGAAATTCGAGAATTCCTTGAAGTTGTGAAAAACTCTTTCTCTGATGCCACTCGAGGCGGCATTGGCAAAGTAAAGTAACTAATGTCATAGTAAGAAAAATGTGGACGAAGGACAAATGCAAAGTGAAAAAGTCATTAGCTTAATGTGTTGATGGTGAATGTGTAATTGTGCTGCTTGAATAAAGAAAACTAGACACAATCTTGCAGTGGTACTTAAGGAAAAGGTAAAACTATATTTATTAAATGCAAAGTAGAAAAACAATAAATAGCATTTTGATAAGAAATTTCATTTAGCAGTTTCACTAAACACTATCTACGAGCACATTTAATTTTACTATGCCACACTCACTCAGGAACATTTTTAAAAAATACTTTTTATATTTTTTAATGAAGCGATGATGTTAAATAATTCGTATCAGACAATTTTTTGTTGCTTCACATAACGGTTACTTTTGCAAAAATATCTAGCTATCATAAGCACAGCAAAAAATGTAAATGTCAATTATAACTAACACAAAAACAACGAAGCCAACGGCGCTCCATGCCGACCACTTGACTGCAAAGTCACTGTCATTAGAAGTTGTTGATGGCTTTCTGATGTTTATTTTTCTCATTTATGGTTTCTTTATGGAGTGAGGATACAACAAAGACAAATAAATGGCAAAACAACACCAAATCTAAGAATTTTTTTGTTTCGGCCACATGGTACGTCAGGGCGTATACGCAATAAATGACGAGATTATTTCTCTCGCATGAAACGCAACCAAGTTACTACGACTTAGATGGTCCTGAATTTCATGTTGTTAGAATCTTGATAAGAAAAATGTTCGTGAAATTGCCTGGCTGAAGCCTTAAGAGAAAATCCGGTAATTGATTCAATCCTGGAACCGAAAAAATTTTTATATTTTCCATGTTGTAAAATACCGCGATTAAAAAGTGTCCCTAAAGAAAGTTTTTAATACTATGTCGTCCCAGGGCTTTTTGGAAAAAATAATTTTTCTAATTTTTTTTGAAAAAAGGAAACAAACCTCTAATCCAATATAAATAATAATAGTCTAACCTACCTACATTTTTTCCAACATTCGTACATACCAAAAAAAAAAAACTTTTAAAAATAGATTTCCAAAAAAAAATGATCAAATAGGTGCCAACTTCATAAACCGCTTCAAGTGGCAAATCCAAGCAGAAAATCTTACACTGAAATATACTATTCACAATTTCAATACCTAAGATAGATTTCAATAATAAGATTAAGGTGATTCAAAAGGTCGACTTGGTCTTACCTCCTAAAAAGTTAGGTATTGATGAGATAATAAGCCTTGCAAAAAATTTGCGCTCTAACTTAACCCTTAGGGGTGGCTATTTTTTTCACCCTTTCCCATACATTTTGTATGGGAAAAAGTAGATTTTTTTCAAAATGAATTTTCTTTTAGTTTTTGAAACTTTTTTGAGAATATTTTTATAAAATAAAAATAAAATCTAGTAAATTTTAAATGGCTTTAATTATTTTAATAGTTAAGATAATCGGACATGGCATACCATTTTGGAATCTTCAAAGCTTCAACTTTAAGAGTATGTAAAAATATTTTGAAAGAAATTCACTTTGAAAAAAAATGCCATTTTTCCCCATACAAAATGTATGGGAAAGGGCGAAAAAAAATAGCAAATTTTTTGCAAGGCCTATTTTCTCATCAATACCTAAATTCTGAGGGAGTCGGGTTCAATGCATATTGGAATTGATATGAAATTCATCATAGGTGGCAACCCAGGATATCTTTTCATATCAGACATTTCGGCATAATTAATAATAGGCGTAAATGATTTAACACCAAAATTATGCCGTTACGACTGTTTCGCCGGACACACACAAACATATATTTGAAATGTAATGCCAGCCCTCCAACCAAATAAAATATCAAAGAAATGTGGAAACTATTAACAAAGTCCAGAGGGAGTTAAAAAATTTGGAAAGCAAAAATGAGATACGCTTGGTTTAAATTTTTTATTATTGAGTTAGATTCCAAGGACACATTTCGACTGATATACCAGTTAGCTCTTAAAAAATACAATGATAAATAAATATATTTATCCACAGAACCCTTCGACAAGGACCATCAAAAGTGAAATTTAATTCACTGGAATTAAAAACGAAACATTTAAATCTCTTTTTTAAAAGAAAATTCTTCTCCTGAATGACTACATACATATAATAAAAGTTTGCTAGCATAAGTAGTGAATGTATGGGTGTGTAAAAATATTTGAAATTTAAAATCTTACAAACAAAGAGAGATTATGAAACAATCCAAATAACTAAGCCTGTAAATAACACAAATACCTAAACCTTATACAAATTCAATTTAAAATCCCTGAGACGCATATGAACGATTACATGTAAGTGTGTATGAGTATAGAGTGAGTGAGGGTGCCAGCCCTGCGGTGACCGTAAACAATAAAAGTAAAAACCTAAGCAAACTGATTCAATTCATTTGTTCGTGTACAAAAATAGCTTACAACAAACTTTTGAATGGTCTCCAATGGTGGCAGTTGAGCACATGTACCTACATCGTGCCGAGAAATGCTCAAAGGACTTGTTATGCTGATAATGTAAAAAGTTTAATAATGTTCTTGATGTAGGGCAATGTAAGAGGACTTTTGTGGCGATCGAGCAGATGGTGTGGATAAGTAGGCGTTTGAAAGAATAAGATTGTACACCTACACATATTTTTACCCTAGAGTATGAAAGTAAGCTAAGAGAAAATCGAATTTTGGGTTACACTTGGCATTTCAACCATTTCAAATTATAAAATTTCCTATGCACTTTTATTTGG